>CM053773.1:71163405-71184941 GCA_028658325.1 Potorous gilbertii
GGGGATGATGGAAGGGAGGGCAGTGGAAGGAGGGAGCAATTTGAAATCAACACTCTTGGGGAGGGACAGGATCAAAAGAGAGAAGAGAAGCAATGGGGGGCAGGATAGGATGGAGGGAAATATAGTTAGTCTTACACAACACGACTATTATGGAAGTCATTTGCAAAACTACACTGATGTGGCCTATATTGAATTGCCTGACTTGGCAAAGGGAATGGGTGGGGAGGGAGAGATGGGGAGTAGCTGGAACTTAAAGTTTTAGGACCAACTGTTGAGTATTGTTCTTGCTACTAGGAATAAGAAATACAGGTAATGGGGAATAGAAAGTTATCTGGCCCTACAGGACAAAAGAGAAGATGGGGTAAGGGAAGGGAGGGATGATAGAAGAGAGGGCAGATTGGTGATATGGGTAATTAGAATGTCCAGTGTATTGGGGAGGGGGGAGGGGAAAAATGGGGAGAAAATTTTGGAACCCAAAATCTTGTGAAAATGAATGTAAAAAGTTAAATAAAAATAAAAAAAAAAAGACTAAACCATACCAAATTAAGACCTCTTGCATTTAGCCTCATGGACAAGTTTGCATTCTTTGCTTCTTCTGTGGAAACCTTATTTTTAACCCCTTACATCAACCAAAAGAAAAAAGTACTTCTATTAATTGTCTTACCTTGTCTTTTTAGATGATAAACCTCTTAAAGCATGGGTTGTGAAACCTGTCATCTTGTATTCCAGAATCTAGCATAGTGCTTAGAACTGAAATTGCTTCATAAATGTTTACTAAATTAAATAATACTCGAAATAATACATGAAAGTGGTAATATCCATTAGAATTTTGCAATTGGAATTTAGTTTGGTCATTTTTTTCTCAACTAATAGAGTTTTACTACACTTGTTTTTCTTTATGCTTTGGAATGAGACAGTTGTGGGTAAATATTCAGGATAATGGTTCACATCAGTCTAACATATTGGTGTGCAACTTTCAGGTCTTTTGTTTTGTTTTGTTTCTAACTCAAAGTATTTATTTCTGGCAGAGCAGATTTTGGACTAGGTTCAATTGAATGACAAGTAGACTCAGAACTAAAATAAATATGCCAGGAGAGGAAGTGGATTCATTTTCCCAAGTCTTTTAAAGAAAAAAATGCATTTTAACAGAAGATCCCAGGAAAAAATAAAATAATATATGCATCTTTGTTCTATTAACTTTGCTCATTTGTAAGTACAGGAAGAAAATTTGCTTTGAATAGGACAAACTTTTTAATTTTCATATTTAATAATGGTACATAACATTACATTTATATGTATAGGTATACATATAAGTATATGTATATGTGTAAGTGTATGCCTATGACTATATATATTTACATACATACATATATGTGTATGTATATGTGTATATATTGTGTGTTTGCATGTATAGACAGATATATGCACACATGTACACACAATATGTGTATACATGTGTTTATAATATGTGTGCATGTATGTATATATTCATACACGCATACATACACACCAATATATACATATATACATTTTTCCTCTATTTCTCTACCTTGATTTTCAAAATCCGTTTTTTGGTCTTTTCGATGGCCTGAAACTATTTCATACTTTTTTTTGGAGGCTTTGTATGTAGGAGTCTTGACCTTGCTGTCTTCTGGTTGTATTCTTTGATCTTCCTCCTCATAAGAAAATATCATTACACCAAGAAAATAACCTTCTATATGCTTATTTTTCCCCTTTTGGTCATTTTCCCAGCCAATTACTTGGCTTTCGTGCTCTTTGTTAAGAAGAGGGTGCACTTCCTAAAGTTTCAGAGGTTGTGTGCAGCTGTTTGCAGAGATATCTGTAAATTTTCAGTTCCTCCAAAGTAGTGTGATCAAAGGAGAGGTGTTTATTCCCCTCCTGACCTGCACTCTTGTGTCTGAGTAACTGCAAGTACTCTTTTCTGACCTGGAACTGCAAGCAGGATTTCTTCTCCACAGCTCTACCTCTCCGTTTCTCCTCCTAGCCCCAGTACCACTATCCAGGACTGCAAACCAGGATAGCCACTGGATTTCCCCACTGCGTTTAAACTGAGAGCTTCAGAAGCAGTCAACTGCTACAGCAGTGATGGCCAACACCCTGGATCTTGGACTGGCGGCTGCCACCCTGGGGCTGTGGCTGGGTCTAGGGCTGGACCACTTTCTTCTCTCACCTAGGTGAGAGAGTTTTCCCACTGAACTTTGAAGCTGCCTTTGGTGTTTGTAGGTTGAGAAGTCTGGAAAATGCTACAGCTGCCAGTGTTTCAGGAATGCTCAAGTGCCATCTGTGTTGGTGTGGCCCATGCTGGGCTACATTCTGCTCTAAGCTGTGTGATAGGCCCTTCCTGGCAGCCTTCCAGATTGTCTTCAACTGAGAATCTGTTTCATTCTGTCATTTTGTGACTTCTACTCCTCTAGAATTTGTTTAGAGTCATTTTCACAGGTATTTGGAGAAGACTGAGGAGAGAACTCAAACAGATCCTTATTTCTACTCTACTGTCTTGACTCCACCCTGCAGAAAGGTACATATTTTAATAAAGATAACTGCTGTGGGGTCAATTTACTTGTCTTATTTTCTATCGTGGGAAGATACGCTCTCACTCCCAAAGCACAGTCTTTCAAATATCACTTACTATATGTTCATTCAATAGCCTAGCACGTAGTTCACACAGGCTTATCAAATTAAACTCCTAAAGGGGGTTAGATGCTTTATGCTTATCTCCCTGCCTACATTGTCATCATCTCCCCTTTCGCCATTTTTGTTCTGGCCTTTGCAATCTAAAGATAATATCCTTCACACGTAAAAAAAAAAATAATTGAACTTCAAATTCTTCTCTCCATAGTCTATAATTGTCATCATGTCCACTCTAAGCAGAAAGCTTATGATTCCTTTTTTAAAAAGATATATTTTTAATCAGGAAATATATGTCTTCTCTGCCTAACACATCCCTCCCTAATTGAGAAGAAAGAAAAACAAAATCCCTGTTACAAGCACGCATAGTAAAACAAAACAAATTCTTGCATTGGCTAAGTCAAACAAAACAAAACAAGAGTAGAAAAAAGTTCATTTTGCACTCTCAGTTTTTCACCTACCAAGAAGCAGGTAGCATGTTTCATCATGAAGCCTCTGGAATTGTGGTTGTTTGTTTTACTAATCAGAATTCCTAAAAATTTTTAACTTTTTTTTTTTTTACATTATTGTTGTCATTGTGCAATTTTTTCCTCTGGGTTCTGCTTTCTTCACTCCACATCAAGTCATAAGAGACCTGTGAGGCTCTCAAACCATCTACTATTAGCATAACAGCATTCAATCAACTTTGTATTTAACAAAACTTGTTCATCCATTTCCCAACTTACACCCTCTAGTTTCCAATTATTTTCCACCACAATAAACGTGGTGCTATAAACATTTTTGTTTATCCTCAGAGTTTACTTTTATTAGGTTTAATACTTCACTTTGATTATGTACTCAGTGCAGCCTCTGAAGCTGAGATGCAACAAAGCACGAATCGATTCTCTGCTCCTTATGCTAATTTTGGCCTAGCAACACTAAGGTGTAACAGTAAGCACCCCAACATACACAGAGGATCCTACTACAACAGGTTCTTACATCTGCATTCATAAAAGGAAAGGCAACTCTTGAGGGGTTAAAAATCACTTTAAATCAAGGACATGTATCAATCTTTTAGTTAAGCATATATATATATAATTTAATCAAGCATATATATTATTTAGTCAAGCAGTTAGTTCAGGGAGTCAGTGCCTTGATTTTCAAAGAAGATACAGAGAAATCAAAAGATCAACAGACATGCCTTCCTCTGTCTGAATTCAACAGAAAATTGGACCCCCCAACAGTCTGACTATAGTTATCAGAGGAAAGCACAACATCTGGGTTCTCAAAGCCAGGGGGCTCTTAGTGGCTTCCCAGAGTCCTCATCTTGCCAAATAATCACCTCCAGTCAGTAATCCAAAGTAATCAATAGACTTGGCTTCCTCTGACCATAATTCAATAGACAGGTACATCTGTCTGCCCATAGTTACCAGAGAGAGAAGCATGACATCTGGGTTCTCAAATCCTGGGGGCTCCTTAGTGGCTTCCCAGAGTCCTCATCTGGCACTCAAACCTTCTTGCAAAAACTAAGCCCCAAAGTAAAACCTCACCCTCAGAGTATTTATACCTTTTTTTGAGCCAGAAATAATCACAACCCCTTGACCCAGTACCTCAATAGAAAAAACAAAAAGAACATAGGACCATTCTACAAAACAACTCCCTTAATCAAGCTTCCCACAATGGGTAGGCTCATCAATGGATGGGAAAGATTTTTAATCACATTAAAATAATTAACAATACAAATACATATACTGTTTCTAGCTAAAGAAACTCTTGTTTTATTTTACTCCTTGTAAAGACTCTTGATTGACAAAGGCAAGATTCAGTTAGAGGCACTTGATTACACTAAAACAAGAACAACAAAAGATACTATTTTGATTGCCTTCACACAAGGAAGCAGGTACTTCATCAGCCAGCGCCACAACCGTCCATATAAGGATCAATCAGTTACAGCAAATGGAGAAGTTTTGACTGTTGTGGATAAGTCAATTTTTCTTGACAGTGTATTTTCCAGGGATGTACAGGTTGATAATGAGGTTGATGCACTCATCACCAGAGCTAGTTTAGCATTTGGGGGGCTCCAAAGACAAGCATGGGAGAGAATAGGTATTAGACTGATTACCAGACTGAAGTTCTGCAGAGCCATTGGTTCAACTCATGCCTTAAAAGAATCCCTTCTACAGTATCCCAGACAAGTGGTAATTCAGCTTTCACTTGAATAACTTAACTGTGAAATAACCAACTACCATTAGTGACACAATCCTTGCTATTTTGAGATAGCTTTAGGATCTTCCCTCACATTGAACCTACATCTGCCTTTCTGCAGCTTCCCTCTATGACTTCTGAGTCTTCTACAGGAGGATGAGCAAAACAAATCTGTACCTATCTCCACATGACAGCTTTCAGATACTTGAAAACAATTATCACATGCTCCCTAAACCTTCTGCAAGCTAATCATACTCAATGCCTTCAACCGATATACATGTGACTTGACATATTCAGATTAAGAACATTTTGGACTATGGTTTAAATTTTGTGTATGTTTGTGTGTCTGTATTCATTGACTATTCCTGTTCATGTGTCCTCTTATACATTCATACTTTAGATGTGCTCTTTTTTTCTGTATTGCTTTTCTTTCATTTGTCATTATTCTATAAAAGTTTATATTTTTCCAGATTACTTAATATTTTTGTACATATTAGTCTTATTTGCATTATATTATTCCACTGCATTAATGAAACATAATTTATTAAATTGTCCTACCTTTGTTTTACAAAGGAGAAGGGGTAGCCAGATTTGACCCCAAGGTTTCTATCACTGGTCAATTAGAGGGTAGGAATACATATCACATTCTGTCCTCCTGGTGATAGAAAATAATAAGACTTGTGTCCAGCATAAACACACTTTTTCTAACCTCCAGAACTCTCTGACTCAACACCTTCCATCCACTATTTAAGACCCATTTCTTACCTTCTAAGCATAGCATAAGCTACTCAGGGCAGTGACACGCAAAACTATTTCTTTGCTTCCAGGATAATTCCCATGCTCCCCATAATCAAGTTCATATCTCCTATATCACCTGGAGGATGTTCAAAGACCCTTGAAAATCCCCTCAATGGGCTCTACACCATGTGACTGTAATCAGGTAATAAAGGTTGTCATATCTTCCTGTTTCTTTTAACATATGTCACAAGATAAGCAGGCATAGATGGATTGTGATATTTATTTCAGATCTTATTGCATGATATTTCCACCTTTCTTTGAAGTGTTCCTTTTTCTGTGAAGGTCAGCAGCATTCTTCTAGCCAGCCAGGTTCACAATCTCAGTGTCATTCTCAATTGTTCCCTCTAATTTACCCTACATAGCCAGTCACTTGTCATATCTTGTTGTTCATCTAATATCTGTCCCCTTTTCTCTACTCACAGTCCACTTCATTTTTTTATCACTTTTTGCCTGAATTTATATAATACTTTTCAAATTAGTATCTCTCCCCTGACACTGAGCTCTCCAATTCATTCTTCATACAGCTGCCAAAAAGATTTTCCTTAAGTGCGGGTCCGACCATAATATTTTTCTAGTCAGTGACCCCTGGTAATTCCCTGCTGGATCTAGGAGCCAACTGTATTCCATCTGTAGCTTATGCTTTTAAATTTGTTTTTCCTTTTCTAGAAATTTTATAACATACTACATTATTAGTACATATTAAATATGTAAACACACATATATAGATGTGTGTTCAGAAGGTTTTACTGATAAGTATGCATGAACTAAAAAGTCTGGAAGCTATTGATTTAAGAGGACAAAGATATGTATGGTTCATGCAGTTTTCTTTATGAATTGTAGAAAGAGGAATGCTTTAGAAATATCCTAAAACTGAATTATAGACTACCACAACCAATCCATCCAGTAGAACTTTTCATCTCTCTTCACCATCAGATCTTCACATACTTACTAGTGCAGTAGAAATGAATTATCTTATAAGAGTGAATGTTAATCTATGAAAATTCACTATGGATAATAGTAGTTATTAATTTTATTTGTTGGTTTAAAGCAAACAACTAACTTGTTCCTAATAAGTCATTCTATTTAACAGTAAAAATGATTAAACACATTATCTCCCTTCTACAATTCCAAAATTGAGAAGAGACATTATTTCATGTTCTTGAGATCCTTTTGTCTAATACCTCTTTATCAATCAAGTTCTCATTTTGTACCTCTGAAGAGGAGGAGGAGAAGAAGGGGGTAAAGAAGAAGAAAGCAAAAAGACGGAAGAAGAAGACTGAAGAAGAAAGAGGAGGAGAAGAAATTAGCTACCCTGCCTTAGTTGTTTATCACCTTATCAGGGAGATAACACATATAAATAAAGAAAAAGACAATGTGTTTGTTTCACTAAGTGCAAACATTTGTTGTTTAGAACAGGGGTGTCAAACTCAAATAGAAACAGGGCCACTAAACTATACAGAAGGATCCCTAAAGATCTCAAATTTGTAAACTACATTTTTATTTTGTTTATTTTGTTAGATATTTCCCAATTACATTTTACTCTTGTGGTGCTCGGGGCTATTCCCCGGCCTTCGCCTGGATACTAGGCCAGACGGTAATCTTGCACGGGGGCCTTCGCCTGAACGCTAAGCCAGGCAGTACTCTCGCATGGGGCTCCTTCCCCTGCCTTCGCCTGGATACAGGCGGTATCCCCACCCCTGGCCTTCGCTTGGACCCCTTTCCTGGGTCTTTGGACGTCTCTGGCCCCTACCACGCTGCAGCACGTGATAGGGCCATCCCCTCCTCCACGGAGGGGAAATGACTACACAGTTCACCCGAGGTGGCCAGTGCACTTCACTTTATTGCTTACATCACTCCCCCCTGATCCCTCCTGACAACCCCTTATATCCCCAGACAGAGCCCCTCCCATGTTCCTCCCTGAGGGCAGAGCCAGCTCCCTGAGGGCGGAGCCAGCTTCCAGAGGGCGGTCCAGAGCTTGGCCCCTAACATTGTGGGATACATGGGGAGTGTTGCCCTACCTGTTTAAGACCCATTTTCTACCTTCTAAGCATGGCATTAGCTGCTCAGTGCAGTGGCACTCAAAGCTATTTCTTTGCTTCTGGGAAAGCTTTGATACCTTAGCTTTGGACAATTTTTAAGTTAGATAAGGTTGATAAAATATGTGTGATGAAATTAACCAGGAAGGGATTCATTAAGGAAGCTAATTGCATCTTACCTAAAGGAATGGAAAATATGTGAATAATCTAGGTTATATTAATGTGCCTAGACCAGTTGCAATATAATGCTAATGTCATGTTTGTCCCTTTAATATGGAAATAATATTATTTTATCTTAATTTATTAAAAATCTCATATTAATATCAATGTAATTAAATTTTTCTTTGTGACTAAGCACATATAAATAAATGAATTTCAATGCAAGTATATCATATTGCTTCAGTCACTTCACCAAAGTCTGTCTCAGGTGTTTTTATTCATTCGTTTGTATTCATTTTTCTTTGGTAGATAAACATTCTGTCCTTATTCTTCTGTTTACTTTGCCCTATAACTTATTTTCTGAATCAATTTTTCTGGAGTTTTTTGTGGTTCCCATATTTTTTAGCCTTGGTTACCTTAGAGGACAATAATGTGCTATAACTTGTTTAACCACTTCCTGTTATTAAAATGTCACTTTTCTTCCATCATGAAGACCCAGACTTCAGTTTTACTAAAACACTAGTACTGGCTTTTTGATGTAAGTATCACTTCTAGCTAAGCTGGGTTTCTTCTTATTTTATTTTCTATGAGAAAAAAACTCTAAGCCTTTCCCTTTCTCTTTTATTTCCTAAAATTAGAAATGAGCAATTGTTAATAATAGTATTCGAATTTATAGAGTCTTTTAGCATTTACAACGCACTTTGTAAATTACCTCCTTTGATACAAACAACTTCCTGCAGTAGATATTATTATTCTTATTTTACAGATGAGGAAACTTCAGCTGACAAAAGTTAAGTAACCTACCCAGAATCTGCCTAGACTCTGCCCACAGCTAGTGTCTGAGAGAGAATTTGAACTCCAGTCTTCCTGATTCCAATCTCAAACTCTATCCACCGCACAACTTAGCTGCACTTAGTTATTCCACATAAGGTATTAGGTTTAGAGTGAGGCCAACATATTCTAAAACCTTATTTCTGTTTCTGAGTAGCCATGAGAAAAAGGCAATTCAGTAACTACTCTCTGAGGTTCCATTTCTTTCTTCCACAAAATGGAGACAATCACACTTATAGTATCTTCCTCATAGGATTGTTCTGAGTTTCAAATGAGATAATGTATGTATATGTTATCAACATTTGTTATTATTAAATCAGTACTAGAGGCATTATTTGGAATATTTAAAAAATAATTCATTATAGAGTTTTTAAATAATAATAAGTTAAGATAACAAAAGGAAACACAGATAGGCCTCCTTTTTAATCTTCCTAGTTCTTCAAACACTTTCTGCCTTGAATTCCTTCCAGATCATATCCCTGATTATGTGGGTCCAGTTCTGTATGGGCTAGATGTTGAATCAAGTCCTAAGTGTTTTGTCCAAGTCTAATTCAGCTTGGTAAAAGTTAAGAAATCACTTAGACCTTATGCCCTTGCTGGACTTCCAAAAGTACTTTATCTTGTTTCCTAAAATACACCTGAGTATGAAACAGCCTTGAACTAACTTTTCATGTTTTCCACTAACTTTCCTTGAGGTTCCAGAGGATCTGGCCCATGGAAAAATATGGGTCACTTTTAATCTATTCATCTCCATTTTGGTTGGTTTTCCCAAAACAAATTTCCTAGCTAGCTGTGATACCTGGTTTGGCCTCTTGGATAAGTTTGAACTTTCCACCTAGTTCCCTGGTGTTTGGCTTCTTTCCTCTCTAAGAAATTAAATTGCAATAAATTGGTTGCATCTTGTTTCACAAGGGGTATCATAAAAGACATCATCAAGTATATCTACCACCAGGATCCACCACAACCACCACCTCAAAAAAGAGGAAGGCTAGTCTTGTATAGAAGAACACTGGATGGGAAACCAAAATATGCTATTTCATTTGGTGATCACTTTAATCTTTGTGGGATTCAATTATCATCTCTATACTAATGATGCTGAAATCTGCTCATCCATTCCTAACCTTTCTGCTGACCTCCAATCTCATATCACCTCCAGCCTATTGGACATCTTGAAATGAATGTTCTATAGCCTTCTTAAATTCAACATGCCCAGAGCTCAATACATTAACTTTCTTTCAAGACCCTCTCCTCTTCTTATCTTCTTATTGTTGAGGGTACTACCATCCTTCTTGTCACCCAATGCAAGTCTAACCTTGTCTCCACCAACCCCACTAAATAAACTCCAGTGGCTTCCTATCAACTCCAAGACCAAGTAAAAAATTTTGTTTGGCATTTGAAATCCTTCACAACCTGTGCCTCCTCATCTTTTCAGTCTTGTTACACTTTATACCCTAACCTTCCTGTTTGTAACCCAGATTAGCTTTGTAGTTATCCAGTAAACCTGTAAATGCTATACTTAGGGACAGAAGAATTGAATATTTGACCAACTAGAGAGCAATAAGGATAAGCAGAGAGTTTAGAAGTAATTTCATGTGGTGCCAGTATTACTGAATAGACCAAGGGCATCAAAGCCCTCTAAAATTGTGAGTTATTTTGAGGAAAATTTTTCCTCTGTCATGTAGTTCTTTACTAAGTTTCTGTAAGCACATACCCTCAAATACTGAATATATTGGTAGGAGAGTGACCCAGCTTCATATAGGGATGGTGAGGAGTTTTATTATTAATACATTAACAGCACATGTGATGTTACAAATATTTCTTTTGCATCATTTCTACATTCATGGTAATGTTTAAGATTTAAAATGTGACATTATTGTGAGTGGCTAGTTTGTGTAAATGTAGCACCAAGTATGGGGGCTGTCTACACTCAATGTAATGTCGTGTGTATAACATTATATTATAACATTATGTTGAACTCTTTCTTGAACAAAACAAGACAAGAGGAAATCCAGCTACAAGAATGGATTCACGCATCATAAAATTTGACTCTAGTCAAAACCTGGAGTTGGTGAGGGTAAAAACGTGGGATTTCAATTATAGGAAGAGGTTAAAGAAATTATGGTACATTATTTTTCTCTAAGGTAATTAAGATTAACAAATGTGTGGACTACAAAAAAATCTAAAAATAGAACTTCATGAATAAGTTTGCAAGATAAAGTAGCAATCATCAGAATAAAGTTCTTATCAACCAAAGAAAAATGAATGAAAATGGAAATGAGTTTTGGGCTGCGTAAATAGAAATAAATTAGCAGGGTCCAATTTGCCAGCAGGAAAGTATTTCCCCTCATCAGGTTTACCCCTAGGACTTTACAGGGGCGATCCTTCTCTAGGAATCTAGACTAGTTGTAGAGTGAGCCAATCCAGAGAATAAGTAGGTGTCTACACACACAGGTGAAAGGTCTAAGGCATCAGCATTGAAAGGTGTACACACTGCAGCATTATTCCTAGTACAAGGGAAAAGGTTGGGTTAAAGCGGAATACTGTGAGTCAGATTCTAGATTCTTGATACAGGAGGGAGGGTGATTTGGGGAATGGTAGAAAACTTTTCAGATCACATATTACACATAAAATAGCATGTCAGTGCTATTTTTGACCACACTATCAGTACAGCTTCTGGATTGCCAAGTCCTAAGGCAAGCTGAATAGGTGTTTTCACAAATACTGCTACCTTTACTCCTCCATAGATCCTATGGTGATGGCAGGAGTTTTGATCTGAGCAACTTGTAATATACTTCATCAAGTCATTGCCACACAAGTCTCACTTGATTATCACTGAGCAAGTCAATGACAGAGTAGTCAAGCAAAGACAATGTTGAGGTATCCCCACTCCGGAAGAGCTAGGCTAACAAATGGTGACAGCATTATCATCAACTCCTATTTCTATATTCAACCAAAAATGGTCTTTGGAGTAGAAGCTCATTGTTCATTTCTTTTTTTAAAATCTTTCAGTGCAGTAGGTTGTATATGCAAACTGAACAAAGTATAAAAGGACACATTTTAATCTACATTTTGCATACAAAATGAACCTTTGTTAATGTGCCAGTTAAGTTCCTTCTAGTTACAACACAACGCCCTAATATTTTAAAGGCCTCTTAAAATTCATTCTTTTCAGTAGGTTTCTCTCCTGTTTTAACTAATCCCATTCTCCTATCTCACTAAATTTACAGGGAACCAACTACACTCATTAAAAAAGGGACTTTGAAAATATAAGCCTGGCTGTTACTATTCTCTAGGATATTTTATTTTAAAAGATACACCATATCGTTAAAAAAAAAACCCGTATTAAAGAAAGGGATATGTCTTCCATTTGATAAAGAATTTGGGCTTTAGAATTCAAAAGCAGAAGTTATTGAATGTGAAAAGCAAGAAAGCGCCCTATGGTGTATGAAAGATCACAAAAGATGAGGATTAAACTTTCAAGGACTTAGATGAATACGGTGGGCATGTCTATTCACATAATCTAGAAGTATACTTGAATTAACAATCCTTAGAAACAGTAAGGTAGGGCATAAAGCCTTGGTAAACACAAAGCTGATACTAGGCAAAACTGAAGGATTAAACAAAAACTCAAAACCTGTCTTCAATCATAGGACTTAGTTATGATTTTCATTTTTGGATTTCATTATTCAAAATTAAGTTTATTTCATAAAGTTAGACTCCTTTGTTCAAAGGGAGACAGTGGTAGTTTCCATCATTATTAGGACATAGTGGAATAATTTGATTCGATTTTACAACTCACTGGTGAGTTGTTACTTACAACTCATCTTTCTGTAGCACATAGAGTTAGGTCAAGGCTGATAGGATTTTTAACTTGTGAAAGAGAATTCTATGGATATATAAGACAACCATTTTCAATTTTAAGCCATCCGAAATACCACCCTTCCTCTCATCTCCTAAGTGTTTCTGAAAATTGTGACAAAGAAGGCACTCATAACCAATTTATATTCTTTTCTCTGGAAAATTTGCCCATTTGTACTACAAAAAGTTGTAGGGGGGATACTTTTGCTGCCTAACTGGCAGAGCTTAGTACCTAGTTAACAATAATGAGCATGAATTGCATTTTTAAATGTTGCTTCATAAAAATACTTTTCTATGTCGATTTCTTAGTGCAAAGGTTTATCTTCTCTCAAAGGGTCATAGTATCCATAACTCTTATGGTAATTTCTGAGAATAGAATCGAATTGCAGTTACATGAGAGTGATCTGAATTTTGTCCCACAGTGCGCTATAGAGACAACCTTTATATTACTTGTAGTTTTTTGCCTAGTGGAAACAATAACTTAGTACTTAGGTAGCAAAAGAATGATCAGTTTAAATCAGAAGCTACCACATGGGACAATAGAATGAAACCCTCAGTCTGATTCATGTCTTACTAGATGATAGCACCCTCAGGCAATCTTTTTCCTTTCATGCCCCTCCCCACTCCTTCCCATATCACCATGACAACCTCCCCAACTATATGGCTGGTTTCTCAGGGTCTCTGTCCTTACCCTGTCACTCTGCCATTTGTCTCAGGGATGGTTGGTGGTCCTTTCTCAAGGTTTAACAATTCCTAGTGATGATTTTAGAGTGCAATGACCAATATGAACTGTTTTTCATTAATTGAAGAGATGAAAACCAATTTTGAGGAAAAAAGGGCAAGAAGAGTGTAACAAAATAATGATAGGAAAAGGACAAAAAAGGAGGAATCAGGAAACTGAATAGCATATATATATATATATATATATATATATATATATATACCTTGTTAAAAATCTGACTGACTGATATCACTTAGGTATGGACCTTAAATTCAAGTGGGAAATATAAAAAGAAAGAAATGAGAAATAGATAAAACAAAACTCATATTTTCCCTTTTAAGAAAATAGCAAGAAACACTTAAGAAAACCGAGATCTTGGCATGTGCTATAAATATTTAATAACCATCTCTTGTGGAAGAAAATGGATTGCACTGTGTGTTTAAATTTAATCTGCAGCATCAGCACTTTCTTAAATTGAGACATTCAATAAATCAAGCCCTGATTTGCTGATTTCTGAGGAGCAAATGTTCATACTGAAGCCAATAAAAACTATCTCTCAACAGCCACTAAGATTGCTCCAGCATACTTTTACCTATATCCCAGTCATTGTCCTTTCTAATGCAAGATGAATAAAATCTGTACATACTTCATAGAGACATCTAAGAAGTGAAACATTGGCATCGGCATTAAAACAGAATAATATTTATTAACAGTTGATTAGTGAAAAAGAGGCATACAAGAGTAGAGAAGTATAGAACTTCAAAATGATAGAGTCATGTGAAGAAATGTTAGTTGGTAATGCAGAGGTAATCAAGAATGAATGTCAAAGAAAATGATTCACAAAATCATGCAAAATCGTCTTCTTTCCCTCCCAACCTACTCAATTGAGTGAAAAAGAAAAACAAAATCCATTGCATACATGCAAAGTTAATAAAATCAAATTTCCATACTGGCCATGTCAAAAAAAAACGTGTGTTATTGTGTACCCTGAGTCCTTCACTTCCTTGTCTGGGAATTGGGTAACATGTCATATCATTAGTCCTCTATAATCATGGCTCAGCATTATGCTGATAAAAGATCAACACATTAATATTCCATCAAATTTACATACCATAACTGTTCATCCATCCCCCAATTCATGGTCACTTCCTTAAATGTTTTATCATCTCAAAGAGTTATAAATTTTTGCCTATATATCCCTAGAGTTTGTTTTAGGGGCATCTAGATGGCACAGCAGATATAGCACCAGGCCTCAAGTCATAAAAATCTGACTTCAAATCTGACCTTAGACACTTAATTCTTGTGGTGCTCTTGTACCCAATAACTTAACCTTGTTTTCCTCAGTTTTCTGAGCTGGAGAAGGAAATGCCAAACTACTCCAGTATCTTTGCCAAAAACAAAAAACAAACAAATACAATTGGGTAACAAAGAGTTGGCAGGACTGAAATTACTGAAAAACAACCAAGAGTTCTTTTTGTTTAAAACTAATTCCTCCTTTAATCTAATCTCCTTCAAATTCCCTTCCCTCCTTTTTTTTCCATTTTATTTCCCTAGAGGAAATGTATTTATGTATTCAACTCTTTATGTCTGTATACATTCTTCCCTCTGATAATGACAGATTACAACGAAGTTCAAGTGTCCCACATTCACCTTCCCACATTTCTTTGTATAGATGTCTGCTTCTGAAGTTTTATAATGTAAGATAATTGTCTTTAACCTTCTCATTCTTTTCCTCCTCCCTTAGTGTACTGAGGCAGGTAAATGGTGTAGTGGATAGAGCACCAGTGCAGGAGTCAGGAGGACCTGAGTTCAAATCTCACCTCAGACACTTGACACTAACTAGCTGTGTGACCTTGGGCAAGTCACTTAACCCAATTGCCTTATCCTAGATCATCCCCAGTCATCCTGATGAATATCTATTCACTAGATTCAGATGGCTCTGGAGGAGAAGTGAGGCTGGTGATCTGCACAGCCTTCCCTCACTCAAAACAAAGTCAATTGCAAGTCATGTCATCATTTCTCTCTGATGGCACAGTCTTCTTTGGTAATGAAGAATGAACACATTAGTATACTGAATTCTCTTCCAGTAATTATCAAGAAATGACATGATCACTCTCAGTCCTTATCTAGTTGAACTCTATGACTTCTGATGGTGATAGTGCTCCCAAGTTATTTCCCCACATTAAAATGTAACCATTTAATCTGTTTTTAGTCCTTTATCACTGTCCATTCATCTTTGTCTTTCTATGTTTCTCTTCACTGCTGTGTTTTAACTTCAAAATTTCTCTGCAGCTCTGACCTTTTTATCAGGAATTCTTGGAATTGTTCCATTTTATTAAAAGTTATTTTATTCCCCTTTAGAATTATACTCAGTTTCCTTGGATATGCTATTCTTGGTTGAAAGTTCATTTATTTTGCCTTTTGGAATATTGTGTTCCAAGTTCTCTGCTTCTCTTTGGAGGTGGCAGTTTAATCATATGTGATTGCACTAAATAGGTATTTATACCTGAAATTACTGAAGAGATAGTTGAATTCTTTTTTTCAGTCTGCTAGCAGTATTTTTTTCTTTGACCTGAAACCCTGAAATGTGGCTATGATGTCTTGGAAAATTTTCATTTGAGGATTTCTTTTAAGAGATGACTCTTTTTTTTGTATTTCTACTCTTTTCCTAAGTTTCTAAGAGATTTTAGCAGTTTCCATACTTCTTTAAAGAGTATGTCTGAGCTTTTTTTTTTTTTAATCTTGGTGTTCAGATGGTCTCATCATTCTTAAACTGTTTCTCTTTAATCTGTTTTCCTAGTCATTTATTTTTGCTATGTGGTACCTTATATTTTCTTCTATATTTTTTAGTCATTTGACTTTGAAAATATATCTTGTTGACTCATGGAATCGTTGGGTTTATTTGTTCCATTCAAATTTCCTGGAAGTTTGTTGCTTGAGCAATGTGTGTCTTGTGCCAAACTATTATTCTGTTTTCCCAATTTTTTCTTCCGTAGCCCTCATTTCTTTTCATTTTTTCCCTCAAGCACTTTCATTTTATTTTTTCTTTTACTTTTGCTTCATACATCTAAGGATTTTTTATGTGTGTGATCTGTTTTGTTGTTGTTTTCCCTGAGGCTGTGCTTATAGATTTTTGGAGATGTTTTCTTTTGGGGTTTTATCTTGCGTTTCCCTGATACTATAATAGGTCTTCGTTACGTGATTATTTTTTGTTTGCTTATTCACTCAATTTTCCACCTTATATATTGATGTTGGACTTGATGTTACAGCTGCACTGTGCTTCATTTCTGGAGGGAAGATCTAGACTCATCCTGTTTCTGCTTTTTTTCAGATATCGAGACTCATTATTCCATCAGCTCATAGAGAGATTGGGGACCTGCAGGACTTTAACACTTTCAAAGTAATCTAACCAGGGCAGAGTCTGATTGCTGCCTTGCCCTACTCTTAACTATGTAAGTTCTTAACGTAGGTTTAGATCTGAGAAAGAGTAGAGTGTTGCTGGCCTCTGTCCCTCTTTGCTAGGTGAAAAGCTCTATAGGTTCAGAGCAGCAGAATCGTAGGTTTTCCTTCATTCTGGGATTCTTGCCCTGGTTATTCTTCTTCAAACTAGAGTCGATGTTAGAGATGAGACACTGCTTTTAGCATGGGAATTTGAGTTAGACTTGTGCTGGTGCAGGCTGCCTTTAAACTTCCTCTTTTCTCCCAGTTAATGCCTTGCTAGCTGGAAAAGACAACTTGTATGCTAAGGTCCCTTCTCAGATCACCCTTAGTCTGTGATCTGTAATAGGATAGTGGGGGATAGAAGTGAGGAACTATAGTTTGTACCTGTCCCTATTGCAGTTTTCCTGTATGGATGTAGTGGAGTCTTGATATATATCTTTGATCCTGGTGCACAGCCTGTTCCTGGTCGGTGGACTGCAGAGTTCAATATGTTCCTTACTCATTCCTGTCCCAGTATCTGTCTGTCTGCATAAATTGCTGAGCTTGGCTGAACAAATTATTCCCAGTGAACTATTATGGTTTCCTCATCAGAATTGAGTGTGGGAGATTATCTTGATCTGTTTAGAGGGGTTTGTGGAGGAGAACTCAACCATATTGGTTTCTACTATTTTGTCATCTTGGCTCTACTTCTTTCAATGGCATAATTTAAACCCAAAGTTTCCTTACTGAAAGTTCACCCCCTCAATATTGAATGACACATTCCTTCTCTAGCAAAGATAGGAAGGCAAAGTTGTCAAACAATGTAATATATTTTCCTGGTCCTTTTCTTGTATCGCTAAATGATGCCTTATAGTCAATTCAAAACATTTCCTGTTTTGTATTTGTATAAGTGTCCAACTGATCTTTTGAGTCTGAGAGATTCAGGATTCATAACAGCACTGTTCCCTGTGCTAAACTGCCTTAAAACTGGAATGATGGATTTTTAGTTGACATGAAAAAAACATTCATAATATATATAAATTCTGAGAATCATAAATTTTAATATTTCATTCTTTTTCTTAAATGAAATATTTTCTCAGATTCTTAGTACCTTACAGTCTTTAGACCTGTCATTTAGGCCCATGGAAAGATTCTAGTCATATAGCATAATACAGTACTCTCTTATATTTGAAAGCTATAGAAAGTGAGTGGAGCAGGGTGGGAGTACCAGTCATTGAAGGTCAGTTTTTGAAGAATGCACAGATGCACCATTCCTTGTTCTTATCTGAGCAATGACTTGGAAAATTGGGGGTGTTTGATGTTTTTAGTCACTTTTGATATAGAGAATGGCTGTGTGTGGCATTGAAGTCTTCTAATTGGTTCTAAAGTTGGAAAAACTATTAATTTGAAGATTATTGAACCAGAACTCGCAAGAGATGACCTGGTCTCATTTTGACCTTTGCAGTTTTATGAAAGCAGGAGGATTTTATCTGAACATACAGTCTCCATTTTGGGGGGATTTATTCATGTCTGACCTTAAATGAAAGAGTATTCTATAAGGGTCCAAGTGATCTTTTGGGTTTGAGAGATACAGAGCTCCTATCAGAGATATCACTAGTAGTCAGAGAGGATTGTTGGCAGTAACTGTGCTGCCTGTTAAAGTAGTAGTGGATGATAGCAAGGGAGTGTCAGGAATCAACACTGTTATCTTAAGATTGCTACTCTTTCATTCTCAAAGAAGATCATGACATTAGAAAGATAATATTCCAGGAGGTGTGACCCCCTTCTAGATTAAAAAAAGGCTATTTTTTTACTCTAGAAAGACAGATCCTTAGAAACTACATCACTTGACTGACAGGCACACCCAGGAGGCGAGCACACTTCATAAGGACTCCATGACAGTAAGAAAAGACTTCCAGGGTCAGGATTAGAGAATTATCATTTTCACCCATATGTTCCCTACATATGGCTCTCACTACCATAGTTTAAACTCTTTCTCTTCATGGCTACTGTACATAGTTGTAGGATGTGCCCCCATGTATTTTGGGGGAAATATTATGTGTCAGTTTTTCTCTTCTTATATCACTTTAGAAAATGAATTTTATTAAGTTCCTATTGTTAGTATACACTAACAGAGGAATATACTGATGGGAGGTCTTCAAAGAGATGGGAATACCAGTCCACCTTTTTGTCTCCTAAGAAACCTATATGCAAGCCAAGAAGCAACAGTTAGAATTAAACATGGAAAACCCAATTGGTTTAAGATTAGAAAGGGAATATGACAAGTCCTTACTGTCACCTTATTCATTTACTTATCTCCTATGCACAGTATATCATGCAAAACACCAGGCTAGCTGAATCAAGAGCTGAAACTAAGGTTGTAGGAAAAAATATCAACAGTCTCAGATATGTAGATAATGTCATTCTGATGGCAGAAAGTAAAGAATTAAGAAGCCTCTTAATGTGGATGAATTCATTGCCACCGGTCCCATCACTTCCTGGCAAAAAGAGGGATAAGGAAAGGAAGCAGCATCAAACATTATATCTTTGAAATCAAAGATTAGTGTAGATGGTAACTGCAGCTATGAAATTAAAAAACACTTGCTCCTTGGAAGGATAACTATCGTAAACCTAGTTAGCATACTAAAAACCAGAGAAATCACCTTGCCAACAGATGTGTATACAGTTAAAGTTATGGCTTTTTAAGTAACAATTTATGACTGTGAAAGTTGTCTATAAAGAAAGTTGAGCACCAAGCATTGATACTTTTGAATTGTGATGCTAGAGAAAACTCTTGATAGTCTTTGACAGCAACAAGGGAAAAGCAATAAATACTTAAAGAAATTAATTCAAGCTATTCATTGGAAGGTCAAATACTGAAGCTAAAGTGTAAATACTTTGGCCACATAATGGGAAGATGAGACTCATTGGAAAAGACCCTAATGTTGGCAAAGATTGAAGGCAAAAAGATAAGGAGACAGCAAAAGATAAGGTGAATATATAGTGCCATGAAAACAATAAACATGAACTTGGACAGATTTTGAGAGATAATGGAAGACAGAAGGGCCTGCCATGCTATGGTCCATGTGATGACAAAAAGTCAGACAGGACCGAACAATTTAACAACACTGATAGTAACAAAGGGACTGAAATAATAGTCATACAGTCCTCAGAGAATCTCTGAAAAAACAATCGTTATCTGCTCTGTAATGATGCTAAGCCACAAGTACTAGGAGGAGTTGAGGGAGTGGTCTCAAAAGTGGTGCACCTTTAAAAATAATAGCCAATTAAAATTTTGTTAAATTTTCTTTGGTTGTTAAAAATTTCTTAAAAATTTTCTTTAAATATGGTAACTTTAAAATGCACAACAGCACTGTCCTTTAAAAAAATGATAGTGAAATATTCTATAATTATGATCAAGAATGACAAGATGGGCCACAGTTCCTCCCAGTTCTATGTTATCTTAAATAAACATACTGTTGAAGATAGTAGAGTGGAAGCAAGACCTACTGCACTCCTCCCCACAAACTTCTCAATTAACCTGTAAAAAAGAGATTGTAAACAAATTCTAGAGCTGCAGTAGAAGCCACAGATGACAGGTTGAAGCAAATTCCTAGCCTAAGACAATCTGGAAGGTCAATGGGCAAGGTCTGTAGCATCAGGCTGGGAGAAGAGCACATTTCAGACTAGCTGACACAGACTGAGTGGAAGTAAGCCTTAGGAATAACTGAATAACTAGTAGCTTCTGTGTATTCCTGACTTCTTAACACACAAATGCTAAAGATAGCTTCAAAGATCAGTGCAAAGGGTCTTTTACCTGGCTGACGCTGCTGAAGTAGAGGCTACTTTTGGAGCCCTCCATCAAACAAAACACAGAAGTCAAGAAATGGACTGGAAAAATTAGCAAACAAGAGTAGGGGGTAGGAAGAAGACACTATAGATTCTTACTTTCCTGGTGAAGAGGATATTTTCTTACATCATTGGTGACAAGGAAGATCAAAACATACAGCCAGAAGAAAACAACAAAACCAAAGCTCCAGAATCAAAAGCCTCTAAGGAAAATATGAATTTGTCTCAGGACATGGAAGAGTTCAAAAATAATTTTGAAAATTAAGTCAGAGAAATAGAGGAAAAACTGGGAAGAGAAATGAGAGTGATGCAAGAAAATCATGAAAAACAAGTCAACTGTTTGATAAAGGAAACACAATAAAAATTCTGAAGAAAGTAGCATTTTTAAAATTAGTCTAACTCAAATGGTCAAAAAAGTCAATGAGGAGAGGAATGCCTTAAAAAATGGAATAATCCAAATGGAAAAAGGAGATCCACAAGCTCATGGAAGAAAACCATTCTTTAAAAATCACAATAGAGGGGGCAGAGCCAAGATGGCGGAGTAGAAAGACTCACCTATGCTAGGTCCAAATCCACAGCCCATAGATTTCCTGTAAAAAGAACTCCTGACAAATTCTGGAACAGTGGAAGCCACACAGCAACGCAGTGAAGGAGATTTCTGCTGCAGAGAGCCCTGAAAAACCGACCGCAAAGGTACCCCGGACGGGAGCGGAGTCCTGGCTGGCCGAGCGCTCCGATCCCTCGCCCTGGCCACGTGGCACTGAGAGGAGCGAGCAGACCCAAGCAGGCGTCAGGGACCTGAATCTCCCGCGGCCGTGAAGGTCCCTCCACCCACAGACACACAGGTCAGTGAGAGAGATGGGCTGAGAGGGGAGCGGGTTATCTCCGGGACTCGGACCCCCTGGGAAGCGGCTGCTGCGGCAGAGGCTGAGGCAGCTCGGCCAAAGGCAGAGGCAGCTCAGCCAGAGACTCCCAGAGCTGGCAGGAGCTCCACCCCAGCTCCACTACAAAGGATCTCTGTATAAACCCCC
>CM053773.1:71185441-71231270 GCA_028658325.1 Potorous gilbertii
TCCTTGATAATTTCATGAAAGATGATGTCTAGGCTCTTCTTTGATCATGGCTTTCAGGTAGTCCCATAATTTTTAAATTGTCTCTCCTGGATCTATTTTCCAGGTCAGTTGTTTTTCCAATGAGATATTTCACATTCTCTTCCATTTTTTCATTCTTTTGCTTTTGTTTTGTGATTTCTTGGTTTCTCAGAAAGTCATTAGCCTCCATCTCTTCCATTCTAATTTTGAAAGACCTGTTTTCTTCAGTGAGCTTTTGAACCTCCTTTTCCATTTGGCTAAGTCTGCTTTTGAAAGCATTCTTCTCCTCATTGGTTTTTTTGAACCTCTTTTGCCAATTGAATTAGCCTATTTTTCAAGGTGTTATTTTCTTCAGCATTTTTTTGGGTCTACTTTATCAAGGTGTTGACCCACTTTTCATCCTTTTCTTGCATCTCTCTCATTTGTCTTCCCAGTTTTTCCTCCACCTGTCTAACTTGATTTTCAAAATTCTTTTTGAGCTCTTCCATGGCCTGAGTCCACTGAATATTTATTTTGGATGTTTGGGATACAGAAGCCTTGACTTCTATGTCTTTCCCTGATGGTAAGCATTGTTCTTTCTCATCTAAAAGGATGGGAGGAGATATCTATTCACCAAGAAAGTAACCTCCTATGGTCTTATTTTTTTTCCCTTTTTTGGGCATTTTCCCAGCCAGTTATTTGACTTCTGAGATTCCTCTCCACACCCACGTTGACTCCAGATCTGCCCAGCTAGTTCTTGGGGGCTAAGATTCAAATGCTACTTTCCAGCCTCAGGGCTTTAAGCAGGGGTGGAGCTGCTATTCAGTGTGAGATTAAGTTCAACTGACCAGGTGGAGGCAGGGACACCACCAGGGGCCCAGTTTCCCCAGGGGGTTTTTACAGAGACCTTCAGCAATAGATCCGAGCTCCTGCTTGCCTTGGGAGCCCCTGTCTGCTGCTGCCTCTGCTGCTGCCTCCTGAGGGGGCCTGAGTTATGGAGACACCCCACTCCCCTCTCAGCCAGCCAAAAGGGCTCTCTCACTGACCTTTGGCACCTGTGGGTGGAGGGACCTGCGTGGCCCCTTGAGATTCTGTCTCTGAATCCTGCTTGGGTCTGCTCCTCTTGGAGCCATGTGGCTAAGCCAGGGCTGGGCTCTGCTACAGGTCCAGTGGGTGACAGACCTTTGATGTTGGTTTTTCAGGTCTCTCTGGAACAGAAATCTCCTCCACTCCATTGTTGTGTGCCTTCCGCTGCTCCAAAATTTGTTTGGAGTTCTTCTTTACAGGTATTTTATGGGCTGTGGGTTAGGACCTAGCATATGTGAATCTTTCTACTCCGCCATCTTGGCTCCTCCCCTCCTTGATAAGTTCTTGAAAGATAATGTGTAGACACTTTTTTAGATCATGGCTTTCAGGCAGCCCAAAAAATTTTAAATCAATTCGCCTGGATCTATTTTTCAGGTCAGTGGTTTTTCCAATGAGACATTTTACATTGTCTTCTATTTTTTTTTTCATTCTTTGGATTCTGTTTTATAATTTCTTGATTTCTCATAAAGTCATCAACTTCCATTTGTTCCATTTTAATTTTGAAGAAATTATTTTCTTAAGTGAGCTTTTGAACCTCCCTTTGCATTTGATCAATTTTGTTTTTAAAGTCATTCTTCTCCACGTTACCTTTTTGAACGTCTTTTGCCACTTGTGTTAGTCTATTTGTAAGGGGTTATTTTCTTGATCATTTGGGGGGCGGTCTCCTTTAGTAAGCTGCTGACTCAATTTTCATGATTTTCTTGCATCATTCTCATTTCTCTTTCCAATTTTTCCTCTCCTTCTCTTATTTGATTTTCAAAACCATTTTTGAGCTCCTCTGTGGCCTGTAACCAATTCATATTCCTCTTCGAGGTTTTTGTTGTAAGAGGGTTGACTCTCTAATCCTCCTCTGGTTGTATGCCCTGACATTATGAAGTTTATTCATCATCCCAGTCAAACACTTGAATTTCTAACTCTTTGCCATGGTAGTACTCTATTTCCAATGGAGGTGATGGAGGGGGTGGGTGTTCTGTCCCAAGTTTCAAGGATTTTGGGTCAGCTGCTCAATTCCCTACAGTCTGCGGGCCCAGAGATCTAGAAGCAGCCCCTGCTGCTACTGTTACTGCTGCCACCACCCCCACTGCCCTGGGGCTATGGTGTGGCCTATGCTGGACTGTGCTCCATTCCTTGCTTTTTGTGATAGACCCTTCATATTAACTTTTTGGGTTCTCTTGGGCTGGGGATTTGTTTAACACTGTCATTTTGTGGGTTCAGTAGTTCTACAATTTGTTTGAAGTTGTTTTTACAGGTATTTGGAGGGCTTTGGGGGAGAATTCAAGGATTTCTCTGTTTTTACCCTGTCATCCTTGAAAGGGTCTTTTTATACATAAATGTTTGTAGCATTTCTTTTTGTGGTGGCAAAGAATTGAAAGTTGAGTTGATGTCCATCAATTGGGGAATGGCTGAACAAGCTGTGCTATATATTGCAATTGAAAACTACTGTGCTCTAAGAAATGATGAGCAGAATGATTTCAGAAAAACCTATAAGGACATGAACAGCTACAATATGAAATAAGGAGAACCAGTAGTGCATTATAGTTACAGAAATATTGTATAAAGATCAACTGCGAATGAGGTAGCTATTCCTAGCAATGCAATGACCTAAGATAATTCCAAAGGACTTATGATAAAAAATATTATCCACCCCAGAGAAAGAACTAATGGAGACTTAATGTAGGTCTAAGCAAACTATTTTTTTTCTTTTTTTCTCGTTTTATTTTTTAGCCTGTGTTGATTTTTTACGACATGACTAATATGGACATATTTTGCATGTTTTCACATTTATAATCTATATCAAAGTGCTTACTTGGAAAGAGAAGTAGAGGAGAAGGATGTTAAGAACATAGAACTCAAAATTTAAAAAAAATAGTTTTACATGTAACTGGAAAAAATAAAATAATATCCAAGGAAAAACGGAAATAAAATGATACCAAGATCACAGCAATACATATGATATCACAGAGATCATAAACTAGGAACAAGTGTTATTTACAGCAGGAATGCAGATCTAGATCAAGATTAGGGAAACTACCAGCATAATTGACGATATCAATAACAAAATTCATATAATTATCTCAATAGATGTAGGAAAGTTTTTGATAAAATATAACATTCAATCATATTAAAAAAAACCGTAGAAAATAGGAATAAACAGAGCCTTCTTTAAAATTATAAGTACTATCTCCTTACAATTCTCAGGAGGCATTTTCTGTAATGTGGATTAACTAGAAGCTTTCTCAGTAATATGAGGGCTGAAGCAAGGATGTCCATTATCACCACTAGTATTCAATGTATTAGAAATGCTAGCTTTAGCAATAATAGAACATAAAGAAAAGGAAAAAATTAGAATAGGCAATGAGTAAACAAAACTCTTACTCTTTGAATGATGGTATATTTTAAAAATCCTAGAGAGTTTACTAAAAAGCAAATTGAAATGATTTATAAGTTCAGCAAAATCTCAGGATATAAAATAAATACTCATACATCACCAGCATTTCTACATATTAGCAACAAAATCAAGGAGCAATAAATAGAAAGTGAGAAATTTCATTTAAAATTAACTGTAGACAATATAAAATATTTGGAGTCTACCTCTAAGAAATAGCCAGGAACTATATGAACACAATTACACAATATTTTCATACATATAAAGTAAAATCAAAATTATTAATTGCTGATGGGCAGACCAAGTCAGTGAAATAAAAATGACAATTTTATCTAAATGAATTTATCTGTTCAGTTCCATACCAATTAAACTACTAAAAATATTTTATATAGCTACAAGAAATAAAAAACTGATATAGAAGAAAAAAAATGTCAAGAATATCAAGGACTCATTGAATGAAATTTGTGAAAGAAGGTGTCCTAGTACCACCAGATGTCAAACTGAATTTCAAAATGGTAATCATGAGAACAAACTGGTATGGCTACAAAACAGAATAGTGTATCAGTGGCATAGATTAGGTACACAACATGCAGTAAAAAGGAAAAAACATGACTGTAGTAATCTATATTTTATGAAGCCAAAGATCCAAACTTTTGGGACAGGAACTTAGTATTTGACAAAAATTACTAGGAAAACTGGAAAGTAATACTGCAAAACTAAGTATAGAATAACATCACACACCATATACCAAGATAAGACCAAAATGAGCACACATGATTTAGACACAAGTGGTAATAATATAAGAACTTGAGCAGAGCATGAAAAACTTTACTTATCAGAACTATAGAGGAGAAAAATTTGTATAGCGAAGAGAGAACACTATAGTTTATAAAATGAAAATTATATCTACATTAACTCATAAAGGTTTTGCACACAAAGAGAACCAATGTTGCCAAGATTAGAATTATAAATAAAGGCCTTCTTTATTGGATATATAGACAACTGAGTCAAATTATAAAAACAGAAACCATCCCCCAATAGAGAAATGTTTGAAAAACATGGATAGTATTCAGAGAAAAATTAAAGTGATCTATAGTGACGCGAAAAAGTGTTCTAAACCATTATTGATTAGAGAAATGCAAATTAAACCAAGTCTAAAGTACAAACTCTAAAGAAAAATGACAAATGTTGAACTGGGTTTCTGAAAAATGAGATGCTAATGCACTTTTGGTGGAGTTGTGATCTATTTTATCCAACCATTCTGGAGAGCAATTTGGAACTATGCCCAAAGGGCTATAAAACTTTCATATACTGGCACAGCAATAGTACTGTTAGGTCTCTATCCCAAAAGAGATCAAAGGAAAAAGGACCCATATGTGCGCAGATATTTGTAGCAGCTCTTTTTTGTGGTGGTAGAGAACTGGAGATTATGGGGATACCCATAAATTGGGGAATGGCTAAACAGAGTGTGGTATATGATTATGAAATGCTATGGTACTATAAGGAATGATGAACAGGATAGTCTCAGAAAAAACCTGGGTAGACGTATGTGAACTGATATAAAGTGAAGTGAGCAGAAGCAGGAGACCACTGTACACAGTAACAGCCATATTATACATGTTCCACTTTGAATACACATGATACAGGACAATACAATAATCCAGGGCAATTCTGAGGGTTTCTTGATGAAAAGTCCTGTCCAACTCCAGAGAAAGAACTGAATGCAGATTGAGCCATAATTTTTTAACTTTATGCTTCTTGTTTTCTTGAGCAGGGGTCTTGGTCTATATATATATATATATATATATATATATATATATATATATATACATGTATATATATACATGTATATATATATTTACACATGTACATATATATTGTGCATGTGTGTATGTAATGATATATAACTGTGGCATCTAAGTGGGGGTCATGAATCCCAAGAATGTAAAATGGTGGAGATAAAATGTGGGCAAAGGGTGTGAAGTTCAGATCCAGTCTCAGACAATTACTTCCTGTGTGACTCAGGGCAAATCATTTAACCCCTGTTTGCCTTAGTTTGCTCATCTGTAAAATGAGGGTGATAGTAACACCTACCTCCCAACATTGTTGTAAGTCGAACAGGATAATTGTAAAGGGTTTAACACAGTGCCTGAAATATAGTAAGTGCTATGTAAACATTAGTTCTTATTATTAGTCAATGAGCATTTATTAAATACTTTAGTATTATAGGGCACTGTGCGAAGCACTGGGAAAATTTTAAAAAAACAAAAAAAATATAGTTCTTGTTCTCAAGGTGCCATACCCATGCACGCACCACGAAAAGATCTGCTGTAAATGTTTTTTTCTTACATATAGTGTTTTCTTTTCTTTTTCATTGATCTCTTTGGGAAACAGACCTAGTAGTTGCATTATTGGGTCAAAGGATATGCAGTTTTATAGCCCTTTGAGCATACCTCCTGGTTGTACTCAAGAATAGTAGATTCAGTTCACTATTCCATCAACAATTCATTGTTGTGCCTATATCTCCATAATTTTGTCATTTCTCATAGATGCAATCTCACAGATTGTCAGTTATTTTAATTTGCCTTTCTCTAAACAATAGTGATTTAAAACATTTTTATATGGCTGTATATAACTTTGATTTCTTCTTCAGAAAATTAAATTTTCTTATCCTTAGACCATTTATAAATTGGAGACAGATTATTGAAGAAAGGCTCCTAAGATCTTGTTTTTTTTAAAATTAATTTGACCCTGTTCTTTATATGTTGATAATTCAAAGTTTTATCAAAAAATGTGTTGTAACATTTTCCCAATTTCCTACTATCCTTCTAATTTTGGTTGCTTTAGTTTTCTTTTGTACAAAAACTTTAATTTCATATAATCAAAATTATTTACTTTACATATTGTAGTGTTCTCAATCTCTAGCTTGGTGATAAATTCTTACATTAACCATAGATCTGACAGGTAAAATTTTCTATGTTCTCCCAATTTTTTATTCCTACACCTTTATATCCAAATCACCTATTTTCTGCCAAACTGTTTTAGAGTTTTCCCAGAAAATTTTGTCAACTAGAGTTCCTGTCTCAAAAGTTTTGATTATGGGCTTTATCAAGCTAGATCACTATGACGATTTTCTCCTGTATATTGTATACCTAATCTATTCCAGTAATCTATTGTATTGACAATGTACTTTTGCATAATGGGAAGATCTTTCCCATCTATTAATAGGTCTATGTGACCTGCCTGAGTCACATGGAAGCCTGAGTCATATGTCTGTGGTGGGAGAAGCTTGCCCAAGGAGTGGATCAAGAAGGGTGGAGCAGAGCTGAAAGGAAGTTAGACACAGAAGTTAGAGCTGAGGGAGAGAAAGGAAGCAGACAGGGAGCTGTGAGTGTTCATTTGTGGGAATACCCCACTAAGTAGAAGGCCAGGAATTGTGGTGTCCCCTGCATTGTTTTTGTGTATAGATTTCTTTATTGCTATGATGGATTTGAATTTCTGGTGTTGGGATTTGGCTTTCTAGTGTCTAAATAAATGTTTTGGTTCCATCTTCATGTGGAGAGTCTGTTATATTTTGTGATTCAGAATAATGCCAATATATTCATTGCCACTGTAGGTGCTGTAAATATTGCATTGGTGCTACATCCACCACTGTTTCTTAGCCAGTGCCAGATTGTTTTGATGGTTGACACACAGTTTAAGATTTTGTGCTACTAAACTATGCTCCTTCACATTTGTTCATGGTTTCACTTGATAATCTTGAGTTTTTTTCTTCCACATCAATTTTATTATCATTTATTCAGACTCTAGAAAATAATGTTTGGTAGTTTGATTTGTATGGCACTGAATAAGTAATATAATTTAGATAGAATTGTCATTTTTATAATATTGGTTGAGTCTACCCATGAGCAATTGATATTTCTCCAGTTGTTAAGGTCTGACTTTATTTGTGTAAAAAGTGTTTTCTAATTGCATTCACATAGTTCCTAGGTTTCTTTTGGAAGGTCGATTCCCAAGTATTTCATACTGTCTGTTGCTATTTTAAATGGACTTTATCTTCCTACTCCTGCCTTCTGACTTTGTTGCTACTATATAAAAATGCTAATAATTTATGTGGGTTTATTTTATGTTCTGCAACTTTACTGAAGTTGTTAATTGCTTCAACTAATTTTTAGCTGATTTCCTAGGAATATTTAAGTATACTACTTGTCATCTGCAAAGAGTGAGTTATGTTTCTTCATTTTCTATAGTAATAAACCTTACAACTTTCTAGTCATTGCTACATTTCAAGTAGAGTATTGAATAATACTGGTTATAATGGTCACTGTTGTTTCACCACTGATCTTACTGGGAAGGCTTCTAGCTTATCTCATTATCCCCATTACAGAAAATGCATTAGAATTTAAGTTGAATATAACTTATCATTTTAAGGAAAACTCAAATCTCTCTTGTGCTCTTAGTGGTTTTTTAAAATAAGAATGAATATTACACTTTATCAGAAAGCTTTTTCTGCAAAAATCATATGATTTTTGTTTGCTTCCTCTACTGGTATGAATAATTACACTGCTAGTTTTCTTAATATTGAATCAGACTTGCATTCCTTATATAAATCCCATGTGATCATAATGAATGATCTTTGTGATATATTGTTGTTATTTTCATAGTAGTATTTCATTTAAAACTTTTCATTTAATATTAATTAGGGAAATTGGTCTATGGTTTTCTTCTTTTACTGATGTTCTTCCTTATTGAGGTATCAGTACCATATTTGTGTTGTAAAAAGAATTTGTTAAGATTCTTGCCTATTTTTTCAAATAGTTTGTATAGTATTGGAATTAATTGTTCTTTAAATGTCTGGTAGAATTCCCTCATGAATCCATCTGCTGCTAGGACTTTTGACATAGGAAACTGATTTTTTTTCAGTTTATAAGTTTTATAAGATAGGTCAATAATTATTCTGTTTCCTCTGTTAATCCGAGCAATTTACATTTTTGTAAATATTCATTCACTTTGTTTAAATTCAAATATATGAATATAAATAAGTGTATATGTCTACATATACATATATAGACATAGAGAGAAAGAGAAATAATTGAGCAAAATATCTCCTAAGAATTACTTTAATTTCATCTTCATTTGGTATAGAATTTACTCTTTTTGTTTCAAACATTGATAATTTGATTTTCGTTTTTAAGTCAAATTAACCAGAAGTTTATTTATGTTGTTTTTTCCATAAAACTACTTCATAGTTTTGTTTATTTCTTTAATGGTTTTCTTGCTTTCTATTTTAATAAAAAAAAATCTCCTTTTATTTTCAGGATTTGGAATCTGGAAGTTTTAATTTGTTCCTTCTCTAGTTGTTTTTTTTTAATTATATACCATATTCATTGATCTGTTCTTTATTATATTGGTGAAAGCATTTAGAAATATAAATTTTCTCCTGTGTTGCTTTCATGACATCCCATAAATTTTAAAATATTGTCTCATTATTGTCATATTCTTTTTAATGAAATTATTAAGTGCTTCTATGATTTGTTGTTTGACCCACTCATTTTTTGGATTCCATTATTTAATTTCCAATTACTATTTGATATATATTTCCATATCCCTTTATTTAATGCAGTTGTATTGAATTATTGTCTAAAAATGATCCATTTAATATTTCTTTTCTTTTGTATTTGGTTGTGAGGCTTTTTACCATAATACATAGTCAATCTTTTTTATGGAAAACTGAGAAAGAGGTATACTCTTTCCTATCCCAATTCAGTTTTCTCCAGAGGTCTATAATATCTAACTGTTATAAAATTATATTCTTCTCCTTCACTTCTTTCTTGTTTATTTACTTTTTAAACTTAATACTTGATTTTCTCCAATAATGTATAAAAACAATTTTTATTTTTTTTTAATTCTTGAGCATTTGAAATACTGTTGTTCTCTAAGAAATGATGAACAGGGGTCTTCAATAAAACATGGAAAGGCTTACATGAACTGACTAAATAAAGTGAGTAGAGCCAGAACACTGTACAGAGTGACACCCACAGTGTGTGATCACTGGTTTTAATAGAATTAACCCTTCTCAGCAACGCAAGGACATAAAAGAATTCTAAAGGACTCATGATGGAAATTGACATCCACATCCAAAGAAAGAACTATGAAGACTGAATGCAGATGGAATCAGACTATTTTCCTTTTTTACTTTTCTTTTCTTTCTTGTGGTTTTTCCAATTCATTATAATTCTTCTATGGAACATCACTTACATGAACATTTATTTAATAGGAATGTATGTATAGAGGCTATATCAGGTTACATGCCATCTTGGGGAGAGAATTTAAAACTTATGGAAGTGAATGTTGCAAACTAAAAATAAATAGATTAGCATACATACACATACATATACTTGTATATGTATATATATTATATAGATTACATAGTATTGTATTATATAATAACATATATAATATAAATTATATAATATTATATAAATTATATACATATAATTTTGAGTTCCAAATTCTCTTCCTCTACTCCTCCTTTCATTAAGAAGGTGAGTAATTTTATAAAGGTTATACATGTGAAGTCATAAAAAAAATTTCCATGTTGGTCACATTGTAAAAGAAAACACAGATAAAAACAGACAAGAAAAATAAAGAAAAAATATGCTGTGATCTGAATTCTGACTAGATCAGTTCTTTATATGGAGATGGATAGCATTTTTATCATAAGTGCTTCAGAATTCTCTTAGATCATTGCATTGCTGAGAATAGCTAAGGCATTCAGAGTTGATGATCAAACAATATTGCTGTTATTCTATACAATGTTTTCCTTATGTCTGCTCATTTCACTTTTCATCAGTTCATGTAATTCTTTCTTGATTTTTCTAAGGGCATCCATCTCATCATTCCTTACAGTAGAATCATATTCCATCATAACTTGTTCAGTCACTCCCCCATCACTGGACTTCCTTTCAATTTCCAATTCTTTGTCACCACTAAAAGTATTGTTATAAATATTTTTGTGCATATAGATCCATTTCTGTTTTGTTTTTCTATCTCTTTGGGATACAGACCTGGTAGTGGCATTGCTTGGTCAAAGGACATACATAGCTTTATATTCTTTTGGGTATAGTTCTTCTTGCTCTACAGAATGGTTGAATAAGTATACTACTTCATCAACAATGCGTTAGTGTTTCAATTGTCTCACATTCTTTCCAACATTGGTTATTTTCCTTTTCTGTCATATTAGTCAAAATAGGTATGGGGTGCTACTTCAGAATTGTATTTGCATTTCTTTAATAAATAGTGATTTCAATTTTTTTAAAATATGACTACATATAACTTTTATTATTTTGTCTGAAAACTGTCTTTTTTTATATACTTTGATCATGTATCAGTTGGAGTATTACTGAATTTGCTGTAAATTTGATGTTATTCTTTATGTATTTGAGAAATTACATCTTTATCAGAGAAATGTGATGTAAATTGTTGTTATGATTACTCTCTCTCTCTCTCTCTCTCTCTCTCTCTCTCTCTCTCTCTCTCTCTCTTTCTCTCCTTACATACTGTACTTTCTCAAAAATCTTCTGCTTCTGACTTTTCTCTCCCCCAATCTGCCCTCCTTTCTGTTAGTCCTTCCCTTCCCTTGTCCTCTCCCCCTCCTAATTTTCTTTATGGTAAGATTGACTTCTATACTCAACTCATTGTGTATGTTGTTCCCTCTTTGAGTAAATTCTGGTGAGAGCACGGTTTACACACCCCTCCCTCCCCACATCCTGCAACTTTTCCTCCATTGCAAGAGCTTTTCCACACTTCTTTCATGTCAGGTAATTTATCCCATTTTACTTCTTCCTTTCCCATTCTACCAGTGCATTTCTCTTTGTCACTCATTATATATATATAAATATAATGAGAGTTTTCTTGCAAACCTCATATTGTTGGATTGTGGGATTTTTAGAAAATATTTTCTGCTATTCATTTACATTTTATGGGCAAATTCATCCCATTCACATTGACAGTAACGATTACTGTGCGTTTCCCTCCATTCCATTTTTTCCTATTGATCCTTCTTTCTCGTTGTTACTCTGTCTTTCCTGTAAAGTCTGCTTTGTTTTTGACCACTTCTTGCCTTAATCTGCCAACCCTTCTTTCTCACTTCACTCCTCCCCCGTTACTTGTCGTCTTCTCTTCCTACTTCCTTGTAGGGTAACATAGATTTCCATGCCCAACTGAATATGTATGTTATTCCTTTTTTCTGCCAATTAAAATGAGAGTAAGGTTCCAGCATTGTCCATCACCTCCCCATATTCAGATCCACTGTAATATCACTTCCTTATGTGCCTCTTTTATTTGAAATATTTTTTCCTGTTCTTCTACTCCTTTTCTCATTCTTACAGTGCATCCTTCTTTCTCACTCCTTCACTTAATTTTTTAAAATATTACCATCAGAGTCAACTCAAATCCATACCCTCTAAGTATACTTCTTCTAACTGCTCTAATAATTATAGAGTTCTTAAGAGTTACAAGTATCTTTTTTCAACATATTCAGAATGTAAACAGCTTAACCTCACTGAACCCTTATGATTTCCCTGTTATATTTTTCTTTTAATGTATCTTTTGAGTCTTATATTTGAAAGTCAAATTTTCTATTCAGCTCTCATCTTTTCACCAGGAAGCTTGAAAGTCTTTTATTTCATTAAATATCCATTTCCCCCCTGAAGTATTATATTCAGTTTTGCCAGGTAGATTATTCATTTTTGTAATTCTAGTTCCTTTGTCTTTCAGGATATCATATTTCAAGCCCTCTGATCCTTTAACATAGAAGGTGCTAAATCTTGTGTGATCTTGACTGTGGTTCCTCAATATTTTAATGGTTCTAGCTTCTTGCAATATTTTCTCATTGATCTGGGAATTCTGAAGTTTGGCTTCAATATTTCTGGAAGTTCTTATCTTGGGATCTCTTTGAGGTGACAATTGATGGATGCTTTTGATTTGTATTTTTCTCTCTACTTTTATGATATCAGAACAATTTTCTTTGATAACTTCTAGAAATAGTATTTCTAGACTTTTTATTGTGGCTGTTCAGCAGTCTAACAATTCTTAAATTATCTCTCCTGGATCTATTTTCTAGATCAGTTATTTTCCAATACTATATTTCATATTTTCTTCTATTTTTAAAAGTTTCTTAATATCTCATAGAATCATTACCTTCCCCTTGCCCAAGTCATGTATTTATGGAATTATTTTGTTCAATGAGCTTTTTTTATCTCTTTTTTTCCATTTGGACAATAATTTTTAAGAAGTTTCTTTATTCAGTGAATTTTACTACTTGACTAATTCTGCTTTTAACATTTTTGTGCCTCTTTCATGAAGCTGTTGAGTTGCTTTTCATAGTTTTCTTACATCTTTAATTCACTTTCCCAATTTTTCTTCTACCTCTATTTTTTTATTTTGAAAGTTATTTTGGAGCTCTTTTAGGAATTCTTGTTGGCCTTGTAGTCAATTCATATTTCCCTTTGACTCTTTCCTTGCAGCTATTTTAGCATAGTTGTCTTCTGTGTTTCTGCCTTGAATTTCTTGTGAATATAATAATTCATTTATGATCTGTTTCATTTTTGTTGTTTCCTCAATTTCCCAACCTATTTCTTGACTTTTAACTTTGTATTTCTTAACTTTTAACTTGAGCTCCACTCCCAGATGGAGGGGGCACTGACTCAGGCTTCAGGTTTTTTGTGTTTCTGTTTACAGAGCTAGTTTTGGGATTCTGTGAATTTTCCTTGCTTTCCATACCATATGATCTTAAAAGAGGTGTGGTCACTGCTTTCTTGGGCTATACTCTGGACTTTTACCCAGAAAGAGACTTTGTTTCCCTGAAGCTACAAGTGCGATCAGTCCTCTTTGCCTTAGAACTGCAACCAGGTCCTCTGTTCTCCTGCAGCTATAAGAACCAGTCCTCCTTTCTGCACTGGAACTGAGGCTGGGGCTCCTACCCATTGCAACTAACCTCAGGTACTCTTCTCTTACCTAGCATTGTGACCAGGTCTCCTATTCTGCTAAATCCACAAGTACTAGTTATCCTTCAATGCTCTACAGTTACAACCCAGACTGTGTATTGACAATATAGTCCTGAACCCAGTGTCAGCAAATGAGCTGACCAGTTGTTCAATCCCCTTGTTATCTATGGATAGAGCTCCAAAAGCTACTATTGTAGCTCTTACAGCCATCTCCAAGGCCTGTTGTAGACTTTTCTTTGGTGTAGTTTGTGCTACACTTTAGGCCTAACTACCACTCTGGTGTGACAAACTTTTCCTGTCAACCTTCTAGGCAAACTTGAGCTGGAAAATTGTGTTACCCCTACTTTTTGTTAACTCTGTCACACCAGAATTTGATTTGAGGTGTTATTTTAAAAATGTTTGGAGGGGAATTTGGGAGAATTCAGGTGATTGCTTGTTTCTACAACACCATCTTTGCTGAGTTTTTGAAGGGTTCTCTTTAAAGGAGAACATAACTACCTTTAACAAGTTCTCATCACTCAATTTGAACAAACTAAATTGCAAGGAATGTAAAGACTTGAATGTTCAGGAAATGTGAATTACATTTGAAAATTCCTGGAGAATGTAATGACCACCATGGTACAGAGATCCACTATTCAGTAGTCAAACTGAGAAGAGGGCAGATTTTTTAAATTACCTGGGCCAGTGAATGCAGCTAGATTTATGGCAAAAATTTTCAGTATACTGTATTAAAAAATAATTTGATTATCATTTAGAAAGGGAAACATTGATAATTTAAAACAAGAATAGATTCACCAATAATCACAAGGTTAACTTCATTTCTTTTTGTAACAAGTTTTCTAGACTAGTAGAACAAAAGATTGAACACTACATCTGGATTTTTATTTAGCACCTAAGGGCACCACAAACTTAACAATAGCATCACCACACAAGGCTAGCCAAGAGTTAGGTTTTCTATAGATGTATAATCACTCAGAACTGTATTTTCTAAAGGCCAGTGTGTTTATTAATCAAGAAGAAAATACAATTCATTCAAAGCAATGGGAACACAGGGGATATCAACATATTAAATGAAGTCACGTTGTATAAAGTCATGAGTTGAGGTACAGAGAAAGACAGTCAGATATTGAACCCATTACTACCGGAAAACAAATTTCCAATAGAAAATCGTCACCAGGATATGCTTATGGCAATATCTATCTATCTAAAATATATATATTAAATCTACATATACTTATTTACTCTCTGTGTGTGTATGTAGGTAGGTAGAGAAAGAGAAAAAGAGAGACAGAGACTGAGAATCTCAAAATAGGAGTTGCTGAGTGGCAGTGGAATGGTTAGGTATGGCACCATTCACGAGGATAAAGAAGCATGTCTCTGTCCAACCTTCTCCTGACCAGTTTGTATGTTTAGAGAGTATTGGTAGGGAAAACAAATAAGTGATGCACATAAAGTACTAGACAGAGAAGTCAGGGATAATTTCCTCTTCTTCTCCCTGAGGGGAATCTAGTTTTATGTGATTACAAGAAGAAAAGATTTAATATGAAGGTCAGGTTGTTAACAATAGAACTCGGATTCCAAAGAGCAGAATGGAAGGGAGGATAAAGGAGGATAGGAACACTGAAAAGGTAGTAATGCTATGTAAAAACATATAGCAGTAAGAAATGGTGACAAAGAAGGAAAATCTGTAACTATGGAGCACATCAATTTGTGTCATTCAAAAGGAGAACAGATTGCCTTATCCTTCTCAGTAACAATGGTACAGTTGTTTTGCTTTTAATATTTCATTGATTCAACACACAAGTTGCCTATCTATTTTACTTCATTCTTGTTATATAAATAGCTCACTTCCATATGAGGATGATAGTAGACTAGATTGCATTTAAGAAACTCTATAATGCACCAATAATTACAAGCCTTTCTCTTGCTCAGAAACCCCAGGTTAAGAAAAATGCAAAAACACCGTTATTCTCCCAGGAATTTTACGTGTGTATGAAGCATGGAAAAGCTCAGTATCCAAAGAAATGTAATTGTGGTGGATACAAGCACACTGCAGCATCCTGTCAGTGATGATGTGCATTCAGTGAGTAGAAGGAATATCAGTAAAGCAATATGTGATGGGAAATGGAGTTAAGTTGATCATGGTGTGAGAGCAAGACCAGAGATACCAAATGTAGTTGAATATAGATTTTAGGGCCAAGAGGAACACAGAAGAAGAGTTCCAGTTTTATGAGTGATGTAAGAGGTATTGAGAGCAGTTGTGTATTGGAGTGAGTGGGCTTGTGGGCTTGAGGAGATAAAGATTCAAAATAGTAACTTCAGTCTCTGGTAAGTAATAACAAGAGATTAATATAAGAATTGCCAGGGAGTGTCAAAGGCCCACTTGAAATAGATAACCTGTATTTACATTGGACCAGGTCTGAACTATTCTTTATTTTCTTCCAGCAGAATTCAGTAGCTACTAGGCAATGACGCAGAAGCAAAATAGTGGTGATTTAAGTCAGTCAGTCAACAAGCATTCATTCAGCCTCTGCTCTCTGATCTGCACTGTATTAAGAACTAGGAATATGAAGAAAGGGAAAAAAAATCATCATTATCCTCAAGGATTTCATACTCTAATGTGGGAGATACCATGCAAGTAACTATGTACTTGCAAGATTTTGGGAGAATAAATTGCAGGTAATCTCAGAAAGATAATGTTAAGATCAGAATTTCAGAGAAACTAATGTTAATCTTAAACTTTGATATTACCATTAAAGTGCTAACAATTTATACATGTGTATATATATATCACATAAAATATATATATTTATATATATTTTATGTGAGACATATATTTATATCTCACATAAAATGTCACATCTAGCAATCTAAATATATATTTAGGTTGTTAGATGTGATATTTTTCATTCGCTATTTTGAAATGAAATATGACAGGATGACTACACTAAGCATTTCAATGAAATCACCAACATATGTATTATAGCCTACTGAAAATGCCAACTTTTGTTGACTTCTAGGGAAATTAAGTTCTATAAAGAAAATATTAGATATATATTAAAATAGTCATCAACAAGCAAAAAGAAGGTAGTCCTTAACCTCTAGGAGTTTATATTTTATTAGAAGAGAATAGCACATAAAAAGGGAAGTGTAAAGAGGGAGAGTGGGGAAGAGAACATGAACTTCAGAATCAAAACTAGGGAAAAATGAAGAACTCAGCCCTTACTCGAAATGGAACTTCAAGAAGGAATTAACCAACTGATAAAGTGCAATGAAAGATGTTTCAGGGTGAGAAAATCACAGATGCTGGAAAGTAAGAAAGTAGATGGCCCACAGTGGTAAAGTCTATTAAGTCAGAAGTAGAGCCAAGAGAGCAGTAGTCTGAAGAAGAATAAAGGCTGCTTTGTGTTACTCCCCAAAATAAAGGTTCCTGGAAGAACTCAACAATGGGTAATGGAAGAAAGGCACCCAAAGGGGCAGAGAAATGTTCCAGTGTAGGAAAATAAAAGTACTTGTACCAAAGGACTGAAAAGATCACGATTTACCCTGAAACACAATGATGACTTGGGAGAAATCAGCTCTAATGTTCAAAAGCACATCTCAAACTCTACTTCTATAAAGCATTTCATGAGAAGCTTTTCCCACCCAAGTTCTTAGCCACTTCTCTCTTGAAATTTTGTAAAATTTATTAATATATTCTGAGAAGTCATGAAGGAGTAATGGATAAACACCTGATCTGAAAGCTCAAAGTTAAAATAATCGGGGTTCAGACCTTGTCTCTGATACATGCTAATTGTGTGATCCCAACAAAGGCATTAACTTGTTAATGCCCTAGGTCCATCATTATGTTTATAAGTTACCAAAGAGGGGCTGATCTGCATTCATTGGAGAGATTTCTCTCGGTTATCTCTCCATTTAGTTGAAATCACAAAAATGAAAAGTCATTTTTATATACTTGTGTATATGTGCATGCATGAGTGTGTGTGTGTGTGTGTGTGTGTGTGTGTGTGTGTGAGAGAGAGAGAGAGAGAGAGAATCCTCTAGGAGAATTTAAGCGTCTTGAGGGCACATACTGTTTCCACTTTTATTTTGTTTTATCTTTATGTTTTTGTCTCAGGACTAAGTTTTTAATAGGTGTTTGTTGAATTTAATTGACAAAATACCATGCTCCTTTTCCTATGCCTTGAAAATCATACAAAAACACATACTTTCCCCTGTAAATAAAATAGCTTTCCTAATTCCCAAGTTATTACCTTCCACAAATGACTGGATAAAACTCTGTTCCTCAAATTATTTGTCAAGATGAGCTGATAGAAAAATGGTAGATCTGTAAAAAAGGGCAAAATCATGTATCATGGGCATCATGTATTTAGGTTGAGGGCTGTGACCAAAGGCTACACAAAACACTGTTTCAGTCACTGCATAAGGCCAAAATGTAGCAACATCTTTAAATTTATCTTGGAAAAAATAATAATCATCTTGCTCATAGTAAGGTATGCACCCGTGCACCTCACCACAACAATTGAGAGACACATTTCTATATTGAGATAGGAAGAAAGATAACAAAAATGTCAAAATTCGATTAAAAAAAAACCAGAAAGGTTTGTTCAAGATGTTGACCTTTTGATTTCTGAATTGGAGTTGCTTACCAAAAAATGAGATTTTCAGAGCAAACTGAAAGTATCAAGATGAAAGAACTGAATTGATTCAAAAGTGTGTGTTTAAAAAAGAGAGTGAGAGAGAACATTTTAGGCAGTTGCAGCTGGATATAGGATCCTTTTTTAGCTAGATTATAGACTGTATCATACTGGCATTTAAATTGAAATTTACAGCTGTGCCACAGCACACCTGCTTTTTAAATTCTGCATTTAGATTAATTCAGATTGGTCAAAACTTTCCACACACAAGGGGAAAATGGAGCCTCTCATAGTAATCTTATTATATATCATGGCCCTGGAATCTTGCAAAATACCACATTTTGAAGGTGAGAGATTTGCTTTAGGGGAAAACCCTTTGAAATCAAAATTCATTCTCTTTATCCCCTAATGGAGACAGTTGGGATTCCCCCATAGGAGATTCCATGTTACTGTTGAGTTTCAAAAGTATTCATTTCAATGTCAAACAAGGACTGTTGGGTATCCTTCAAAATTTTTATCTGGATAAATAGGTTGAATGATGGGTTTATCATCTCATTGAATTAAGTTGTTTATAAAAGGATCTTTGGAGGCTTATGATAAATTTACACGACCCCCAAAAAATCTGTGAGTGAGTAAAATTGAGTTGAATCACAGTTGCTTCTCCCTACATTGCCCCCTTATATTCTATTTTACATTGTTGAACCTGCTGTCAAAAGTTTATTGCAAAGAGAATGACATTTCAGGAGTAAGCTTCTCTTAAAATTGAAGTTTTTTTCCCTTGAGGATGACTTTTCTTTTTCCATGGCTGAAGGTCTCAATAACAGTATCTTTATTGCAAGGATAATTTAAAAACATATATACTCATTCTTGCAACCTCCCTCACAAATCCCCTTCCTCCCTCTCACATACAAACGTTACTTAGAAGCTAGGAAGGAAGGAGCAGAAGCTCTGACTACTAGCGGACAAAGATCAAAAGACAAATACCCTTCTAACAAAAGATGTTATAATTGGTTGAAGTTGCCATTGATAAGCAAGATATAAGCAGCAGATTAGATCATTTGTTATAACAAACATACTTTATTCTAGCACAGTGTGTTTCAATAAGTATGACTGCCTTCTGAAATGATTTCTGCCCTTTATTCTCAGTGCCCTAGGTTAGAACCAGAGCATCACAGGTTTCTTTGGAATTCATTGAATAGGAAGAAGAATCATAGATGATGATGAGTTTTGACATCTCCACTAGTACTTCTATGTATAAATTCAGGCTCTTTCCCCTGGTCTTCTCTCTCAAAACTCAGCTGTAGCACCACTATTTTATTAATAACATGAGCTAAATGTCTTATTCTAGATACCCACCAAAAAGTTTTTGCTCTTATTTAACGGTACAACTAAAAGAAACAATCTGAGATCTATGAATATAATGTGTCAGACATTGTTATACTCTAGGGAGATAAATGAAGAATGAAGAAATGCTTCAAAGAACAAAGCAATCACTTCTCTTAAGGAGTTTAAATTCTAGTGGATGTTTGAATTAACTTAATGAAGTGATATTTTGTTTAAGGGGTACTTTTGTGACTCTCCAAATAACATGATCCTGGAAAGAGTACCTTAGATTAATGGTGTCAAACTCAAATAGAAATGAGAGGTACCCATACATACATAATGATCCCTACATGTACATACTGATTTCATTTTAAAATCTAAGATGATCTATTTTTGTAATTTTATTTGTTTTGTTAACTATTTCCCAATTATATTTTAATATGCTTCCAGTAGTCCAAGATTATTGTTAGGTGACAGTTGGTTCGCAGGTGGCTAATTTGATACCTCTGTCCTAGATAATTGAAATTTCCCCTCATCACCCACTACACATAAACAGACATGTGTATGTATGTATACATATATTATACATACATATATAACTATATGTACATATGCATTTACATACACATACATACTCAGGTACTTGACTAGTTTTAACTACCACACCACATTTCTTCAAAATTCAACAAATAATATGAATTTTCAGTTTCTATTCTTCTGCTTTAATGGGAATGAACAAGACAGTGCTCAGACAAATAGGAAAATTGGGAGAATAGGGGATGTGTAAAGCACAAACTGTATAATGATGTTGCTCATATAAAATATTTATTATAATACCTCATAGGCCTGTGGTACAGTGGCATGATGCCGGACTTGGCCTTAGACAACCACTATTCCAATCCCAGATTTCATCTGTGTGAGATAAAGTAAGTCACTTCCACTTCCTTTGACTTCACTTCCTTATCTATTAAATAAAGTTATAAGGTTCCATCTAGCTCTAAACCTATGATCTTTTTGTTTGCTTTTCATTGTGCTGCAGCTCCCAACTGTTCTATGCCTTTGCAGACAGTCTATTTGAGTTATGTAGGCTAAAAAATACCATCACTTGGGGATGAGCCTCTTTGAGCTTAACTAGCCTAGTTAAGATCATCTAGTAATAGATATACACTATAAATACCATATAGCCAGGCCAAGGATCGAAATCTTCCCATCTTTTGCAAAGCCTAACAAAAGTTCTACTATATTCCATAGGCTTAGGCCTTAGGGACCCAAGTTCATTTCTCTACCATGATCAGATATTGAAAAATGATTTTTTTTAAAGTTTTTGAGTTTTTGTGGATTTTTGGTGGGGATGGGAAATATATGATTCAATTTGCTTAAGGAATCCCAGAGGGTATCATTTTTCACCAAAATAGAGCAATAATTCTGGGGCAACTGATACTTTTGGAAAGTTGCTTGGGGCATTTAAGCATAAAGTAATTTTCCCTAAGTCAAGTGTCTATGATGTGACAGAGACTGGAGGAAGGGGATGGAAATAAGCTTTTATATAACTACCAGGTTCCAAGCACTATAATAAAGACTTTAACAAATATCTCATTTTATTCTCACAACAACTCGCAAGGTAAGTGGTGTTATTAACTCCATTTTATACTTGAATAAACTGAGGAAAACAGAGGTTAAACTACATGGCTTAGGATCACACAGCTAGTAAATATCAGAGGCTAGATTTGAACCCAAGCCTTCCTGATTCTAGACCCAGTGCTTAACCATTGCACCAGCTACGTGCTAGAAGAGGCAGGGCTTGAACCAGTCTTCCTGCCTCTAAACCTGTTTTTCTTGTTCACCACACAATACTGCTATTCTATCCCCATTCCAATCTGGATATAGCAAAATATGGACTTGGGATTAGATTATTGCTTAAAGTAAAGCTTTTACTCTTTTATTGTATGGCAACGTAAAAGATCGTTCATGGATGTGACAGCTCTGAGAAACGTCAATTGTTTTGTTTTTAAAGAGAAAAGATGAATTTGTATAAAGTACAAGGACTTGGAAAGAATATATATTCTCCAACAAAATTGATGTTTATGTACTTGGGCATGGTTAGAAACACTCAAATTATAACTGTAGCATACAACCAATCATTTATTCTAAAGAACAGTGGGAGGATGGGGAGGTATCAAGAAATTGTATGAAAGAAAGTTGGGTCAGTCAAGTGGCAAGATTGAGGGATAAATGTGAACATCTAGAAAATACCCTCCTAGTATTGGGATAAATCAAGCAAGGCCTTTAGGTTGAATGGACCCCAATTAAAGAACTTCTAAGGGAAAATGGATGAAAATTTCCAAGGATGACGGGGCATAGATGAATTACAATCTGCATTTTTTGGAGACATCACATCAGTGAGGTCACAAATATATTAGAATATCCAAGAAACTATAAATTTTCAATCAGAGCTTATGCTTTAATATATGAAATTTTTAACTGGTTTACTTGAGTCATTTATGAGCCAGCTATAGGAAACTACCACAGAACCCACAGAACTTTGTGATAACAATTGTGGTTGTGGCTGTTGCTGATTCATATCTATCTTAAATTTTAACCAGGGCATGACAAAGACATTTTAAAATTGAAATAAACCCTTAGACTAAAAATGTCTCTCTTAGGCATGTGATTTAAAAGTTATGCACAACTGAATGTCCCATCACTTCAAGATTATCCAGCACCTTCATTTGTTCTTGTCTAGGGAATAAAGCCAGTGTCTCATTTGTAATACACTCTTACAAATTCCCAGCTAGAACTAAAATTTGAACTATGATTATACATGTATATCTATCCTCAGTATTTAAAGATGGCAGTGCTGAAAACGATTGTGATATTTGTATCTATGCAGAAAATATACTAGAAGATATTGGTCCAAAATATTTTTCTTCATTTCATGACAGTAACAAAATTATTTTTAAGCATAGGAAAACTTCATGAATAATCTATACGCAAACAAAAGCATTGTCATCAAGAGTAGTAACTTTCATGGACTTACCAGCTCCATGCTGTGAGGGTTGTTGGGTGGTAGATGAAAACTCTGTTAATATCTATTTGCTTTGAAAGTGTCCTACATATATATATATATATATATATATATACCTGTGTGTGTGTGAAAAGGGAAAAAACATGCTTTCACAAACAATTTTCATCAGCAGACCTATATTTTTCATGTTCCCACAAGTGACTGAGAGGAAAACAGAATTTAAGATCATATTATCTCCATTTGTATTGATTTACTTAAAGCATTTTATTTCAGTTGAGTAAAAAGCAACTACAAAGGCTTACTTCAAATAACGATGTCTTCAGATTCATTAAAATCAAACAACTTCATTACAGATACAACTAAGGAAATAACTTTGACCAACAATCCACTGAATATTGACATGAACACAAATCTATATAGCAAAGATTCTAATGCTCATCCAATATATTTACTAGTGTCAGAGAAATTATTTTACTCCAATTCCAAACAAAAGAAGTAGTTCTAAATGACAGTAAGGCCTCCAAGTTTCATCTTTGCACATTACGTTGTATTACTTATGGAAAACCTCCATAATATATAATGACATGTTAGTGATAATCTATACAATTTTGAGAGGTATTAGACTAGTCATCCATTTCAGGAAAACAAAGTAAATAGATAAAAACATATATTATCTAAACTATAACATGATAAACAGAAGACAGCCTTAAGTGTTTGTCTGTCTGTCTGTCTCTTTTTGCTCTCTCTCTCCATAAATACAAACCATTGCAAATACTATATATAAATATATGTGTGTATACATATATATGTATATGTACATGTGTATATACACAGCTAAAGAAGGAGATTCAGTATTCAATTGTCTCCAGGTAATTGTAATTGTAACAGCAGAGAAAGAGGCCAATTGCTGCACAGGCATTTCTAAAGCAATTAAAGATGTAACAGCAGGCCTCTACCAGATTAAGTAAGTCCTGTACAAGAAAAGACATGGAAAACCGCCGGTTTTTAAAATATAAAGGGGATGAGTTCTTTAGAAGAGAATAGTCTCACTGATGACATTATAGTGCCATAAAACTTTCCAGGTGTTAAGTATATTTAAGGTTGTTCCTTGTATATAGTTAGTAATCAATCTATATGATCCTCCAAAGGGTCATTTTGCCTATTTTACAGAACCTTTGTCTTTCATTTAAAAAAAAAGAGGAAGGATATAGAACAATTTTAGTGACGACTGCAGTATTCAACTTAATTTTTTCTTCTAATATTATATAAATGTCTAGGGTCTATTTGGTTTGGAGAACTTTTGTCATTCAATGTGGTTGGAAATATTTTTACAACACAAAAACACAAAAGCTCTTCTGTGATAGTCAGCTGTCACTACTATTTGCAGAACCTCCAATCTGTGTTTTACAGGTAACCCTCATTTTGTTTAATAAATCAGTTCCAGCAGAAAAGTGTCTGTGGAATTAATTTCTAACATTACAGTACAGTGAAAAGGCTACTACTGGGTTAAAGCTCAGAATAACTAGATTCTATTCTCAGTGGCCCCACTGAGAAGCTGTATTTTCTTAAGGAAATTGCCCAGTTTCTCAGGTTTTCAGTTTCTTTATCTGTAAAATGAGTCATAGTCTAAGGTTTTCCCTTTTTTTCCAACTATGAGCATTCTGAAGAGAAGAAGAGACTGAACTTTCATAGGATTCTAGCCTGAGAACCAAAAGTCCAGATATTAGAGAATATCTAATCCTTTTATTTTACAGATGAGGAATTGAGTCCCAGCAAAGTCAAGTGACTTCCTGAAGGACACACATATAGAAAACAGCTGAACTAGAACTTAAACCTTGGTCTTCTTACTCCAGTGCAGAATTCTTTGTGACAATTGAGAGGAATTGTGTAGCAAGAATTTTTGGCCAGATACAGGAGGGATTATGAGGTTTCTAAGGTCCTTTAAAATCGTCAGATTCTTTGGTGTTAAAATTCAGAAACTCTAACTTCCCTATTCATAACTAGTATAAAATTGGAAATGGAATCATCTGGGGAGGGGGGAATTTGGTCCCAAGAAAAAACAAGTCTTTAAAATTCACGTCAATGAAAATTTAAAAATCAATGATAGAAATTAAAGTCATTATTTTCAACTGATGCTAAGCATGAAAACAAAGGAAATAGAAGCACTTTGTGTTTATCACTATAACCTAAGTTGTCAAAAGAAAAATGGAAGAAGGTTTGGGCGACCAAAGCATTCAGCTTCTCCTCCTTGGTGATGTTCTAGGTATAGTGAGCACAGGGACACATGTATGGACACATACACATAAATATGAACATGGACATACACATGCACAAGATCACAGATATAGGGATTTATAATAGACAGAGAGAGAGAGAGAGAGAGAGAGAGAGAGAGAGAGAGAGAGAGAGAGAAATAGTCTTTTTCATTATAAAGTAAACCTGAAGGCAGAGACTTTGATTTTAAGTTTTCCTGGCACACAGAGTTATTTTGCTGTTAATTGCTTTTCAGTGGTGTCTGACTCACCCTTACCCTGTTTGGGGTTTTCTTAACAAAAATACTGGAGTAGTTTGCCATTTTCTTCTCCAGCTCATTTTCCAGATTAGGACACTGAGGAAAATGGGGTTAAGTGACTTGCCTATAGTCACAGAGATAGAAAGCAGCTCAGACAAAACAGAACTCAAGAATGTGAGTTTTCCGAATAGCAGTCACAGCACTCTATCCACTATGCTGGCATACAATAGCCACTTCAAAAGTGCTTCTTGCTGGTTAATTGATGGAGCAGTATCATCACACAACTTTCTTTAGTCTCTCAGATTCAGTTTCCTGTCACCCTTAAAAATGTGATAGCTATTTGAACTACTTGAATTAATATATTTTTAGTTCAGAAGAGAAAAGTGCAACTGATACATAGGCAAGCATCTAAAGCACTTGGCTAGCTTTAAAATATTACATAAATGTGATTTATTTATTAACATTGTTGTTGCTGTTGTTGCTGGTCTACAGTCAGGAGAACTACAGTCTGATGATGACTTAATATCCTAAGCCTTCTACTACACTCTACCTGAGCTTAAGTAATGTTTATAGGGCAATACAATGGTGTGCTAATGTTTAACAACTAAACTGCTAAAAAAAATAAAATATATACACATACTCTTCTAAATTTAATCTGCCTTATTAACACTTTTGTAAATCTTAATAAACAATACAATGATTCATAGAGACTCCCTATGTCCAATTATAATTGTCTCCAGTATTTTTCTGTGCCTTGGTCTGAGGCATACAGATTGCTAGGACTTTCAAGAGTTTATCTCTGTTTATATTCAAGAGATATCTATGCTGAGATATCTTTAGAGTCCACAAGGACACATCTATGCCTCATGAAGGCATTGTAGTTTATTGTTGGTAGAGGATTTCATCAGTTTAAGGAAAAAAACAAAATTGAAATTGGATTTGGTTAGTGTTACAACTGGTACCATAGGACATATAGCACTTCTAAAATGTTAGGCAATTCAACTGATAGAAGTGCCTAAAGAGATCACAAAACCATTCCCTTGGATAGAAAATTTTAAGTAGGAAGTAAGTTTGAAATCACTGCAAAACTTAATCAATTACCAAAGGCATTTGCTGTCTTGACATCTTGCATCAGCATAAGGGGATCACAATAGTTTCTGATATTTCCTGCTTCAGTATTTTTATTTTGCCCACTTATTTTTGTCATATTAATATTTTATTATGTGTGTGATTGATGGAATGAAATGAGGGTTCTGTTTCTTCTTGACAGCCTGTCATGCCTGTCTACTCCACGATAAGTTTTGAAGGAGTTGACAGTTTTTTGACACAATTTGATATATAGCCAAGTGTATCCAAATGTATCTCAAGTTTGATTTGTGTTTGTCTGTCATTTTAAACAAAATGATGCCTAATAGCCTGCAAATTGTCATATAATTGTTCATTTCAATGGACTTCAATGATATGGGGCATTGGGGAACAAGTTAGAGAATTTGTATGTGATTACACTTAGTGAGGCACATAGTTTGAAAAAGTATAAATCCAAAAATGCATTATTTCATTTTCATAAGGAATAGTGACATTAACACTTTCCTTTTAAATATATGATTTAAAAATAAGTCAATTACACCTTGAAGCAAAAAAATGCATTTAATTTTATGATAAAAATAAAAAATAAGATGCTACAATTAGAATTAAAATCTCTTTTAAGTCACTTTTCAGAATGGTTCTCTCAGGTGCTGAAGGACCTAGTTGTTCTGCCACTCTCTTCTACTTCTGGCTTCTGGGGAAAGAGGAGTAGGCCAAGGATTTGAGTTGAAGAAGAAAGAAGAAACTGTAGGGTTTCTGCAGTGCTTTGGAATGGGGCAAGGGACAAAATTTGGACTTGAGAAGGGAGACCTTGGAAGGAACTAAAGAGAAACTGAAAAGGGAAAAGAACTCAAGATAAAGAAGGAAAAATTCCAGAGCTAAAAGAGGTAAAAAGCCAGAGTTGAAAGAAAACAACAAGAATTTAAGGACTCAAGTAGAAGTACTAAGAAGAAATGAAAGATGAAAAAAGAAGAAACTGAAAGACTAAGAGAAAGAGGGGGATTTAAAGAGGAGCAGCGATGGGAGAAAGACAGATAATGAAAAGCTGGCAAAGATACATAAAAGGAAAGAAAAGGAAAAGCAAATTTGATATGATTATCAAGACATTGATGAGATACTAAAGAGATGTTAAAGTAGAGAAATTTAAATGAGACAAATGTAAAGTCTTGAATTTAAAAAAAAAACGTGATAAATGTTACATAATCAGTGGTGGCTTCGCAGTGTGATAGATCATGGGGCCTGCAGTTAGAAAGACCTGAGTTCAAATTCTGTCTCAAGCACTTATTGACTGTGTGACCCTTGGCAAGGCGTACAATTGTTGTCTGTTCAGATTCTTCAACTATAAAATAGAGCTAATAACAGCACCTACTTTGTAGTATAATTGGATAAAATTAGGTAATATTTCTAAAATTAATATAACAGAATAAAATAAAGTTGGAAATTAAAAGGGATATTTCTAAATTCTTTACACAGTGCCTGGAAAGTATTATGTGCTACCTATTGTTAGAAATTAAGATAGAGATTGAAAGGTTAGAGAGCAGTACATTGAAACAAAGACCTGAGGGTTTTCATTATCTGAAAGTTCAAGATGGATCCACAACACCATATTTTGGCCAATAAACTCAATGAAATGATAAACTTCATCAAGAGAGTCGTTTTGAGGTAGCTAGGTGGTACAGTGGATGGAGTACTAGAGTCAGTAGAATCTGAATTCAAATTTGACCTGATACTAGCTGTGTAATCCTGGGCAAGTCAGTTAACCCTGATTCCCTTGCCCCCACACTTTAAAATAAAAAGATGTCATTTGTCCAAAATTAGGAAGATGATAATCTGACTATACTCTATCCTGTTCAGACTACAATAGATTTTTGTGTTCTTTGATTAGTCCTAGGATCAAGAGAGCAGGACCCCTATTAGTAAGTTGTAGAGTTTTCAGATGAGGACAAACTTAATGGTGAAGGGACTTAATTCCACCCATCATATTTGGATCATTTGATGGAAGTAGAGATGTTTAACCTAAAGGAGAAAAGACTCAGGGTGAAGAAAGGTGCATGATAGCTATCTTCATGAAATTGAAGAACTATTCTGTGGCATAAAGATGAGCTGCTCCACTTTAGTCAGAGAAAAACAAATTAACCAACAACATTCCCCTTCCTAACATCAATAGCTATTCTAAAATGAAATTGTTTCCTCTGGAGGTATTGGGTTTTCTATTCACTGGGCATTTTTTTTCTTTTCTAATTGAATTTCTTTATTTACAATTTTCAACATTCACTTCAATAAATTTTGAATTTCAAATTTTCTCCTCTTCTACCCCCTTGACCAATGCCAGGACAGCATGTATTCTGATTACCCCTTGCTCCATTCTGCCTTCACTTCTGTAATCCTCTCCCTTATTCCGTTCTCTTCTATTTTCCTGTAGGGCAAGATAGATTTCTATACCACATTGTCTGCCTATATGTCTTATTTCCTAGTTGCATTTAAAACAGTTTTTAATATTCATTTTTAAAGCTTTGAGTTCCACATTCTCTCCCTTCCCCCTTCCCCACCCTCATTGAGAAGGCAAGTAACTCAATATAGGTTCCAAATTTTTCCCCATCTCTCCCCTTCACTCACCCAATCATGCATTCCCATTACCCCTTCCCCCAATTTGCCCTCCCTTCTCTCATCCCCTTCTCTTCTATTTTCTTGTAGGGAGATAGATTTCTATAACCCATTGCCTTTATGTCTCATTTTCCAGTTGCATGTAAAAACAATTTGTAACATTATTTTTTAAAACTTTGAACTCCAACTTCTCTCCTTTCCTCCCTCCTCACCCATCCCCACTGAGAAGTCAAGCAATTTAAAACAGATTATACATGTGTAGTCATGTAAAACACTTCCATAACAGTCATGATATGAAAGATTGTATTTCCCTCCATCCTATCCTGCCCCCCCATTTATTCTATTCTCTCTTTTGATCCTGTCCCTCCTCAAAAAGTGTTTACTTGTAATTGCCCCCCTCTCCCATTTGCTCTCTATCATCCCCCCCATTCCACTCTTATCCCCTTCTCCCCTACTTTCCTGCATTGTAAGGTAGATTTTCATATCAAATTGCATGTGCTTGTTGTTCCCTCATTAAGCCAAATGAGATGAGAGTAAGTTTCACTCTTTCCCTCTCACTTCCCCCTCTTTCCTTCTGTTGACAAAACTTTTTCTTGATTTTTTTATGTGAGAGATAATTTACCCCATTGTATTTCTCCCCTTCTTCTCCTAACAAATTACTCTCTCACCTCTCATTTTACTTTTTAGATATCATTGCTTCGTATTCAACACACTCTGTTCCTTCTGTATTATTCCCTCCAACTACCCTAATCCTGAGAAAAGTCTCAAGAGTTACAAATATTTTTTCATGTAGGAATGTGAACAGTTCAACTTTAGTAAGTGGGGGTGGAGGGGAGTACAGTCAGTGACTAAGTTGCCCCACAATCTGTGGGGCTAGAGGTCCAAAAAACTGCTGCCATTACCCTTGTTGCTGCTGTAGCTGCCACAGGTTCCTCTACCTTTTCTGTCACCATGGGGTTTTTGATGTAGGAGCTTTGACTTTGTTGTCTTCTTCTGTTTGTATGTTTTTATCTTCCTCATCACAAATGATGTAAGAAAATACCTTTTCACCAAGAAAGTAAGAATCTATAGTCCTCCCCAATTGATAAATGGTCAAAGGATATGAACAAGCAATTTTCAGAGGAAGAAATTAAAGATATCTATAATCATATGAAAAAATGCTCTAAATCACTTTTGATTAAAGAGATGCAAATCAAAACAATTCTGAAGTACCACATCACACCTATCAGACTGGCAAACATGACAGAACAAGAACATGATAAATGTTGGCGAGGATGTGGGAGAGTTGGAACACTAATACACTGTTGGTGGAGCTGTAAGCTGATCCAGCCATTCTGGAGAGCAATTTGGAACTATGCCCAAAAGGCTACAAAAATATGCACATCTTTTGACCCACCAATAGTGCTTCTAGGACTGTATCCCCAAGAGATCATAAAAATGGAAAAGGGGTCTACATATACAAAAATATTTATAGCAGCACTCTTTGCGGTGGCCAAAAACTGGAAATCAAAGGGATGTCCATCAATTGGGAAATGGCTGAATAAATTATGGTGTATGAATGTAATGGAATACTATTGTGCTATAAGAAATGATGAACAGGAAAACTTTAGAGATGTCTGGCAAGAATTATATGATCTGATGCTGAGCAAAAGGAGCAGAACCAGGAGAACTTCATGCACAGCAAGGACCACAGTGTGCGAGAGTTTTTTCTGATAGACTTGGAACTTCATTGCAATGCAAGGAATTAAAAAAAAATTCCCAATGACCTTCTAAGGCAAAATGCATTCCACATCCAGAGAAAGAACTATGTAATTCAGTCACAGATTGTAGCAGATCATTTGTGTGTGTGTGTGTGTGTGTGTGTATGTGTGTGTATGTGTATTGCGTTTTGGTTTGTTAGATGATTTCTCTCACTTATTTTAATTCTTCAACACAGCATGACTATAGTGAAAATGTATTTAATAAGAACGTATGTGTAGAATCTATACAAAATTGTATGCTGTCTCAGGGAGGGAAGGGGGAGGGAGGGGAAGGGAAGGGAAAAATAATAATCTAACTTATATGATAGCTATTGTAGAACACTGAAAATAAATAAAATTAATTAATTAAAAACATTTTTAAAAAAGAATCTATAGTCCATTTACCCTTGTTTGCTCCTCTTCCCAGCCAATTACTTGACTTTTTAGCTCTTTCTTTAGTGGAGGGTTCCAGAAGTAAGCAACATTTCCACAGTGGCTCTCATCTCCCTGAGGTGGGGGCCAGGCCAGGGCTCATGCTGGGACTAGGGCTGGTGCGGGGGCCACGCTGGACCATACTCGCCTCTCAGCCAGGTGAGAGATCTTTCCTACTGATCTTCAAAACTCTCTTTGGCTTTTGTGGCTTGAGAATTCTGGAAACCACTGCAACTGCCAGCTATTTAGTCCCTTAAACCCTGCTCAAGCTCCATTCACATCAGTGTGACCAATACCTAACTGTGCCCCACTCAGTCTGGTGTGATAGCCCCTTCTGTTGACCTTCCAGATTGTTGTGGGCTGGAAATTTGCTCCAGTCTCTCATTTTGTGGTTTCTGCTGCTCTAGAATTTGTTTAAAGTCATTTTTACATGTTTTTTGAGGGGTTTGTGAGAAATGCTCAAGCAGGTCCCTGCTTCTACCCCACCATCTTGGTCCTGCTCTCCCTTCACTGAGCATCTTTAAGTAAAATCTGTGGATGACTTACTAGATATTTTTATGGGAATAATTTTATGGGTATGGTTTGGACTGGAAGACTTCTGGGTTCTCCTTCAACTCTTCAGTTGTGAAGCTGTAAAGTTTTGCAGTTCTGATTTGTTGTTCAGTGTGATGAAAGGATAAATCTTCTGACTGCCAGAATTAGCAATTCTATTCTCACAATTTCTATTTCTGTGCAATTGCCTAAACCAGTGATCAATTTCAGCAAATATTTGACCCATCTATAGGTCACTTGTAGTGCAAAATCCATTCTCTAAGTTATATGGCACATTTTTTTGTGATTAGTCTTCCTTGATATATGATTTCTAAAAAAATAACCTTAAAAAGGTGAGCATCTTCATTTAAAAAATGAGGAATCTAAGGCCTATAAAACTTTTGTGATTTTGATAAGATGGTAAAGAAGGTGGTGGTAGATCTGGAACTAGCATGCAGGCATTATTATGCTAGGCATTTTCTTTTCTTTTCTTTTTGTTACATTTTAAGATCTGAATTGTCTCTCTTCCATCTTCCTTCCTCCCTCCATCCATACCACACACTAGAAAAGGCCACCATTTGACATATATTTGTGTGTGTGTGTGTGTGTGTGTGTGTGTGTGTGTGTGTGATAAAGAGAGTTGCTACAAATAATTTAGAACATATAGTTTCTTTTCCTTTTTACCCTGATCGCCTTGGGAAGCAGACCTAACAGTGGTATTGCTGAGTCAGAGTTTACATAGTCTTAAACTCATTGGACATAATTCCAGATTGCTCTCCAAAATGATTAAATTATTTCACATTTCCACCAACAGTGTATTAGCTTCCCAGTTTTTCATATCCCCATGAACTGTTGTCATTTCCCCTGCAATAATTCTGACCAATATGATAGGTATGAGATGATATCTCAATGTTGTTTTAATTTGCATTTCTCAAATCAATGGTGATTTAGAGCATTTTTTCATATGAGTATATTCCTTCAAAACTTCCTTTTTCTATCCTTTGACCATTTATCAATTAAGGAATGTTCTATATTCCTAAAAATTTGAGAAATTTATATATTTGAAACAAGATCTTCATCTGAAAAACTGTCTATAGTTATTTTTTCAATTTTCCACTTTCATTCTAGTCTTGGCTATATTAACTTTATTTGTACAAATTCTGTTTAATTTAATGTAATCAAAATTATCCATTTTATATATCTCATGGTGCTCTCTATATACAATTTATTCATCAATTCTCCACCTATCCAAAAGTTTGATAGATAATAAGCCCTATGTTTATCTCATTTACATGGTATGTATTTTCTGGTACCTACATAGTTTCCAGTAGAATTCAGTCACCATTCAATCAAATAAACATCCTCCTTAAGAATGGAGAAAGGGAAAATTTTGTGAAAGAAAGAGAAACCACAGAAGCATAAGAAATATTTACCCAGTGATTTTATATATATATATATATATATATATATATATATATATGTATACATATATATATGTATACATATATATGTATACATATGTATGATTTTATTTTGATTTTTAATCTCTGGGTTTCATTTCACTCATTCCTAAAAGGTCAATATTAATGTTTAGTTATAAACCTCACAAAATATAACGTTTATGTAAGATTAACACCACTTTTCTGGAGAGAGATATTGAACATTACTTTAAGTGGAAATGAGTACCTTTAGCTTCCTTATCTAGGTAGATTGATTGGGGATTCTGTATATAATTTAGAGTGACCTTGGCTAAAATAATTACTTTTGGCATTCCACTTTCAAGAAGCATCCATGTAGAGTATTACTGAAAATATATGTTATATATAAAATTTCATCACCAAATTTGTATATTTTTTTCCCTTTGAAGTGGTTCCTGCAGGGGGAAGGGTAGCAGCAAGGAAGCATATTTTTACTTAAAATCTTTTAAGATGCTTCAGAAATGTGTATAAATATGGTATACTGTTCTAAACAGAATCTCTTGTGGTAATCACGTTCTCTATGGGCACTGATTTCACTAATTTAAAATTGTATGTTCTATCAAGATTATTTGTTGATACCTGTTTACTGACTTTCACCATTTACCATAGCTTGCTAGTTTATGTTTTTATATTCCTTTCTGAACGGTGGTAATATCTGTAAATAAAAAAGAATAAAATATAAGAATCTTGATAGATTAATAAGACCACATCTACCCTTTTATCTCTATACAAATGAATCTAATTACGCATTCATGCCTTAATAAAATGAAATGGAAATTAGCTGGTAATTTTTGGACTTTTTCCACCTGAATCATCCTGAATCATGTGTCTCTTTAGATGTTTGGTGACCAAATGATCAGATAATTAAGACAGGAATCTCAAAAAGATAAAGAAACTTGAATACTCATTTTATCACTTCTGTTGGGGAAATTACATTGGTAATCATCAAATTTGTACTTCTCATTAAATATAGACTTAGTCATAGAAATTATTCCTATGGGCTAGCTCATCTATCCCTTTGTGGAATTAATGGGCTTGACTTTTTGTATTCAAGAAGTACTCTTAAGAAACAAAATTCCATAATACATTATTATACTGATTGCAGACCAACACAGAAGGAAAATTAACTTACACAGCTCAGTGAGACACACTTTAGAACAAGAAGGATCTATCTTGACATGTTTTTTTTTTAAATCCAGCAATATTTGCAAATAGTTTTCAAAACTCGTAAAACGAGCAAAAACTCAATTTATTTCTCAAGGTTTGTATCAGCTCTACCTAAATTTTACCAGAAGTCATGCCTCTTGTTAACCATTCCATCCTAATTGTATCAGCCTCAGTAAAAATCTACCAATCAAATATACAGATTCTATATTCCCCAACCTACATGCTCATAAACAGAAAATAAAAGGATTGAAAGGAGAGAAGCAGCTCAGATTTTCTTGAATTTGATTCTCTGAAATGAAAAGGAAACTGAGGACAAATTTACTTAGCCATTCTTGATTTGATTTGCAAAATTAACATTTGTATATTAAACCAGGACACCAGAATTCTCAGAGGTCGGAGACAAGGAGTGTTTTATAGAGATGATATTTGTAAAAAAAAAAAATTTTTTTGAAAAATTATAGAAACTTCTTTTAAACATAATTCAATTGTAAAACACAGTTCACCTAACTAGTTAGCTTCTCCCTGACTTTCTTAATCCTATGCCAGACATCTTTTCCTCTAGTAGTTATCTTTAGAACCAGAAAGTATAGTGGGAAGGACAATGACCCTGCAGTCAATGGTTATCACCCACTCATCTTCTTTAGAAAAGTATATTACTCAATTTAGAATCTATCTAAAGAAAAAGAAAAGGGAACTTTACATAATCTCTGGCTAGCCTTGCTCTAGCTGCCAGAAAGGGGAACTTGGTCTCTGGTCAACTCTGCTTTCTGTTTAGCCTTTGCTCATCTCCCTTTTCTGGTAGGAAGGAGGACTTAGCCTTTTGAAAAACATTATAATCTTATGATTATTTTATTCTTCTAAATTATCTGCAACAGACGTGTGTAAATCTTCCTTTGATAAGACTCTTAAAACCATGTAATCTGAATAATAGTAAAACAATATTAGAGAGTATACTTTCGAATTTTAATAGAAATGTATCATGGGGAGGCATGCATATGCCGGTCATCCCAAGTGAAAAGTAAGATTTATCATTTAAAAAGTACTTATACTTAGTTGAAGCTCTTGACCTTCATTTAAGGTTTTCTTTTAAAACAGATCAGAATATTATAACTAGGGAAATGAATTAATTTTTACATGATGCCCTTATTTTTTTAGAGTTAAAACAAAAGAAAACCTTCTAATAGAATTGTGAAAATATTATGCTCATATAATTCCTTCTTTAGCTCAATATCATGGAATATTTGTGATCCTAGCATTTTAATGACTATACTGTCAGAGCACAAACTTACTGAGTTTGAAAGACTTTTAGTGTGGGACAGTGGCAATGTGTTTGCTTTTCAAGGGCAAGTCTAGCTGTGAATGAGTAAACTAGAAGTGGGGCACACCAACACATGAAGTGCAAACACCTTCTATGTTGCAGTGAAATGACAACAGGAGAGAAAGAGTGCTAACATACACAAATTTCTTAGGGCATTGGCATCCATTAATTTCACTGATTGTACTTTTAGTCTTCTGTATTTCTCCAATCAGTCAAAATGAATTTAGTATGCTTTATTGAGCCCAGTAACACAATAAAATTTCTTCTCTAAAATACACAAATATGCAAAAGAGATTCCTCCAAATATTCACAATGAATCAAATAATTAAACAAGAAAAGTGTATTGCCCAAATCACAACATGAAATGAGGTGACTAACAAGTTTAGTTACTCCTATATAGATGAACGTTTACAGTAAGTACAGCTAGACTAATAAATGAAAAGTAAGAGGATTTTTAAATCAAATTTGGAGACTTCTGCAGAAGTTAAAACAGCAAAATTATGTCCTATTGCACAACTTCCATTCTCCATAGTAATCTCAACTCCTGATTGAACTTACTATAAATATCTCCTCCTTCTTTTCTACTCCCTTGCCACCCTAGAAAAACCTCTGCCCTGAAGCCTTTCTAGATTTGTGACTCCCTCTTTGGAAGGGCATCACATTTAGAAATTTTTAGAAAGGATCTTAGTTATCATCATTAGGACCTTTATCTCAGTCTTGTCTGGATTTACTCTTTCGACTCTTTTTTTCTCTCCCCTGCTCCCTTCTCCTTTCTCCTCCAAGCCCTGGCCTAAACTTTTTCAAGCTCTTCTATACGTCTTCCTCCATTAGTATGTAAGCTTGATTGTAGAGAATATCTTGTTGGCATGTATTTCTACCCCTAGTGCTTAGAACAGTGCATGGCAAAAAGTACATATTTAATAAATACTCTATCTTGGTAGCTAACTAGCCATCTATCTATTATATGTTGGTCTATTTCTTATTAATGATAAAAACTTGTAACTCAGAACAGTATGATTTTGCTCAATATAAAAGTCACTGAAAGAAGACAGAAAAACAGGGCTAACAGAGTATTCTATTTGTGATTTCATTGGAATAGAGAACATCAAGATGAAAAAAAATCATCTCTATCAGTGGAGGTCAGAAGCACCTTCTTTACAAACTACAGATTCAAAGAAATACCTAGAACACTGAGTGTAAAGGCATTATCCATAGCTTGTGTCTCAGAGTCAAAACTTGAATACAGTCACATATGCCTCCAAAGCCAGGCTTCTCTGTGCTGTACTACAATACTACTGCTGTTACTCTAAAAACAAACAAAAAAAAGATGAGCAAAATATTACTCCAAGTGACTATATTTTCCTACATGATGAACACATAGCAGGGTCAGGCTGACTTCATGCAGTGAAGAAACTAATAATTCTCCTTCTTCAGTAGGTTTCCAAGCACTGATAGGCTAGGAAACAGGGTCAATTCTCCAGACAAAATTGAAGTTTGTAGATATTTCTTGTTCCCCTTTCCATCCTACAATTTCCAGTGTTCAGAGTTAGAAATGACATCAAGGAATAAAAGTTGGTCAGGATTCTTTTTTCTTCCAATTCATTTTTAATTTTCAACATTCACTTCTATAAGTTTTTAGTTTTCTCCCACTCCCTCCACACATCTCCCCGAAGACTGCATGCTATCTGATATGGGCTCTACACATATGTTTCTATTAAACAAATTTTCACATTAGTCATGCTGTGTATAAGAACTATAATGAAGTGGAGAAATCATGAGAAAGAAAAAATAAAGCAAAAAGAAAATAATCTGCTTTGCTCTGTATTCTAACTCTTTCTCTGGATGTGGATGATATGCTTTTTTTCTTTTTTAAAGAAATATGCAATTTATTTACTTTTCAGTTCTCAACATTTACTTCCAAAAGAATTTGAATTCAAATTTTTCTCCCCATCTCTCACCACCGCTACCCCAAGACAACATGCACCCCATCCACCCCTTCCTCCAGTCTGTTATCCCTTCTATTACCCCCCTTATTCCATCCCACTACCCTCTATTTTCCTGTAGAGCAAAATGGATTTCTATATCCCATTACTTGTACATCTTATTTCCCAGTTGCATTTTAAAACAATTTTTAACATTCATTATTAAAGCTTTGAGTTCCATATTCTCTCCTTTCCTCCCCCTATCCACCCTCATTGAGAAAGCAAGCAATTCAATATAGCTCATACATATGTAGCCATTCAAAATACTTCCATAATAATTATGTTGTAAAAGACTAACCCATTTCCCACTGCCTATTCTGCCCTCCCTTTATTCCCTTCTCTCCCATGGCCTGTCCTCCCACAGTAGCGTTTCCTTCTGATTATCCCTTTCCCCAGTTTGCTGTCCCTTCTGTTATCTTCTCTCTCCTATTCTTTCCCCCCTGTCTTCCTGCAGGGTAAAATAGAATTCCATATCCAATTGAGTGTGTGTTATTTTCTCCTTAAGCCAAATTCAATGAGGTAAGGCTCACTTATTTCATCTCCCCCCTCTTCCCCTCAATTGTAAAAGCTCTTTCTTGCCTCTTTTATGTGAGATAATTTTCAAAGTCAACTGACAGTCTTGATGTCATGGTCCTCTTTGAGAATGAAAGACAAGCACAACTTGTGAGTGAGTAGCAGCTCCTCTCCTCTCCTCTCCTCTCCTCTCTTCTCCTCTTCTCTCCTCTCCGCTCCTCTCCTCTTCTCTCCTCTCTGCTCCTCTCTTCTTCTCTCCTCTTCTCTTCTCTGCTGTTCTGCCCAAGGAAAAGTAAAATCCATAGCCAAAAGTTGTCTTTTTTCCTCTGAATTTACTGGTTACATTTCTTGCTCAAGAATCAAGCCTTAAATCCAATTCACTCTGGAGCTCATAGACTGGACCAAAAGTCCCCACCCACCTAGCACAGAGTGAATGTAATAATTAAATAGTAATTGTTTCTTTTTTACCCATGAACCCCAAGGATCTTCCCCTTCCAGTTTGGTTATCTTTTGATTAAAGGGTAAATGGAAGACAGTGTTCATGATGAGCAGGTCATGTGATGCACAAGTTTTCAGCAGTAAGTGACCATTGCTGCTGCTGTTTCCAACTCCATTCCTCCCTAGGACTCCCTGCCAAGTCTGAGCCTACTCTAGCATTAAAGTCTCCTAGAATTATGAGCTTGTCCTCTTTTGGCACATTGATGATAAGGGTCTCTAGCCTTCACAAAATTTTTCTTTGACTTCATCAGGGTTTGTCATGGTGGGAGCATAGGCATAGATGATTGTGGAATGGTGTTTTCCTGCAAGTGGCAATTGCACTGTCATAAGCCTGTCATTCACTCCTTTTGGCAGGCATACTAGTTTGCTCTTTAGATTAGTTTTGATTGCAAAACCCATGACAGCTTCATGGTTCCCTTCACGGAACCCACTACAGAAGAAGGTGTATCCAGCTCCAACTTCAGTAAGCTGGCCTTTATTTTCCAATCTTTCTCCACTCAAGTCTATGGTCTGGATGTTATACCCATTGAGTTCTCATGCAACAGGAGCAGTTCTTTCAGGTCTACTGGATTTTGTGTTGTCTATTAGCATGTGCACATCTCATGTGCCAATGATGAGTGGAATTATCTTTGCAGATATTTTTGTACATTTTTTTGTGTTTCTACCACATAGTGGGATTCCCTGCCTGCTGCAATAATCAGACCAGGGTTGGGTACACTGACAGTGTTTATGGCACCTTTTATAGCCCCCTTCCTCACATCAGGAGGTAAGCAGTGTGATCCTTAAAAGGTAGTTCAGATACCTGGGGGGCTGCCAAGTCCCACTGCTGCTTCCAGCGAAAAATGACCTTATGGCCTGGGCCACCTCTGTGCAGGGTTGTGACTACAGCTCCCAGTGAATCAGCATCTGCTGCTTCATTACTTGCCTGTTTCCCCAGGACTTTGACACATAAGAGTGAAATGGTATGGGTGAGGTCTTTTGATTCATGCATAAATTGGATTTCAGTGAGGCAGAGTTGCACGAAGTCGTCAACCTCACTCTCTCCTCCAGAGTCATCATAATCCAGTGCCAGTGGCAGGGCAGAGTCAAGATTGCTGACAATGACTCCAGATGCAGTGGATGACCTTGGTGTCTTCAGCATCTAACCAAGCTCTAAGCGTTCTGCATCACCTGCTTCAATTGCTTTCATGGCCATCGGAACAAATTGTTCTCATCTACCCATTCCACCAGAAGAAATCTTCACATGCTTGGGGTGGACAACCCCCCAACTCACCAATGGGTTTAAGAGACATTGGTTACCCTCAAACTGGTTTGGCCTGTGTGCCAAAATGATTTACCAAAATGTGGCCACTGCTCATGCTGCAGCTTGTTGGAGTCACAGGTGAGAGTTAAGTGGAACAGGTGGACACGAAAGGTGGAAAGAGCCCCAAAAATGGCTCAGCAGCCATCACACCAAAGGTACTGATCCTTCCTGAACATATGCTACACCCCAAAGTATGGATCAATTCTCTGCTGCCTGTGCTGATTTTGGTCTAATAATTGACATCAAGATAACACAGGTGCACCACCACACCATCCATATGTGGAACCCTCAGCTACAACAAATTGAGAAGTTTTGAATGTTGTTGATAAGTTCATTTACCTTGGTAGTGTACTTTTCAGGGATGTACACATTGACAATGAGGTTGATGCACACATTACCAGAGCTAGATCAGTGTTTGGGAGCCTCTGAAGAAAGATTTGGGAGAGAAGAGCTATTAGACTGCCTATCAAACTGAAGGTCTACAGAGTCATTGTGCTGACGTCATTTCTACATGTTTGTGAAACTTGGACAGTCTACAGTGCCATGCCAAGAAACTGAATCAATTTCATTTGAATTCTTAGGAAGATTCTGAGGACCACCTGGCAGGTTAAGGTAGCAGACACTGAAGTCCTTGCTTGAGCTGAACTGCCAAGTATTCAAACTATGCTTCAGAGAGTACAACTGCAATGGGCTGGCCATGTTGTTTGAATGCAAAATGTACACTTGCCAAAAAGATTATTTTATGGAGAACTCACATGAGGCAAGCAATCACATGGTGACCAGAAGAAGCCATACAAGGACACTCTCAAGGTCTCTCTCAAGGACTTTGGATTTGACTATACAACATGGGAGACACTGGCACAGGACTGCTCTACTTGCAAGTCCTCTATTTCATTGAAATTCCATTTTTTTCCCCTGAGGTATTATACTCAGTTTTTCTGTGTAGGTGATTCTTGGTTTTAATTCTTTCTCCTTTGACCTCTGGAATATTATATTTCAAGCTGTGGATGGCATTTTCCATCATAAGTCGTTTGGAATAGTTTTAGGTCCTTGTATTGCTGAGAGGAGCTAAGTCTATCAAAAACAATCCTCACACACTGTGGCTGTCTCTGTGAACATTGTTTTCTTGATTCTGCTCACTTCATTCAAAATCAGTTCCTATAAGTCTTTCCAGGATTTTCTGAATTTCACCTATTCATCATTTCTCATAGCACAATAGTATTCCATTACATTCATATGCTACAATTTATTCACTCATTCCCCAGTTGATCAGCATGCCATCAATTTCTAGTTCTTGACCACCACTAAAAGAACTACTGTAAATATTTTTGTACACATGGGTTCTTTTCCCATTTTTATGATCTCTTTAGGATACCCTAGAAGTGGTGTTGCTGAGTTAAAGGGTATACACATTTTATAGCCCTTTGGGCACAGTTCCAAATTGTTCTCCAGAATGGTTGAATCACCTCACAGTTCCACAAACAATGAATTAGTGTTTCAACTTTCCTACATCTTCTCCAACTTTTATCATTTTCCTGTTTTGTCATGTTACCAATCAATAGTGATTTAGGACATCTTTATATGAATATAGATATCTTTAATTTCTTCCTCAGAAAACTGCCTTTTCAGATCCTTTGACCATTTATCAATTGGGTAATGACTTGTATTGTTGGTAAATTTGACTCAGTTTTCTCTGTATTTTATAAATGAGACCTTTATCAGAAACACTATTTGTAAAAAAAAAAAAAATCCTGGTTTTCTGCTTACCTCCTAATCTTGATTGTGTTGGTTTTGTTTGTGCAAAAACCTTTCAATTTAATGTAATCTGAATTATCCATTTTGCATTTCATAATGTTCTCTGTCTCTTGTTTGGTCATAAATGCCTCCATTCTTCATAAATCTGACAAACTATACTCTCATTTCTTTTCCCAGTTTTTCTTCTACCATTCTAATTTGATTTTTTAAAATCATTTTTTAACTCTCCAGGAATTCTTGTTGAGCTCATGTCACATTAATTTTTTTTCCATTAAGACTTTGCATCTAACTGTTTTGACATAGTTGTTTTCCTTCAAGTTTGTATCTTGATATTCTTTATCACAATTGTATCTATTTATGGCTGTGCTCCATTTTTGTTTTCTCATTTTTTTCACTTATTTCTTGATTTTGAATTTTACATTAAAATTGGTGTTCTTTTTCCTAGGGTGGATGTCGAGGAGTTATTGTCCTAAGCTTTAGGCTTTTTTGTAATAATGTTTTAAGAGCTAGTTTTAGAAATTTGGAAAATTTTGCTACTTTCAAGGGGATCTGGGGAGAGGTATGATCACCCTTGTACTGAAATTGATATTTCTCCTCAGAGAAATTCTCCTCCTCCTGTTTACTTGTGACTGAAAACAATATTCTCCACCCTGTGATTGTGATACAGAAAAGTGCATGGACAATGAAGTTGCCTAATAGCATCCTATGTTCAGAGCTAGCACAGAGTTCCCCTATAATCTCTTTCTCACCAGCTGTCTTATTCCCTTACCATAATCTCTGTTTTGAGAATTCCCAAAGTTGCTACTAATGCTGTTGTGGTTACCTCCAAGGCCCACAGATGGCGTTGCTACCATGTGGGCTACTGACAAGTCCTCACCTAAAAGTCACAAACTTCTCCTAACTTCCTAAGTTTTCTTATGCTGGAAAAATAGCTTACCCTGATCTTTGTTGACTCTGTCTTTAAGATATTAATTTAAAATTGTTTGGAGGAGAATGTTGGGAGAGTTCAGCTGCTTCCTCTACTAGAGTATCATGACCCTCTGAATGAAAAGGAGTAATTTTAAAAACAATTTTTGTTTTCTTGTTGGTGTTACATTTCCCTCAGAAGTGAGGTTATCTTATATTTTTTGTCCTACTCAGAGACCCAGAAAGGCCTAAATTACATGTGGCATCAGCATGCCAACAAATACCTAACTTCATATTAGGAAGAAAGTATAGTGAAAAGTATGCTAGACTTGAAATTAGAAGGGACTTGCTCTTGAATCCTGTCTCTGGCACTGGTCGCAGTCATGAAAAAGTCATTTGATCCCATAATATTTTCCCCATTTCCAAAATTGAAATGTCTCCAGTGAAACAAATGAAAAGTGTATGTAAAGCGGTTTTAAAATCTGAAAGTGTTTTTTATGTCAACTATTATCATGTTAAGTAGAATTTCTCCCAATATGAAACACATAAATAATTCCCTTCCTTTGTTTCCAAAAAGAAATAAGGTTATTATCAAGTGTTAGTTTATTTTCCCTTGAATTGATCCTTCAAATCTCTTACTGAGTCCCAAAGTTTAAATATCTTGCAGGAAGCTGGACCATGTTTGCTGTTTCATCTGTGTTCACAGCTGGGAGCACAGAATGTTCATTACCTCTATTTCCTTTCAAAGCATACTACCAAGAACATATTTTATTCTTCTACCTTTTATTTATCTTTATTCTGTAAATCAATTCTTTGTGGGAGATTTTAGAAAATCAACACCTAGAAGAAATATAAATGAGGCTTATCTTTCTATTTTATTGTTTTAAGCCACTGAAGACTATTCTTTTTCCACTCATCACCTGTCACTGGTGCTCAGGTTACTTTGATCAAAAGATTTTGAACTTATTATCCTTGGCTCAAACTGCTGAAAGAGACAAAAAAAATTTAAAATTTTTTACTTCCTTCACCTGAAAAGCTCCTTATTATGCTGTAATGAGCCACCATCACCAACATTTACTATCACTCTCATCCTAAGGAACAAACACATCTAAAACTATTCTCTTATCTGGGATGGAAGGTATCTTTCTCTGAGTCCAACAATTCTAGGTAACAGTTATCCAACAATAATTTCTGTAATTTCTCTGTAATGTACTGGGTTTGGTAGCCAGCACTCAGTGTGGATATTTTGGATGCATTTCTCTGCCTAGTGTTTAAATTGTTCTCAAATCAATGGATCACTTTGAAGTCATTTAGCTTGGAAGCATTATTAATTTTTGTGAGGACAAGGTAAATCAATAGTGTTCTTGCTTCACTCTTCGTATACATTACTTCAATGCTTGAATCTAACAAAAAGGGTGGCAATGATAAAAATGTATTAAACAAGAATGGCTTTACCTGATGTATCAGCAACATAATAGGTACAGTTGTGGAGAAAATATTGGCTTTCTAATAATTGGGATAGAGTGTTCTGCAAACGACTAAAGAGTTTAATCTAAGAAAGACAAACTCTGTCTTCTCAGATTACACTCTGTAAACAACTATAAATGGATTAACTACTAAGTTAGATAGTTTTCTTTAGCCAGAAAGAAGAAATAACCAATTAGAAATAAAGATATCACTGGGAGAAAAAAAATAGTTAATATAATTACTTGACTATCCGAAATATTTATTAGAGGTACCTATATATGCAAGGATTCAATTTCAACTGGAACCCACTTAATTATAGCATATACTTAGATCTGCTGAAGTTATCTTAAATGTAAAACTTAAAAAAAAATTCCTGGCACACTAAGGCCTTAGTGTGGGAAATTGAGAATATTCTGTTGAATAAAGGCTCACTTATGAATGGAGTAATAAATGATATTTGTTTATTAAAAAGAATAATTTTCAAATAATAAGACAGCATATTTTACATGTAAAAAGGAAATTCAAGAAGAGTATCATCTAAGTTAGCTAATGACATTTCTTATACCCTTTGCACTCCCTACACCCCAAACTTTCTTACCCCCCCAAACTTTTGTTCCCAAATTTTGGGAACCTTTGGGGACCAATCTGTCAAAAGTGATGCTGAAATATGTTTATATATGGATATATATGTTTATAATGGATAGAACATTGGACTCAGGCTCCAGGACACCTGATTTCCCATCCATCTCCTGATATTTACCAGCTGTATGATTATAGGTAAGTCATTTCACCTGGATTTGGACTCTCCCAACTTGGGTTTCAATCTTGGCTCTGCCACTTACTGCCTGACTGATATATTTGAGTCTCATTTTCCTCATCTACAAAAAGGAGAGGATAAAAATGACCCCTAAGGTCCCTTCTAACTCTCATTCTATGACCCTATTATCTAATGGCCTCATTGAACCTCTGTTTACTCTTCTTCAAAATTAGAAAAAGAATTATCATAGTACCTGACTCAAAGATAGTAGTCATCAAATGAGATAATATAATGTAAAATACTAGCAACTTTAAAGCATTATCCAAACTATCCTTCAGATAACTGGAGAACTGATTTAGCTTGTCTCTCATGAAGATGGATTCATCAACAGTGTGCAATAATGAAGGTTGATATAATGCTTGGCAGTTAAAACGTCTATCCAAGGCTGACAAAAGAAATCAGATTGGTTAAGGAGGTGCACAAGCTAATTAAACTACATAGAAAGAGTAATAATGAACTTCTTTAAAAGTATTTTTGGAATTACATGAGGACCCTTAAACTCTTACTGCCCTAAGTCCCTTCATACTTCGTTTCAGTCGCCTTAAGGTAATGCTGAGAAGATAATATAGTGGAAGGCAAGACCGAAATAGAGAGCTTCTGTCCTGATTATCCAAGACTGTACAAGTCTGCACTATCTCCATGGACCACAGAGAACCTACTTATGATCCTAAATAACAAAGACTTACATGATAAATGCTTTCCAGCAGCCCAGTTATAAGGACTGTTACGACTACAAGAAAACTAACAAAGGGGTGATGGTACTGACAATTTATTTCTCCAAGAGGTGCTATTCACTCTTCCTTTTGATGCAGTGTTATTCTGTGAATTCCTTTCTTTTTCTGTATTAACACACTGTGTGTGTATGAGTGGGTGTGTGTCTGTGTGTGTTTCAACAGAGAATCCTTTATCCTTTGTATTCTAAGATAATGTTTCCAGATATTTTAGAAGCTTAATGAACTTTCATGGTTAGTTCACTTTTCAAAGTGGCTTGATCTATACATAGGGATTCCTTGTCAACTTGGTAAAGATTTACATCTTTCCTTTTCCGTCCCTCCTCTGGAAAACCCTTGAACACTAGCCTGTTCAGAGTGATAATTTATAATAAGCTATGGCCACATACATCTTTCTCTACATGCCTCAGGGAAGATAATATATTTTCTTTTCCAGAAAATATCATCCACATCACAACATTGCATATTTATGCCATGAGTTATTGTGACACTGTAATAGTACAGCAAAGTGAATGCACATACAGTTCTT
>CM053773.1:71231770-71253988 GCA_028658325.1 Potorous gilbertii
ATATAACGGAGAAGGTCATCAGTAATATCACCTTATAAAACAGGAAATGGAAGAGAAAAGTTTAAATAATGCTTTATATGACATCCAGCTCAATAAAGTCAATCCAAGAATATTTAAGGAAGGAAATCAAAAGATAAACAAATGGAAATACCTGTGAAAATTTTTATAACAAATTCTCACTCACATTCAATTACAGGGGCATTATCACATCTGAATTCTAACATTATAAATTGCTCTATGAGAGAGTATAAATTCAATGAAAGAAAACAAAGATAGGAAGAGTATTGAACTAAATCACTTATACACAAAGAAAGAGAAGTCTGTATTGGAGGTGATAACAGTTTAGAAAGCATTAGGGCAAATTATTGGAAAGTATTCTCAAGGAATCTGAAAGAGGAAAAATACCAAACCATTGTAGGAAAAATTTTCAATCTGACAGTAATGGCCCCCAAAAATGGGTTCAAAAGAATATACATAATAACCACCCCATAAGCCTATGTTCCCATCTCCCCAAGATCACCAAACTAGTCTTCATATTGTTGTTAAAAGTATGAGAAAGAAATAAGACTTCTTCCTAGGATATTATTTTAAAAATCTTTACAGCCCCACAATTGACTAAGAGGTACAGAGACTATAAGATCACATTGTGTTTTATTCACTAGAAAAACAAGTTTTATCTGGTAGAGTAATATATCATATCAAAGACTCAATAGTATGCCCCCTATGCATGCAGAAAAAGCATATAAATTTATTAGAATAAGTAAAAAAGAGAACACCACAGGCTCATGACGACTCCAAATTTTGCTGTAAATTTGATTGTTCTTTCATCCTGAGGTTTTGACACCAGACTTTTCTGGTCTTCCTGATAGCAACAGAAAATATTTGGTTCTATGGCTCTTTGATTGTTTGGCATCAAAGCAAGTGTGAAACAGAGAGTTCATCAAAAGCACTGAACATTCTCATGGAGGATGAATAGCACAAATCCAAATAGAGGGGATATCCTGTATGGTGAGGACATCCAGTTTCCCAGATTGGGAGACAATATTTTTCAGGGAACATCAAACCTCTGGGCGTTGTGGACATTTCTAAATAACATTCAGAGTCAATAAAGAGGTTTCAGTTTACCTATCTACATCAACTCAATGAAGAATGTCCTTTGTTCAGATTATGATATGCAGCCGGATGAACCAGCTCATCCATGAACCAGGTTATCCATGTACCAATTAAACTATTTGGTAAGGGAACTATGTGAGGACAAAGAGTTGAGCCAAGTATTGAATGACAGGAAGAGAACTGACAGTATTGTCTTTGTGAAAGTACAGTGCTTTGAGTAGTCCCCAATTTCTCTTAAAACAATTTCTCCTTGAAAAAGTAACATTTAACAGCAATTTTGTTTCTTTCTCTTTCTTTTCTCTTCTTTCTTTCTTTCTTCTGTCCTTTTCTTCCTTTTTTTCCTTTCCTCTGAGTCTCACTATCTTAACCAGATTGAAAACTCAAGAGTTACTCATTAGTTCAATCACATTATTGATTTTCATAGGAGCTGAGATTTCATCTATCTCAAGCCTAGGCTGACTTGCCTCTCCTTGATCAATTTGTTGGTTCCTTTGCTCCTCAGGTCTGCTCATATTAATGCCAAGGAGGGTGGACATCCTGTCAGTATAGCTAACTGAAGTTTAGAACTTCTAAGTTCTAGAGATCTGTCAGCCTCAGACACTCCTGTGAGTGGATTACAGATGTACACCTCTATACCCAACCAGTAATATTTTTTCAGTAATACTGTATGACCCAGAGCCCTGAAATTAAAGGAATTAAGGAATTGAAGTTATAGGTAACCCAATAGCAAAGAAGGAACATGGGAATAGGTATGGAGTATGGAAATAGGTTGGAACACCAAAAATTATACAAAAGAATTAGTATATAAAGTGTCATCAGAAAAAAATGTATAATTGGAACAGAAAATGAGTTGGTTATATGGAAAGAGCAAGGAACTGATGGATAGCCCGTGTGCTTCACGAAAATTCACATAGTGATTCCCCCTTGAATGATTTAGAACAGAGGCTCTTCACCTAGGGTCCATGGATGCTCTAGGGAATATATGAACAGATTTCAGAGTGTCTGTGACCTTGGATGAGGAAAAAATACATTTTTATTTTCACTAACCTCTAACTAAAATTTAGTTGTGATTTTGATTGTGAATTTCAAAAAATAATATTCTGAAAAGTGGTCCATTGACTTTACCAGACTGCTGAAAGAGTACAATATATACAAAAATAGTTAAGGAAGTCTTGATCTAGTGAATGTATAGACATTGTGGGGAGGGCATGGATGAGTTACTATCTGCATCATCGAAGAATACAGCTCTATAAAAGTAGTTAAGGAACAACTGCATACATTTAAAAAGTATCTGCATACATTTGAAAAGAATTTGATATCAAGAGAACAATATCTACATGCATTTTTAAAAGTAGTAATACACATATGTGTTTATACATATATTTGTGTATATATACATACATACATACATATATATGTATATGTTTGTATGTATTCAGCATAGTGCTTATTTAGTCCATATAAGGTGAGTTTGCTCATGAATTATGTTTCACTTTTGTTTCCGCTAAAAGCAGATCAGACTGAAATGATTAATATTAATTCTTTATAATTCATTTATTGATCTTATTTACAATTAATTGATTTTATCCTATTATTGCTTTGGTCATGGGTCTCTGAAAGAGTTCAGAATTCAACTGACCTATAAGGGATTAAGTTTGGAAGTCCTTTTCTCATGTTAATTGCTGTACCATTCTTACCTCCAAGAATTTAGTTGTCCTTAGGGGATGTGGTTTACCATATAGGAGTTGGACCTAATATCTTTATACCACCAAGCAATCCTTCAACTCTGTGTGATTTGCTTTCTGAAAAGTTTGGCTAATTGTGCTGCAGATGGAAGCAAACAATAAATAGTTCTTGGTCATATAGGGAAAGGAAGAGGTTGTTAGTCCCTCATTACCAAACTTAAACCAGTCAAGTTGTTCCCTTTGCTTCAGCTATATAGCCAACCATGTTGCCATCGATCCCATGATGTCATTTACCTTATTCGGCTTCTGTTCTGTACTCCCCAAAACTTATGAAAGGGAAGTTATCATTTTGCTAGGGGTCTTTGACTAGAGACCCAACCATTGACCCTTTCATTGTCAAGTTGCATGTTCCTGTTAAGAAAATGATACTTGCATAGAGAAATATGCTTTGATATACCTTTTGTTAAATTTTGCTTGCAACCTTTGAATTTATTTACTTACAGTCTTTAAGCACCTGTACATATTTTCTTAGATCCCTTACAATAAACCTCTAGACTCCCTGCAATCTGTGATCAACAAGTTGTATACCTTTGCCAGAGTAATAGTAGTAAAAAAGAACAAAGGGAAAATACTAGAGGCATCTTGAAGTATGAATCAATAGGATTTAGATATTAAGTGAATACAGGGGATGAATAAAAGGAAGCACCAAAGATGACTGAAGCATCATAAATTGAGATGGTTGTGGTACTATTAGCAGAAATATGAAAGTTGGATAAGATGAAATAGATTTGTTCTTAGTTATGTTGAATTTGAGATGAAACAAGAATCAGAAGGTATAGATAAAAATAACTAGCATATTATATACACATATATAAATATAAATTTATACATTCATAAATGCACACAGTTCTTTATGGATTACAAATTATTTTTGGCATATGCTATCTACTTTGAGCCTCACAAGTGCACTGTGAGGGAAGAGCTACTATTAGCCCCATTTTGTAGGTGAGAAAACTGAGACATAAGAAATCACAGCTGAAAAGATCATAGATTAAGAGTGAGAAGAGATCCTAAGCATTATCTAGTTCAACCTCCTAATTTTGGAGATGTAGAAATTAAAATTCATATAAATCAAATGACTTGGCAAAAGTTACATAGATAGTAGTAGAAGAGCTATAATTTGAATCTATCTCCTCCAGCTTGAAATTCACTGCTATTTCCACACTACCACACTCTACTGCTTGTTTTATTTTAACTAGCTAGATAACTCAACTCCTCCTTTCCTGCCTGTCTCTCCCCTCTTCTTCTTGCCAAAGCAAGGTAAGATGGCCAGAAGGTGCCCAGTTAACTTGAGTTTTAGTGACTAGATTCCTTTCCTTTCCTCTGTTCCTTTTCCCCTCTCCTCTCCTCTTCTTGCACAGTCCTCCCTCACCCAAAACAAAGTCAAGTGTAAGTCATGTCATCATTTCTCCGATGGCATGGTCTTTTTTGGAAATCAAAGGACAACACAACAACAACAATATTTTAGAGGCATTAGGATAAAGGGTTTAAATCACAACTCTTTAAGAAAACTGGAATTGGAAAAAAATAGAAATATATAGTACTGTTCCTAAATAGAAGAAAAGTAACAGCAGACATCAACAGCAACAAAAATATACCTCTAAGCCTCATTAAAATGTCAATTAGTCACTAAAGTAACGTACATTTTGTAAATGAGTACATTTGCCTAACACTTTGCTAGGTGTAAGTAAAGGCAAAAATAAAGTAATCCCTGTCTTTAAGGGGTTTATATCAGGTGAAACAATATATAACTGTATAGGCATGGGCTATAGGAATATGCTATGAATCATCTCTCTACCAGTGCAAAAGAGCACCAGATTTGCAAATTATCATCTTAGAGAGATGCTAAGGAAAATGAGAAGTGAAGTGACTTGTCAGTATACATCAAAGGCAGCAACTGAATCTAAGGCTTCCTGAGTCCAGTTTCAAGTCCCTATAAACTACATCATGCTTTCTGTCACAGAATTTTATATGGGTATATGCACACATATGTACATGGACACATATCTCAATAAACACACAAAATGAATAGAAAGTAATTTCTGGAATGATAGGATATAACTTTTGGGGAGATCTTAAAAAATACTAAGTCTGAAGGCAGCACTTTGGCTGAGTTTTGAAGGAAAGTAGAAATTCATAAACAGAGATATATCACGGGAATGAGGAACACCCTTACAAAGGCAGGAAAATGGAAGAAGGTATAGAGAGAAACATCAGGCAAGATAGTTTAACTGAAACTTGAAGTGAGTAAAGGGAAGGAATGGAAAATCAACTTGGAAAGGTAGGCTGGATATAGACTGTGAAGGTCTTTAAATACCTAGTGAAAGTGTGTGTATTAAAAAAGCCTTGTAGTTCACACATATTTTACATTATTAAAATATAATCAGAAAACCAGATTAAACTTGTTTACACTTTTGAAGTCATTATGAATAAAAATATGCTTTTGAAATTAGGCATAAATCATGATCTTTTAAAATGCATCTGATTAATCAATATTACACAGTATTATTTCAATTTACTTGACTTCATTCTCTTTTCCAATTATGGATTTTTAAAAAAATGAAAACTATATATACATACATACACACATCCCATACAATTAAAGTGGTTGGTATACATGTGTTTCCACCCCTCATGACATTATCATGGATGCAAATTTGTTAAAGATTGGATAGTATGGAAGGAATTAATTTCCTTTAGAAGGATGGTAATGAGAGGGGCACAGACATGTGATAGATACAAAGTTCAGGTGTCTACTTAGACACACAGGCATTGCACAGTATGGTTTAACAAGACATCTTGAGGCTGAGTGGTACTGCTGAGATTAGTTATCAAGAGTTTCCAGAGGAGAGAAATATCTGTAAAGCTTTTGTGCACAGAGCACTGTTGGTGTGGATATGGAGAGATAGGTTAGAACAAGGCTGTTTGCCAGCTGTCTACTAAGAGATACACAAGTAGCCAACAAGATCATGGATGCCTACTGTGTACAAAGTAACGAATGAAGAAAGAAATGAGCAAAAGCAAGAAACATTACATACAGTAACAGCAATATTGAGAACAGCTTTGAGTGAATAAGTCACTTTGACTACTATAAATACCCAAATGAAGTCTAAAGAACACATGAAGGAAGAAAGATTGATAAAGAGAAGCCTATACAAAATAATTTACCATATATGTGTGTATGTATATGTAAATATATGTGTATGTATACGTATATATATATATTTGTGTCTAATGACAGCCATCACTAGAATTGGGGAGAATAAAAAAAGAAAGAAATTTACATAATAATTTTGATATGTATTCAAAGAAATAGAAAGTTGCACAAAATAAATTTGTAGTTTCATATACAATCTTTTCTTATTATTATACTATGCTATGGAAATGTTTATTTTATTCCATAAATTAAAAATAAAATAAAAAAAGACCAAAAACCCCACAAAGTAATGAATGAAGTGCTAGAGTAAAAAACAGGAAAAAGAGGGAAATATACTGGCAGGTGCAAAGGAAATATATTTACTAAAATATTATAATGGAAATTGAATCCATAAGTGCTGAGAATATGCAAATAAATGAATAATAAATAAGTGACAGGGCCAATAAAAAAATATCCTGGGAGGGATGAGAGTATTTTTGAAGGAGGTGATGGATATAGACGTATTGGCAGTGCAGAGAAAGAAGGTCATTTCAGGTCAATCTGGCAAATCATGTAAAATCAGATCAATCATGGGGCACAGATAGGAGTAGAAAATTCATTTTACTCTTGTCCTCTCCATATATAACAGTGCCTCACACATAGTGAATGCTTAATAAATATTTACTGAATTGTTGAATTCAAGAGAAAAGAGAACAGTATGACAGGTGGTGACGGAATCCCACAGACTCATGACAATAACTCTCTTTTGCTTTAAATTTGATTGTTACCACTTCCAGAGATTCTGACAATAATCTTTCCTGGCCCTCACCATCTGTCGAAAGAGAGTTGTATGATGACCTTTAAAGCCCTTTCTAGTTCTAAATCTATGTTCCTATTAGTCTGATTGTTCTTTCTCAATAGCCTTTCATGTTTCATCTTCTCCTTACTGAGCAAGGGAAATTATTTCCTAAGATTCTGAATTTACCCATTTTCATTCTCTTTATTTTTTGCACTGCCTTCAATTTGAAGATCTCATAGACTCCTATAGTCTCAACTATCATTTCTTTGGAGACGGTTCAAAAATCTATACAATCCATATGAATCTGCCCCATGAATCTTAGGATCAAATTTCCTATTGCAATTGAACATACTCACCTGAATATCTACAAGACACTCCAAAAGAGTCTTTATAAAAACTGAATTTACCATCATCTTCTCTACACCTCCCCTCTCTAAACTTCTTTTTCTACGACTCTATTGGTCATTCACCCTCATATAAATGTGTCTTTTTAATATAAAGCATGAGCTTGACCTCCTCCATCCCTTTATCTATTCTCAAATGATGGAATGGAGCAAATCCCTTGTAGAGTCATCACTCTTATTCCACTAAACCTCAAGGATAAATATATTCTTGAATTTGGACCCTTTTATTATAATGTTAGCTCGTCTTGCTTTTTACCAATGATTTGTGACAATGTACACAGTTATCTGAGAGTATAAGTTTTTCCTTGGCACCTTTCTTGATTTTGATTCATAAATTTATGGGCAATTCAACTATTATTTCTCTTCTCATATTGCAGTTGCTACCCCTTCTCATATCTATCTAAATTGACAGGGTTTTTTTTTCTTTTTCTTTTCATTTTCAGTTATTTTGATTAGATTTACATGAATTTTTGTAAGCATGTTTTATCATTCCTCTTTGAGTAAGCATTATCCTTGGCCAAAGTCCATCATTCTGATATGTAAAGGTATGATCCAAAATTAAAAAATCTGTTACTCTTAGACTCAATATTTTTAAACCACCTATCTACAGTATAGAGAGTTTGTCATAGTGGATCAAGAACTGGCCTTGAAACAAAGACACTTTGCCCCACTTCTGATACATTCTGGCTATATGATCCTGGGCATATGCTGTACGTATGTCTTTAAAAACATAAATAACAGAGAAGTCACCAACCTTCCTGGTAAAGAGAGTTTACTCATCCTAAATTGTTCTGTACCAGTGAAATGATAAATCCTGTACCTATTCATAACCTATTCATGTCAAAATTCTCCCTTTTTCTCCCAAAGTTACTACCTAAAATAGAAAGAAATGATACAAACTCCACTTGTACCCCTAAGATCTTCAATTTATATACTGAGAAATTAATAATGCCTCATAATAATTATGTTTTCCTATCTTCTGTCTTCCTCCCATGTTAATTTTTGTCTTTAAATTACACATGTAAGAAACAGCAATGTTACTCTTACCAAAACAATAAATTCTGAAATAAAGATCTTCAAACATATTTGTGAGGTAATACGTTAAAAAGAAGGCTGTAAATAATATGTTTTGAGTACAATACAAGTCATTTTTGAAGTTTCGTTGTCTAGATAGTGTATGCAATCATTTTTCTTTAGATTACTAATAATCATACAATTTTAAAGTCATCTATAAATATTAATGTTGCTATTAGTATGTCAGTTATGGTATTTTGCCCATGAGTGATATTTTACAGAAGAACCATACCTTGACATTCCCACTTTAAATAAAACCAGAAGATAAACGTTTTGCAATTAACTTAAGTTGCAATTAAATGGAAAGGTGTGTCACAAATTTTTATCAGAGAGATAAATTAAGGAATTGTTTTTAATCTTCTAGGGTATGCAGGCACCATTACACAGTATTAGACAGCTAGATTTTGAATGAGAAAGATCTTGCTTTTGCATCATGCCTCTAAGATTTTCTAGTTATGTTACCTGGAGAAAATAACTTAGCCATCAGTGAGCATCACTTCCTTAAACAGTAAATTGTGGGGCTTGGGATAGATGACTTCTAAGGTGTCATCTAGCTCCAGATCTGTGAACCCATGATCTTATTTGTCCAGAGGTTAAAAAAACCAACAGCATTTCATGGAACATTTGGCCAATTCATGTCACAATACTTACAGAAATTTCGAAAAGGAACAAAATGAAAAGTAATTGCAGCTATGCACCAACATAATACATACATACATAACACATACACACACAAAGAGTTACATACATGATAAGATTAATTCTCTAAATAGAATCAGCATGCAGATTAATATTGTCATTTCAATGAAGTGGGCATGAGATAACGATTCTTGAGTAAGAAATCAGAGATAGAAAAGGCTTATAGGCTACAAAGAAGCCTCACAAAACTAAAGCAATGAAATGGGGGAAAGTATTTACGTAAGACTTATCTAAAGTCCCAATTAAGCAAAATCATAACAAATCCATTTAAAAATGAAACTTAAAGAAAAAAGAAACAGAAGAAAAATAGAAAGGAAGTCAAAAATATTTTTAAACAATCTTTTCTATGTTGGTGACAGTGAAACCTCTGTATTTGGACTCTAACCCCAAATCAGTGATGTGCTACAAATACAAAATAGAAATTGCACTAAAGACAGCAAAGAACATGAACTAGACCAAATATACACAGAAGAGGTCAGTGATGAAGGCAACACAATTTTGAGAGTGTTAAGAGATCCAATTTCAAGATACCTGAAAGAGTAAAGAATCCTAAAAGGATTAGAAAAACTGAATAAGAGAAAAATAGCTAATCATCTATATGTTTAGTTACCTATATCTACAAAATTTTCGTAAAAATCTTCATGAACCAATGACATCTTTTCATTTTTAAAGCTTAAATGTAAACATTAAAAATCAATGTAATTCACTAAATTTAAGTAACTATAGTTAAACTAATTCATTTAAATGCATAAAATATTATAAACAATTTGTCACCTCTACTCCTTCACAAAGTATTTTTTCAATCAGTCTAATTCACTTTTTTATAACAGAATGGTATATATTCAATTGAAATTCAACTTCTTTCTTATTACTTTCATATAATCTTTTTATAATTCTTATGCCTATTCCTTCTAGTTTTAGTTTCATGACAGTTTTGTATTACATTAATGTAATATATGTACTTACCAATTACTCTATTTTAGGATATTTATTAATTTCTAGTTTTGTGTTTACTGGAGTTTGAGAGGGTAATAATTTCATATAATTTGCCTTAGAAATGTTTTTCATAAGCTGCTTTAAAATTCTCACATCCATATGTATGTGGATATTCATTATATATGTGTGGGTATATTATATGTATGTATGTATGTATGTACATATGATAGGCTTTTATCTGTGAAATTGCTGTGAATATTTCCCTACACTATTTCCTTTCCTTTCACTTAAATTAGTTTTTTAGCAGATTATATGTATATATATACATAAATATGTATATGTTTACATAGATACATATATACTTGTGTGTTAAATATTAAATTGAAAAAAACTCCTTTTCATAATTTGAATATTTATTTCATTTATTCCATCTCTTTACATCTTTTAAATGGTTTTCTATGTTTAATAATTCATCCAAATAAAATTTACTGGAGTACATGGTATAAAATATGTCTAAATTCTTTCTTTACCACGTTGTCAAACAATTTTCCCATGTACATTTATTAAATAATGAAAATTTTCCCAGCTTTTGTTTTTAATTGGTTTATCAAACAAAAATCCTTTTAATACATTTTCCTGTATGACTAATGTAGCTATTCTTTTTGATCAAATTATTTATCTGTTTTTCCTATGGCTAAGTTATATTGTTGAGAACTCTCTTGAAAGATGTTTAGAGTGTAAGAGCAAAACACCACTACCAACAACTTTTAAATAACCATGTTTACACCAGGTGTAAAGTTCAGAGGAAGAAAGATTCTAAAGATAGTGACCTCCTCTGTATGCTCTGTTGACAAAGGATATTGTACAATTATAACAAGTCTAGGATCATTTCAATCTCCTAAGTGAGATTCTGAGATAAGAACTCAAATGAGTTCAGATTAATCATCTGCAAAGGGGAAAGTCAATCAACAAAACCCAGTTAAAACAACTAATAACTTAACAAATTTACAGGTTGCAAAATAAACCCACATAAATCATCAGCATTTCTATGAACTATTAACAAAACCTAACCAGAAAAGCTAGAAACAGAAATTCCATTTAAAGTAACTTCAGACAATGTAAAATATTTGGAAGTCTACCTATCAAGACAAATCCAGCGCTTATATGAACACAATCACAAAACACTTTTCTCACGAATGAAAATAGATCTAAACAACTGGAAAAATAATTAATTGCACATAGGGAAGCTAAGCCAATATAATAAAAATGACAATTCTACCTAAGTTAATTTGCTTCTTCAAAGGCATACCAGTCAGACTATCAAAGAATTATTTTACAAAGCTGGGAAAAAATAATAAAATTCATCTGGAAGAATAAAAGGTTAAGAACATCAAGGGAATCAATGACAAAAAATGTAAAGGAAGGCAGCTTAGCAATACCAGATATTAAAGTATATCATAAAGTAGCAATCATCAAAAAAATCTGGTATTGACTAAAGAATAAAGTAGTACATCAATGGAATAGGTTAGGTATATAATTCATAATAGCAAGTCACCATAGTAATCTAGCATTTAATAAACTTAAAGATTTAAGTTGTGGGGGTAAAAACACACCACTTGATAAAAATTGCTGGAACAAATTAAAAGCGATTGGAAGGAGACTAGGCCTAGAACAATATCTCACATTGTAAAACAAGACAAGGTCAAAATGGAGGAATAATTTAGACATAAATGATAATATCACAAGCAAATTAGAGATACATGGAAAATATGTAACTTTTAGATATTTCATGACCAAATATAAGACAGAGCAGATCAGAGGAAATAAAATAGATAATTTTGATTATATGAAACTTAAAAGGTCTTGCACAGAGAAAAGTAATGCAGCCAGAACTGAAAGGAAAACAGAAAACTGGGGGAGAAATTTTATGTTTTCTTTTCCTGACAAAAGCTTTATTTTTCAAATATATGGTACTGAAGCAAGTTTATAAAAATAAGAGCCATTGCCCAGATGATAAATGATCAAAGGATTAGAACAATTTCCTGAGAAAGAGAGCAAGGCTATCTATAGTAATGTGAGAAAAATACTCTAAATCACTTTCAATTAGAGAAATGAAAATTAAACAGCTCAGAGATACCGCCTCACCATCAGATTAACTAACATGACAGAAAAGAAAATGAAAAATACTGGAGGTGATGTGGAATAATAGGTACACAAATGCTTTTTTGGTGGAGTTGTGAACTGATCTAACCCCTCTGGAGAACAATTTGGAACTATGCCCAAAGAGCTATAAAATTGCATACGCAGCAATAACACCACTAGATTTATAACCCAGAGATTAAAATAAAGCAGGGATGTGTTGGTGGAGGGAGAGACAGAACCTATTTGTACAAAAACAAAATTCTCTCATTTCTTTTTTTTTGGTGGTAAAGAATTGGAAAATAAAGAGATGCCTATTGAATGACTGAATTACGGTATATGATTTTGAGGGAATATTGTTGTACTATATGAAATAAGGAGCAGAAAAGTTTGAGAAAAACCTGGGAAGTCTTATACAAATTGATGCAAAGTGAAATTAGCGGAACCAAAAAAATATGAAACAGAGTAACAGAAATATTGTAGGAATGACCAACATGGAAAGACTTAGCTATGTGGATTAAGGCAATATTCCAAGGCAATATCAAAGTACTCATAATGAAAAATGCAATATAGCTACAGAGAGAGAACTGAGGAGCTGAATACTGATTGAAATGTACTTTTATTTTACTTTCTTCATTTTTATTTGTATGTATCCAGGTTTTGAAAAATTTCTAATATAGAAATATGCTTGCATGACTTCATATGTATGATTAATATCATATTGCTCACCACTTGCTAGGTAATAGATGGGCAGGAAGGAGACAGAGAATTTGACACTCTAAATTTCAAAAAATATGAATTTATAATTTTTTGATGTAATTGGGAAATATTGAATGAAATGAATTTTAAAATAGACATATTTTTTTAAATAATGCCCATTATGCAGACTTCATTATTGAATCAAATGGACAACTCATTCACACCAGTCAAGGTCTGCAACTGACACTACAAATGAACAATCAATTGAGCCTAGACTTGAATAGGAGGTGTAGAGCAAACTAGGTTGCCTTAGGAAATTTGCAGAGCTCTTTTGATGATCCCAATACGAATGAAAAAAGATCCATTATAAAAAAGAAAACAATACTCTTTCAGTAATGTTGTATGGATGTGAATTATGGAAGACTATTTTCTATCAATTTAAAGTAAGAGGTCAATCAAAGCATAGGGACACATTGTTTTTGAACTGAAGGTGATATATTGCAATAAAGAATAGAACAAGAAATGTAACATGAAGTATTTCATCAGAGATAAATGTGATTGGAAAAGAAAGAGGACTATCCTCCTGAAAAAGTGAGGGTAAAAATGGACAGCCTGCATGTTCAGTTGGCATTAATGGTCCAAGACATTTAGTTGGAGGCATTCAAGAGAGGATTTGCAGAACAGCAGGGATGAGTCCTTTCTCATGAGTATAGTGAATAGATAGGTTGCAGACTTCACTATTGGAGAAAGTACACATGATAATGAGATGACCATTTTAATGAATTATGTATTCAACTAGTGTACTACATTTATTTACCCATTATTGAATGAAATGAAAACTCTGTACTTTAATTTTTCAAGGAATTACCAACATCTTACATTGCATTTAGCATGGACTTTGTTACTGTTTCATGATGTTTTCATGTAAATAGTTAGAGTCAATATTTTTATTCCTTTGGTTCTTATTTCAAAGAGTCAAAATGTCATAGAATTAAACCTAGAAAGAACTTCAGAAACTGTTATTCTAAACCATTCTCCAACATAATGTAATAGATGGGGAAACTAAGACCTAGAAAAGTTAAGTTATTAGTCCAAGGTCAGATAGGTAATAAGCATCAGAGTCAGCATTTCAACCTGAAACCTCTGAATCTAGTCAATATTCTTTATAATATATCAAAAATATTCTATTAGTATAATTTCACCATATAAATTACATAATCACCAAGTCTTTTGATGTTCTGACACATATCCTGATACACATCCTTGGAAGATAGAAGATGTATCTATTGTTGCTGTCTGGTTAACAAATAAATATCCCCAAAATGCTTATCAGTGTGTCACCAACCAGCACTACTTGCCTCTCTTTCTTCCAACCATTAGTGCATTACTTCTGTCCCTCTAGCAACTGTGGGTTCATATTTACATACCCAGATCTCACTGTGGCATAGAAGTAACACTGAGTTCATGCGGGCTAAGTAGCTAGAGAATACACTGACAGGTTTTACTACGTGGGAAAAGTTTGAATTGTGTGCCTGGGAAAGGACTGATTCTGATGGTCAGCCTAGTTGAGTTTGGGGAGATTTGTAGATTATAAATTGAAAAACAGTATTTCAGGGATCTATTTACACTCATATAATCAGAAATGGAAGGAACTTTGAAATCAACGGGCCTAACAGTCTTTTGTAAAGTTGAAGAAGCAACTGTGCATGAGGATTCTAGGAAGGTGGCAGAGTAGGTCAGAAAATTCCAAGCTCTCAAGATTTTTCTCCACAAAGGAGATAAAACAGCATTGTAGGTTGAGCAAAGTACAGGTAAAAACAAATAACAATAGGGATGGGATAGAGATCTTCCTGGGACAATTTAAGATCAGAAGAAAAATTCCAGGACAAGATTTGGTCCCTGTGAAAAATAAACACCTCAAGGTTAGGGCCATCTTTAACAAAAAGCAGCAAGCCCTGAGGATAGCTTTGTTGAGAGACCATATCTGCCCCAGACAATGAGGGCAGTTGGGCAACTAAGCCAGGAAAGATGAAGGGAACCACTACTGACAAGGAATACCAGATCCAACTGTGCTATGAAAAACAGAGGGCCTAGAAGGAACCAGTACATGCCCAGTCAATGCAGAAGCAATGGGGCAGAATTCCCTTGACTGTGGGCACTTACAGGAAGCTGGAGTTTTGTCTTTTGGTTCCAGGAAAACTAAAGATCTGGACAAGAAACACCATCCCCATGCCCAGGACTAGAGGTGATTACAAAAATTAAGCTATTACTACAAAAAATGCACAGGCAAAGGAGAAAGAATCCAACCATAGATAGTTGTTATGGGAATGGAGTAGATAGAGTTTGTCTTCAGAGGAAGATATTGAAGGAAAGAAGTCAAATTATCACCTGTCCAAAAAGAATTCAGAGAAGGTCTTTAAAGACTTTAAAAGTCAAATCAGAGAGATGGCAGGAAAACCAAAGAAAAAATAAGAAGAATCCAAGAAAAAGAAGAAGATTATGAAAAGAAATTCAGCCAGTTATAAAAGTAGATCCAGAATCTTAAGGAAGAAAATGACACCTTGAAAATTACTGAGCTAGGTAAAGTCAGTGAATCTGTAAGAGATCAAGAAATAGTTAAAATATGAACAATGAAAAAATAGAAGAGAAACAAAACATTGCATAAGAAAAAACTGATATGGAGAACATATCAAGAAAAAAAATAGGAATGATCAGACTACCTGAAAGCTATGATTAAAAAAAGAATTTATACAATAATATAAAAAATAATTAAAGAAAATTTTCTTGAAGCATTAGAACAAGGAGGGAAAGTAGAAATAGAAATAATCCATTAAATAAAACTTGAAAGAGAACCTATAAGGAAAAAACTCAAAGGAATATTATAGTCAAATTCTGAAACCCCCAGTAAAGGATGAAATACTAAAATCAACAAGAAAAATCAATTTAAATATGATGGTTCCACCATTAGAATCACACAAGACCTAGCAGCAGAGACTCTAAAAGACTTCAAATCTTAGAATAGTATCTATTGAAAAGCAAAAGAACTGGGGCTCCAATTGAAATATCATACACTGCAAAGTTAAGCATAATCCTGATGGAAAAAAATGGAAATTTGATCAACTGTCAGACTTTCAAGACTTTGTTGGAAAAAAACTGAGCTTAATAGAAGATTTGACATACAAGAATCAAGAGAAACATAAGATACAAACCAACAACTAATTACAAGGAATTCAATAAGGACAGATCATTTACTTTTTATATATGTAAAATGTACATATATTTAAAATTGTCATTAGTAGATGGGTAGTTCATAAGAAAGATTATTGTAGACCTGAGTATTCTAAATAGTAAAAACAAACACCCCAACATACAAAGGAGGACCTGCTACCACAGGTTCTTAAACTTGCTTTTTTAAAAGGAAAGCAATTTTTGAGGGTGTCAACACTTTAACCAAGCACATAGACATTATTCACTTAGTTCAGAGGGAAAAGTCAACACCCTGAACTTCAGAGAAAATACTGAGAAATCAAAATCAACAGACAGTGCTTCCAGCTGCTTGACATAAGCAACATACACAATAGACAGATAAAAAGTTTGACCATACATAAATAGTTATCAGAGAGAACACACATATCTGAGTTTTCAAAGACAGGGGACCCCTTAGTGTCTTCTCAGATTCTCATCTGGCCGAACAAACACTTTCAATGAGTACACCCCAAAGAAAAATCCCACCTCAGAGTCTTTATACACTTTTTAAAGTCAGAGGGCATCACAACCCTTGAGAACCAGTACTTCATTAGCAAAAGGTATGAACCTTCCTACAAATCTTCCCAGGCCCATTAATAGGTGGGAAAGATCTTCTTTAATCACATCATTCCATCAAAGGCACTTGATCATACTAAAACAAAAATAGCAAAAGATCCTACCATTGACATTGAACTCTACCTTTCCAGGAACCTTGACCTTACAACTTAAATGTCTGTGGGTCTTGGAACAAATAGAAGTATTTTACTTTGTGATTCCCAAATACAGGCAATTTAAGCAGGTTACATGGGCCTATTAATGGATGGGAAAGATCTTCCCATTAAGAAGTAAAATTATATTAACAATGAGCAAAAATATATTATCAATACAGATATGGCTTTTTAAAATGAAACTACTTAGGAACAGCTAAAACAAAGTAATTATTTTAGACAAATGATGCATGAGAGGAAGAACTGATACAGAAGAATTGGGGGAGGAGAGCTAGGAGTTCTGGTAACCTGCTTTCATTGGGAATGGATTTAAGAGTGAATAATACATATATCTACAAGAGTATAAATGTCTTCTAAATTCAGAAGAGATAAAACTGTAAGGTGACGGAGAAAGGAAAGGACAAGGGAGGAGTCTTTAGAGAAGAGAGTAAGTGAATATGTTAAACGGGGGTATAGAAGAATGCTTAAAAATCAATGGGAATGGGAGGATAAGGGAGAGATCTCTAGAGGGGAGGATGAGAGAATAGGTTGTGTGAAGCTAAAGAAGAGTGTTTAGATTTATAGGAATGGGAGGGTAGAGGAAGGATCCTTGGAGGGCTGTAATCTTAGTAATAGGAGGGCAAGACAAAGGTAGAAGTAAAGTAGAGGAGGCAGTAGGGATAGGAAGAAAGAGATATACAGAAACATGAAAACAAAGATCAGGAGTAGAATTTGCTAAGGAAAGCATATACATACATATATATGTATATATGTGTATGTATACATCTATATTTATATAGTAATATAGCTGCACTTAATTACAATTAAGTCTTCTGGGGGTGGGATGGAGGAAGAGTGAAAAAAGAACAAAGTAAAAAGTGCACAACAGAGAACAAAAGAAAACATAAAAGGAAGCAAAGAAAAGAATGGCAGCTCTCAACATAATGTATAGTATTTTTCATACAGGCTTTCTTGAAATGAAAATTTATCATTACATATTTTGAATCCTCTCTTATGTTCTGCTATGCACGTGACATGCTTTTTTGTTCTTTTCTAGGCACTTAAGTTCCAATATTTGAGTTTATGATATATTTTCATCCTTTCTGTATTCTGCATTTGTGTTCTGGTGTTTGAATCTAAAATAATTTTTTAATAAAAAAAAAGAGCTGCTCAAAGAATTAAGTGAGTTTTCCAAGATCACTCAGGTAGTAAGTGACAGAGACAGGATTTGAATTAATTCCTCTCATGCTAAATTATATGTTCTTTCTAATATGTAACCTTCTATTAACTCCACCATGGGTAATAGATATTTTTCCAGTTTTTACTTGGTTTAATAATTTCTCAATGATTATTTTGAGCTTTTTTATCGTACTTGATAAATTCATGGAAAATATAAACAAGAATAGTATGGAACGAAAAGATGAGGGTGGTAGCTAAAGGATGGAAAGGTATACAGAGGTCATCTATTTATCAGAGACCAAATTACACCTGATTAAGACTTCATTCCATAATGTCATCAAGTATTCAATTTTTCTCACTATATGACTGCAAGTAAAGGGAAATCTACTACCTGTCACAGTAGCCTCCATTTGTGGGTCACTCTAATTGTAAAGAAGTTATTTCATTTTTCTTATATTGAGATTAAATAAACTACATTGAGACAATTCAAAATAGTCTATAAAATGAATGTAGAGAAACTATCCACAGTGAAGAAGTCACAGATACATCAATATGGATTGCTTTATAGAAATTTTCTTTTATTACCATCTATTTCATCTAAGTATATCCAATGAACATCTTTTTTCTCATCATGGGTGCCCATTTCTAATGGATGAAAATGGCCACAAGAATAGTTTTTGACCTACATTTTATGAAAGCTTTCCTAGGTTTGGAAAAGATGTTTCATTTTTGTGTGGCACATTCTCCCTAATGTAAAAGGAAGAAAGCAATATTTTGTCCTCTAGCTACTTTCTAGGGATATTATGAAAATTAATGAGATGACAAGTTTGAAAAAAAGCCTTGGATAACTTACTCCATATAACAGCTCCCAGAGTACTGCTCATAAATAAGAGCTTGATAAAAGCTTTCTGGTAATGATGAAATGTAAGATACTTAGTATTTTCCTATTATTGAGAGTTCAGAGCCATTTTAATTCTTTTTGCTATATTTCTTTTCCAGCCATAGAAAGCATATTGGTGTTATTTCCATTCCATATATGATGTTATAGAATATATAAGAAGTGAAAGATCTGTTAATAAATGGTTAAAATGTTCAGCAAAAATATCTATTTAATTTCTTGAACTAACACATAATTTAGGCAAATATCTTCTACTACCTCTAATCCTGTAATGAATTACTTTGAGAACTTTTCCTTGTTTTATTTCCCACAGACATCTTTGATCCTCCATGTCCTTGCAAATTTTGTCCTAATGTCCTGTATTTCTTTTTTAATTTACTCTTTATTAGCTTATTTATTATCATTTAGTTACAATGTCCCTGAATAATTGTCATATTAATTCTTACTTTCCTTTTTGTCATTGTGGAAGTCTTTAATAATGCCAGGTATTAGAGTTATTCTATATACACAAAAAATAAATGAACCAGAATATCCAAAAGTAATTAGAAAGTAGAAAATAAGGAGTCTAATTTATTAAAATCATTAAGAATATTTCCCAGAATTCCAAATCAGACAAGATGACTGGGATGCTCCTCAGAATTCCTAAGGAAACCCAGACCAGAAGAACCAATTCCTAGGATAAAAGCAGGACCAAATGGAAGCAATGCACATTAATTTCATGTGGTCATTGCCAGCACACAGGATTCACTCTTAAACTTGAACTATTTCTTCCAGAAGAATACACAATGGCAGCTCCTAAAGTAGATTTCATGATCAAAATTTATCACCCTAATATAGACAAATTTGGAAGAATATGTTTAGATATTTTGAAAGATAAATGGTCTCCGGTGTTGCAGATCTGTACGGTGCTGCTCTCTATCCAAGCTTTGTTAAGTGCTCCCAATCCAAATGATCCATTAGCAAATGATGTAGCAGAACAGTAGAAGACCAATGAAGCCCAAGCCACAGAAATAGTCAGAGCATGAAGTAAGCTGTATGCCATGAATAGTATTTAAATTCAATCTCAGTATCAAGCATGCCTCACTTCTCCTGTTCTGCAAAGGCCACTTCTTTTTTGTTTGCATTTAATAGACAGAGTCTTAGAAACATTACGGAATAAAAATCCAGATCATCTTTAGTCCTTTGGTGATGAAATGCACATTAGCAAATCACTGTCTTGTCCTGATGCTTTGTGATGATGCATGAGCAGAGGTTGGAAGTATCATCTGGATTATTGTGAAGTTACTTAAAAGTTGTGGCCCAGCTATGCTTTTATTCATTTCTCCCATCATGGTTTAAGCATCAGCACTGCGAATGAAAGAAGCTGTAGGTTAGCTGCAGCACTGTGTCTTTTTTTTCTACCAATATTGTGGGCTCCTTTTCCCTTTCATGGTGATGCTAACTGTATTGGTTAAAGTAGCTAACCAGTTGTACTTTAGAATATCCTCTCTAGATAAGCTTAACTCCTTAGATGCTGTAGATGGAGAAGTTTGGTTGATTTAACAAAAATAAGAACATTAAACATCACAGCCCTCACTTATATCATGATTCTGCTGTCAAGTGTAGAAATCTCTCTTCAAGAAAAGCTTGTGACCATTTTGTATGACTTACATGAAAATGTCTATAAATCTTATTTTTTTAGTAAAATATTTTTTTGTTACTCTTTCTAAAAAAAGAACATTTTCCTTATTTTTCTCATTCATTTCATCTTTTCACTATGGTAAAGATAATTTTTCTGTGGCATGATTCAAAATTGGTCAGATGACAGAACCATGAAGATTTTTTGCCTCCACTCAAAATAGTTAATATGATCAAATGAGGTTTTTCAAACTACTTTTTCAATTCTTCTCTAGTAAGACTGGAAACTAAATTCAATAAATTTGTCTCCTATTCACCCCCACAGAGTGCTTCAGTATGTGACCTAATTGACTGACTGATTCATATTTGCAACTATTTTCTACACTACTGCATTGAATCTACATTGGCTATTCAGGTGAAATATGGTAATGGAAAGATATGGGCAACATTCTAGCTGAAGGACATTCTAGTGAGGCCAGAAGGAAAGGCCAACCTGCCAAAGACAAGCTTAAGAAGATGAATGTGTTCTAGTAACAGTGTATGTAAGGCAAAACAACAAGCTTTTATAAAATGCTTACTGTAAGTTAGCCACTGTATTAAACGCTACAGATTATAATACAGCAAAAAGAAAAATAGTTCCTATCCCTAGAGAGCTTACATTCTAATGGGAGAAGACAACACACAAAAGGGAGTAGGAAATGAGAGAGGAGTGAATATATATATATATGTATATATATATATATATATATATATATATATATATATATACCTGTGGGAAGGCTTGATGCTAAAGTCCAAAAAGTCAGAAGTGAAGCCAAAAGAGAAGTGAAAGTTGGTTGGCACAGGTCATTCCCCAAAATAGAGGTTTGGAAAGAGTTCAGTAGTAGACAGTATGCCAAGATGTTCCACAGTGAGGAGACCCTAGGTACTGAGGAAGGTTCCAGGGTGAGATTGCAGTTGAGTCATGGTATTAAAGTTCAGAAAGTCAGACCCACTACTTGAAGGAGAGGTTGTGTAAACATTCTAGATATTTGGGGGGGGGGGGCGGAGCCAAGATGGCGGAGTAGAAAGACTCACCTATGCTAGCTCCGAACCCACAGACCATGGATTTCCTGTAAAAAGAACTCCTGACAAATTCTGGAACAGTGGAAGCCGCACAGCAGCACAGTAAAGGAGATTTCCGTTGCAGAGAGCCCTGAAAAACCGATCGCAAAGGTACCCCAGACAGGAGTGGAGCCCTGTCCTGTGGAGTCCTCCCCTCCCCCGCCCCAGCCACACCACACTGAGAGGAGCGAGCAGAGCCCAGCAGGCATCAGGGACCTGAATATCCGACAGCCGCGAAGGTCCCTCCACCTACAGACGCACAGGTCAGTGAGAGAGTTGGGCTGACAGGGGAGCAGGGGATACCCGGGACTCGGGGAAGCAGCCAGTGCGGCAGAGGCTAAGGCAGCTTGGCCAGAGGCAGAGGCAGCTCAGCCAGAGACTCCCAGAGCAGGCTGGAGCTCTACCCCAGCTCCACTACAAAGGATCTCTGTATAAACCCCCTGAGGGAACTGAGCCTGAGAGACGGCCCTGCCCCCACCTGAGAACCAGCAGATAAGCCCCCATTGCAGAGCAGTCAAGCCTGCTGCCAAAAGCCCTGAGGCTGGGGAGCAGCATTTGAATCTCAGACCCCAAGCACTAGCTGGTGGATCTAGGCCAGGGGGTGGAGAGGACTCTCGGAAATCAAGTAACTGGCTGGGAAAATGCCCAGAAAAGGGAAAAAAACTAAGACCATAGATGGTTATTTCCTTGAGAAGATCATTCCGCCATTTGTCTCTGATGAGG
>CM053773.1:71254488-71283961 GCA_028658325.1 Potorous gilbertii
GAGTGTTATGGTCTGCATGCCTGTAGGACCTATGTTTGACACTGCTTCCCTAAGCAACTTCATAAAACCAATTTTCTAAAGTTACTGATCTGTATATATAGAAATGGTTTACTCATTCAGAGTTCCTTATACCAATTATAGTATAGAACCAAAAAAAGGTTAATCTCTTGAAAAAGAATTCTATTTTTCACATTTTGTTTTCCACAGATATATCTCAATTGCTCTTCTATCATCATTTTATTCTGAGATTCTTTGGTCATTCCTTCATTTTTTCACATCTTATTTTTCTAAATTTCATTTTTATCTTTTTAATCACTTCTCATTATCTATTAACTTTTTTTCATATACTGAGGAAATTCTAGCTTTATTTTTCAGACTGTCAGATCTTTTAAATTTCCTCTTTTAATTGACCATAATAATATTACTATTTATATTTAATTATAATATTTAATTTTTTAATTTCTGGGAGTTTTGATTCTTAGAGATGTGTACTGCTGATTTTGTTGGGAATTATCCAGGAGGAAATTGCCCTTGTGATTGGTCTTTACTCAATCATCTTCCTTCAAACAAGATCTCATCTTCCCAGAACTAGCCCATCTTCACATCAAAAGCAAATCTGCCTATCCATTTACAAAGTACAAGTTTTGTTAAAAATGAAAGCACTAAATGTCAATTGATTATTGGCTACCGACCACATAAAAGTTGAAATCAAGGTAAAAAGTGGAGTAATATTTAAAGAAATACCTGTATGAGAAGGTCACGAGCACAATACACAGTTTCCCTGGCCCTCAATTTCCTTACTTAGAGGCATGTACAGGTTCTCTAAAGTCCCTTATAGGCTTATGAGCCAACATAATATGAATACAGTTGAAACATAGAATGTAGATTTACAACAAGTAATACTTACTAAATAATACTAAATTCCAATTGTTATCAGTCACTGTTTAATTTAACTGTGATTTTTTCATACTAAGAGTAAGTACAAAATATCTCTGAATATTGCCTAAGAATCTGAAGCTTTCTAGGTCTTATGTTCTGGCACACTTTAAAATTCAGTTTCTGTGATGAAGTCTTGAGAATAACATGTTTTACAGAACTTTCTCACATTATTTATCATTAATTGCTGTATAGAGGGAATTTTAGCTTTGCTGATATTCTTCTAATTGCAGTGAACTCAATGCCCTGCATCTTCTTTGATGAGAGACTACTTTCTTTCAAGGTATCTTTTCTCTGCTCAAATTTCCAACATACTCTCCTATTCCTGATTTCATTATTCCTGGAAGGGCTGGGGAGAAACAAATAAACAAACAGAGCTTCACTATGACTCACTGACCCTACATCAAACTGTTTTATTCCTCCTCAACAAGACTGTTTTCTAAGTAAATCACATTCATATATAGTGTTTTTGATGTTAGTATTTTCCTCACTACAACCTCATAAAAGAGAAAAAGTATAATTATGCTTTTATACATGAGGAAACTGAGGTTCATAAGTAACTTGATCATAGTCACACAACTAGTAAACATCCCTGCCAAACTCATATCTATCCTGATTCTGCATCAAACATTTCCAACTGAATCTCAACTTTGAATAAAATACCAGAGTATTCATCAATTTGCTTAGCAAATAAAAGCTGCTTTCTCTGGTGTTGGTGTCCTGGAGCTCTCACAATGGGATTATTTCTTTTCCCCAAAAATGTTCTTTTTCAAATTGAATTGAACCAAGTACAACATTTTTTAAATAAAGAGAAAAGTGATTTGTTGGGATTCAATTAATTTAAGTTAGTAAAGTCTGTTGAAGACAATGCCTTGTGTGGATTGGTGGGGGAGGAACCCTATATTTTCTGCAATGACAGCGACATGTCTTTATGGCTTCTCCTTTGCCAAGATTCTTACCCATTTCTATATATAAATCACCCATAGAAGAGTTAGCTATTCCACTGTAGGTTTTTCTCTGACTCTCTTAATATTTGATGGTTTCCAGTATAGCACTTACATTTTTTATCTATTATCCCTTAAACTTGTTATGTGAAAAGCTTACATCTTCCAATGATTATATAGCCTCAATGATATGTCTCATGTCACTTCCCATCCACAAGCCATCATGTTTAATGTGGGAAATGACTACTCCACATATTTCTGCTGGCTTTTGAATCATCTGGACTTTCTATTCTTTTAAGAACATAGAATTGCATAGTTTACAGTATCACCAATATAGTTGAGAAGACTGACTTTGGAAGCAATGAATAGCTGTGAGCCACTGAAAGTGACATGTAACTTCATGAAAGCAATCCAGCATAGTACCTTCTTAGTATTTAAATCAAAATCCAACTTTTTGTCAATCTGTGGTACCTACCAAGATAAACATATATGCATATGTACATATATGTGCATAAATGCAATTGAGTGTATAATATGCAAGCTAGTAAAGTTTCAAACTGAACTAAAACTTTTGAGATATCTAGTATATTTTTAATTTACAGTCAGCTAGGTGACATAGTGGTTTGAGTGTTGGCCTTAAAGGTAGGAAGACTTAAGTTCAAATCCTGTCTCACATAGTTACTAGCTATGTGGCCCTGGTGCTATGTTTGAAAATTAAACTGAGAGACAATAGTCTGAGCATGATCAATTTATTAATGTAACAACAGTAAGCACTCCAACATACACAGGGGGGCCTGCTCTCACAGGTTCTTAGGTCGGCATTCATAGAAGAAAAGTAACTTTTAAGGGATTAATCATCATTTTAATCAAGCACATGTATCATTCCTTTAACCAGTCACATATATCATTCACCTACTCCAGGGGAGTCAATACCCTGAACTTCAAAGAAAATACAGAGAAATCAAAGATCAACAGACATGACTTTCTCTGCCTGAATACAACAGATGGTCTAACTCTCTGACCACAGTTACCAGAGAAGAAAGCATTGACATGAGGGTTCCCAAAGCCAGGGGGCTCCTTAGCAGCTTCCCAGAGTCCTCATCTGGCCAAAAAACACTTCCAATAAGCTCCAAAGTAAAGCCTCAACTCAAGAGTATTTATACCTGTTTTAGAGCCAGAGGGCATCAAAACCCTTGAGAACCAGTGCCTCAGTAACAAAAGACTTGGGCCTTCCCACAAATCTTCCCTAATCAAACTCCCTTTAATAAGGCAGATCCATTAATGGATGGGGAAGAGCTTTAATCACATTAAAATAATTAATAATACAAATACATACGCTGTTTCAAGTTAAAGAAAGTCTTGTTTCTATACTTTACTCCTTGTAAAGACTCTTGATTAATAAATGTAAGATTCAATCAGAGGCACCTGATAAAACAAAAACAGTAAAAGATCCCATTTTGCTTGCCATCACACTTAGGCTAGCAGTAACTAATAAATTGTATCATTGGTCTCTCTCAATAACCAAAAGACCACAAGATAGGGCTCAAAAGGTTTATATGGTTTTGGGGAATACAGAGTTGGGTTGGTGAGGAAGACAATGCCATTGGTTATAGGGTAGACAAAATTATGGGGGTGGAAACAAAATGATTGGTTACATCCACACATACAGGCTACCATCCCTGTAGGGTTAGCAACCACCCTCTCTGTCATTAAGCAATGCCTAACATGGAACCCATTTGTTTCCATTGTCAATGGACCAAGGATAGTAGACTCTGATTCCTAGGAGGTTTTGTTAGGGAGATAAGACCCTCTTTAATTGTACAAAGATATGCAAAGATAAACAATATATCTTGTGGAAATATACCAAATGAGCTTGTAGGCATCTGAAGATAACTCATGAAAAAGAAGTTTTTCTTTTCATTATACCTTTTAATTAACTCAGAGGGAAAGCTAAATTCCTGGGCTCAATTCAAGGATATAGCAAGGCAGTTTAGGAAGATTTAATTATAAAATTAATACAACATAAAATCATTTACATTATAGAATCAATATAGTGGAAATCCACATAATAGAAACCAGAGGTAATAATTATTGATACCTTTACTGGGAAAGTCACATAACCTCTTTCAACTATACTTTTCTCATCACCAACTTCATTGAGTTATTGTGAAGATCAAATTAGACAATATATTTAAAACACTATGCAAACTTTGTATAGCACTAATGTTGCTTAGTCATTCAGTTGCGTCCACCTCTCATGACTCTGTAAACCATAGCATGCCAATACTGTCTATGAGTTTTCTTGACAAGGATTTTTGGAGTGGTTTGTTATTCCCTTCTCCAGTGGATTAAAGCAAACAGAGGATGGGATCACACAGTTCCTAAGTGTCTTGAGTCTAGATTTGGATTTGATGCTAGACTCGGTGCTCTATCCACTGAACCAACTAGCTGCCTTCAAGGTAAACAGAGGTTCCGTTACTTGTCCAGGGTGACACAGTTACTGAGTGTCTAAGGTTACATTTGAATTCAGGTCTTTTTGACTCTAGGTCCAGTGATCTATTCACCGAGCCATCTAGCTGCCTCTATAGCTATTAACAGCTAGTTAATTAATATTATAATTCACTTATTTTTAGTGCAAATTATTACTAATTTCTTTTGAATTCACAATCATAGATTTAATTGAAAACCAAAGAAGCAAACAAATGCTGGGCGACTTGTTTCAGTAAAATAAATTATTTTTAATACTGATGAAGAATTCATTGGAAAAGAATAAAAGAGGAAAAAAAGAAAGAGAAGATTAACGTATCAACTCTGTAACAGTGTCTTGATTAAAAGGTGGATTCTATATTAATTCCATGATCTACAGTGTGGAAAGAAACAAAGGGTCAGTTCCTTTGGGAAGTACTGAACAGAGGCAGAGACAGAAACACACACACAAAGAGAGATAAAGAGAAAAACGGAGAGAAATGAAAGCATTAGTAGTAATCCCCTAACTTCTTTTGGAAGGGTATAAGCAGTGAGCAACAGCTTTTAAGACTGTAAAAGCTAAGATGACTGAAAGGATTTAAACACCAAATCTGAAACAAAACAAATGCCAACAAAATGATAAGGAAAGCAAGAAACTGGGGGTAAGGGGAGGGGAATTTCAAGCAAGTTTCTCTTATAAAGGCCTCATTTCTAAAACATAAAAAATTGAGCCAAATTTATGAAAATAAGAGCCATTTCCCATTTGATTAATGATCAAAGAGATGAACAGGAGGTTTTCAGAAGAAGAAATCAATGTTATTAATAGTCACAAAAATGCTCTAACTCACTAATAATTAAAGAAAATGCAAATTAAGATAATTGAGGTGCCACATCATACTTATCAGATTGGCTAACATGACAGAAAAGAAAAATAACAAATGCCAGAGGGAATGTGGAAAAATAGGGACACTAATGCACTTTTGATAAAGTTGTGAAATAATCCAACCATTTTGCTGAATTATTTGGAAATATATCCAAAGGGCTATAAAACTGCAAACCCTTTGACCCAGCAATACCATTACTAGGTCTGTATCCTAAAGAGATCAACGAAAATGTAAAGGGACATATATGTACAAAAGTATTTATAGGAACTCTTTTTGTTGGGCAAAGAATTGGAAATTGAAGGGATATCTCATTCACTGAGGAATGGATGAACAAGATGTGATGGAATTGTCATGAAATATCATTGTACTATAAGAAGTTATGAAGGGCAAAAAAAGAAAAAGAAATGATGAGGAGCATGGTTTTAGAAAAACCTGTAAGACTTATATGAATTAATACAAAATGAAATGAGTAGAAATAAGAGAACATTGTACACGGTAACAATAACAACGCAATGATAACTGTACAAGACTCATCTTCTCTGATCAATACGAAAGTGCTATCCACCTAAGATAGAGAAGTGAAGACCTCTGAATACAGATAAAAACATTTTTCACTTTATTTTTCTAACTTTTCTGGCAACATATCTAATACAGAAATATGTTTTGGATGACTTCAAAGGTATGATGTGCATCATATTGCTTGCCTTCTCAATGGGTGAGAGAGGGATTAGAAAAAGGAAGAGAATTTGAACCTCAACATTTTAAAAATGAATGTTAAAATTAAACTTTTTTAAAAACTGGAAAAAAAAATCCCAAAGAGAACAAACCTCAAGTGAGGTACTTCAAATCAGAACCCATTGCCAGTAATTTACTGACAATTATTATTCATTACCCTTTTGTTTTCTCTTACACTTGAGCATGATTTTGTTTAGGCACTTTTTTCCATAATGACCAAGTGTGTGAATGGATATTGAGGTGAATAGACTGATCAGTAAATGATGTGTAGCAATGGAAAGAAGCAGACTTTCTGGGAGTTAGAAGATCTGGGTCCAAATTCCATGTTTGAAATCTATGTCACTTTGGTCAAATCACTTAACTTCATGGGTTTTTTAGAGAGCTGGACTAGTTAAACTTTGTAGCTCCTTCTAGTTATAGATATGACATGTGCCAACCCAATGGGACAGAAGTGTTATAGCTTGTTGGGTCACACAGAGGCTGTGGATCTCCTAAGGTTACAGTGTAGCTTAGTCTTCCAATCAGATGTTCTGACTTGTCTGACAATTCTTCATAAAGTCATAAAAGTCTTCATATGACTTCATAAAGTCATAAAGTCACTTCATAAAGCTCTGCCAGAACACCACCAAAATGGGGAAATTCTTGAGTCTCTGGGTGTAATCATCATCCAAATTTTTTCCCAGGACTGGGAGATCTAAAATAGGGTGCTATTTGAAAGCTGCCAGTGCCTTTTTAGATTTGACTATGATTTTCCTAGTCGCTTAACTGTTTTCATTTCCTGGGTACTCAGTAAATGGAATAAAGTAAAAGTTATCTTGAGAATAGAATGTGAATCAGGGTTGAATTATGCCACAGTTGATAACAATGGAAGGACTACAAGGTGATACTTATTTCATAACTACACATTACAACTGGCTCTAAAGTAAATTTTATTTCTAAACTTGCAATACAAAGTTAATTAGTACTTTAGATATTCATACTGCTACTTTAATAAAATTTTTAGTAGAAATAGTCAATATAGATTGGATCATGTATATGGTTGCGTATCTTAGTTAACCATTCCTAGGAGCAGTTTTTAGTCATAGTACCATACTGCCTTACCTGCCACTACAATTTATCTGAAATTAGCTACCCAAATTTTGGACATAATTCTTATAAGGAGCTAACCACTCACAAAGGAGCTTTTCTCAAAATCCATCCCTATGCCAATGAAAGCCAACATGACAGGCCACACGATTTATCATGTTACCTACATATTTCATACAGATTATTTGATGAATGTTTATATTGAAACTTCCTAAGAAATATTATTCACTCATTAAGGGTGGGGCTTCAAGGATATTAGAATTCAGTATCAAGGTTACTTTTCATTTCATCCCTGGATCCTCCAGAGTCTGCAACTATTACAACCAAGTTACAGTTGGAGGCTAATATGTTAGCCATGGTTCTATATTTTATATGCAGACAAAACTTCCAAATAGCTCAAAACTGATAAATATTTGACAAGCAATTAACTGGTGTGAGTGAAAGTTGTTTTTTATACTGCATTCCTACCCTTAAACATGCCAAATAATCTTCCAAGATATCCATTAAATTGATATTTGCTGTGAATTGACATCTGCCAGTTCACTTTCTCTAATCTTGCCACCTAAAGAAAAACTGCAAAACAATGTTATCAGAATTTCAAATTTCAGAAATGACTTTATATGCCTATCATTTTTAAACTTTGGTTTCTGAAAGCATAATTGTTTTTGTTCCTATGGGAAATGCACTGACCTTTTCTTTAACTTCATAGACATTTATTCATCTAAACATAGCTACTGAAAACACCTTAATAGTAAGTCCTTTGACGGAGGAGGTTTCTTTAGTCTCTGAAGATACTAAAACATTACCATGGGAAGGTGCAAATTGTCTTTCTTTTTCTCTCTTTTGCTGCAGGGGAGGGAGGGCCTCTAATATTTTAAATCCTGAATTAACATCCTTATCTCTGCTTAAAGCTTGATTTAGGCAGGGATGGAAGAGAAAACTGCACTTAGTGAAGTCACTGCAGTTCTTTCCCTTAAGAACTTGTCAATATGTAGCAGGCATCATTAACATGGACAGATACATAAAAGTATAGTCACATAACTGCAAACATCAAATATAAAGATAAATGGGGCACTTTGGTTTATATAAGCTTTAGTACATGTGTGTGGTAGTAATAAAGTGTGTAAAATGAGTGAGTGAGATGAGGAGAATAAAATCCCTACTTCCAGACAGCCCAGGAAGATTTTCTGCTTTTCCTACATGTTAATCCAATGTTCTAAAATTGTGAAGACCTTCTAGTTTTTTATCCATAATCTTATGAATGCTTGCATTGTTTTGTATTTATTAACATTCATTGACAGTGATTCATTACCCTTTCATTCTCTCTCCCACAGGAGGATGATTTAGCTCAAGTATCCTTTTCATAAATTGTTTGCTTCTAGGTACAAGGCCACACTGCCTTGTAACTGGCATATTCGTCCACAGTGACTGTTACTATTCTTATCAGTTTTAGCCAACTGTCAACTGTCTAACAATCAAGATCAAAATTCATTGGGTGGAAGAAAATCATCAAAATTATTTTGCTACTTTAACATAGCAGAATCTAAAAAAAGGAAAGAAGGAAAGAAAGAGGGAAGGGAGGAAGGGAGGGAAGGAGAGAGGAAGGAAGAAAAGAAAAAAACAGAAGAAGGAGAAAAAAAGAAAGAACTTCATCTTGTTGCTGGTGTTGATGATAATCCTTCATTTTTGAAAAGGACCGATGATATCATGGGTGATGTCTTGACTCGGGTAAACTGGATTTAAGTGAAACAAAGCTGCTCAAAGTCATCAGTCTTATTCTCACTTCCTGAGTCATCGAAGTCCAGTGGCAGGACAAAAGTCAAGATGACAGGTGATGGCCCAGGACATTTATGAGGAAGGCACAGGTCCTCATATCCCCTGTAGTATATGGCACCATAGACTCCAAATTAGCATCTTCTCTGGACATAAACTATGTTCCTCAGAAGAATAATCTTTGGAAACTTGGATAAGCTAGAGTAAAGTGGGAACACTAGAGGGCCCTTGAACCAGAAAAAGCGATGACTGAAGTCTAAGAGGTAAACTATAAGGTCAGTGGATACTTCATATAAGCAAAGGCAAATGTTATGAGGCATGAATGTATACAAACTTTAGCTGAGATGAGGAGGACAGATCAGAAGAACTCCTAACCTAACTTTGTCCCTAGTACCGTGCAACCCAAAGGAGGAAAGCCTATTGAGTTCTTCCTCAGGGTGAAGAAATGTATCAGAGACTGATATATAGATGGGCACTGTGTATTCTGAGAATTTAGGGAAAATTACACTGCACAGACTGTTCCAAGACTTGGCACATAACCATGGTGCATCTGATCTCCTCAGATCTGTGCAGACTCTGAAACCATTGCCAAAAAATGTTCAGACTGAAATAGGTACTCTAGAGTTTCAAAAGTCAATATTCTTGGGCTCAGCCTGAGCAGGCTCCAGGTCTTCTTTAGTAGGGACCACAGGAGCAAATAAGGATGATTGCACCACCAGTGCTGAACTGCAGTCACAGAACTGAGACAATCAGGTGAAAGATGGAGGAGTACATAATCCTATTTTCAATGGAAAGTTACAGGACCAGGGGAATAGCAGGCATAAAGACCTCACATAAGAACATCTCCACTGGGTAATCATCAGAGTAATAGAAATACTTTTTGTTGCAATTACAGAGGAGATGGCCATACTTAGGTTGACTCTATTAGCTTCTAGGTACAAGGACCACACTGCCTTGTAACTGTGACTATTAATATCCCTAGTTTGCTTTGTTTTATTTTGCATTTGATGGGTGAAGGCAAGGCAATTGGGGTTAAGTGGCTTGCCCAAGGTCACCCAGCTAGTAAGTGTCAAATGTCTGAGGCCCAACTTGAACTCAGGTCCTCCCGACTGGAGAGGCAGTGCTCTATTCACTGTGCCACCTAGCTGCCCCATTTTAAAAATCCATTCATTCAGTCATTCTTATGACTCACCACTTCCTTTGCTTGTACAAAATAGTGAATAATCACACCTGGCTGAGAAAAAAAAAGTGATTTAGGGTTTAAACAAATCCTTCTGTCCTGAAGCATCTATTTTGAAGGCTTGGCACTAGCCTTGATCATGAAGTTAAAATCTTCTAATTCAGTTTCAGGAAATTGGAGCAGAGTCAGAGAAGGGAGGGGCCCCAAGACAGTCACACTGACTTCATTAATTCATTATGACCTCTTCTACTTGGACTCATAGGACCTTGTAAAGAGGTAAAATAAAAATTGAGAATGTGGACTGTAATGATGACTTGGAAAGTAGATCTTAAATTACAATCATTTGCCAATCTTTTCATTACAAATATCTGGGTAAAATAATTTTAAATCTTATGATAGGGCTTGGAGTTTGTGATTTGAGTGATAAACACTATTCATAGCTAGGATACATCTAGGTACACTTGAAATTACCAAAAGAGGTCTGAGTCAATAGAAAAGTGGACACTTTGGCTCTGGTATAGACAAACCCTCCAGTATGGTGCAGTGGATAGAGCACCAGTGCAGGAGTCAGGAGGACCTGAGTTCAAATCTCACCTCAGACACTTGACACCTCCTGTGTGACCTTGGGGAAGTCACTTACCCCCAACTGCCTCATCCTAGATCATCTTCAGTCATCCTGATGACTATCTGGTCATTGGATTCAGATGGTTCTGGAGGAGAAGCGAGACTGGTGCCTTCACAGCCCTCCCTCACTCAAAATAAAGTCCAGTGCAAGTCATATCATCATTTCTCTGATGGCATGGTCTTCTTCGGCAAAGTTGGATGAACACACTGGAGCATCAGCACTGATTAGAACTAATTCTAGTCTTTTCAAAATTCGAGCAGGATACTGCAAGGAACAAATTAGAACAAATATCTGCACACTTTGATCATACATGCAGACTATGTAGAGGATTAGAAGATAAAGAGCTTTCCTTTTGTATATAAGTTAGAATGTGACCCATGAAGTCTCTTCTAACTCTCAAATGGTGATATTAGTATTATTTTTATTAGCCTTACTCTCTAAGTATTGGTGAAGCTATGCTTCTAACCTAACCCAAATGTTTGTAGTTATACAATGAGATTTTTGTTAGCCAGTCACATGACTCCTTTTGTAATATTATAATAGTCTTCTCTGTAAAACCGAGTGAATAGTAATGCATACCCTTGAGAAGTTCAGCATATTTCAATTTTAAAAGCATCAGAATTATATAACAAACCTCTCACATCTGTACAAGTCAAACTGCAGCTGACATTGTTCTTTAATATGGAATGTAGGTCCATTGAGTGGTTGTGATGAGAATAAAATAGATCTCACAGCAAAGTCTTGGGAATGAAGTTAAGGAGTAGGAGTACATTCTGCTTGGGGGTGTATAACTTTTTACCCATTAGTTAAATGTTTGTAAGCACTGAAAAATTTCTCAAAGAATGCCTTTGTTCCTAACTGTAGGTTCTATTCATGAAATAAAATGTAAATATTCATAGATGGCATTTATGGGTGTGCAATAATGACTTCTTTTCTCCTAAGCAAAGGATCAGCAAAAATGAATTATTGTCAGTGCAGCATAGTTGAATGTGGGGGGAGAAATGGTACATTGTGCGTTATATAAACACACTAAAAGTTATCTTAATTTGAAGCAAATCTTCCTTGTATCATGACCTCAAAATTCTTTCAGTCAATAATATAATAAACAAGCTCCTCTTTGTCTTAATGGACATTCAAGAAAACTTTTTGTACAGCCTTCCCACTGACTCACCAAAAAAGAGTTATTTTTTTCAATAAAGAGTAGAAAAGTGGCTCTACTTATGATTGATCTGGGCCGCACATTTTCTCTATCAATAAAATGTATATTTCAGAAATAAAGTTCACATCCTTTAATGAAAAAAGAAAAGAGTTACTCAGAAAGATTCCTCTAGATTCAGGCTATCTATATAGTAGCAAATAGCCTAAACAGAAGTGACTGGTTCATTCATTCAAATATCCAGCGGCTTGCCATCATGTAGAACAAGGATAAGTATGATGAAGAAGATTTTTTCCCTTTGATCAAGATCATAGGACTAGAGGGTAGAATTGAAAGAGATCTTAGAAGCCATCTAGTTTACTCTCTTTTGTACAAAATAGGTACCAAGGTCCATGGAACCTACTTGCCCAAGGTTGTATGAGGAAACCAAGATCTGAGATACAAAAATTTGCTAATGGCTAGTATAATTTGGTAGATGATTTAGTGGCATTTATCACACCCTTTATGAGTAAAAAGCATGGACAACATTTAGTTCTGTGCAACTTATTCTAAAGAAAATTGTTTTAGAGTCTCAGGTTCATAAAATCTCTGAGTTAAGGGGTGATTTCTTCAGTGACTATTATTTTTACAGAAATATCTTTTCAAATTTATTTATTGGTCAACTTCAAATATTACAACAGGGTATAATTGTGTCACTTAATATACATCTGTACTGCTCTTCAGGCATTTGTTTTCTTCTGGAGTATGCTATTCTGAAGAAAACTCATTATAAACTGATGTTTATAAAAGCAGATGTGTTTCATGTGTTAATGCTTTCTCATCAACACTTCAGGAGCTTTTTTTTAAACTGTGGTTGAAACTTGTTATACAAGTCATTAATCCATCTCTAAAGCAAACTTTCTGAATATAACAATTACACCAACCCTAAAGTCATTTGATCTCAAAAAGTCAAATGATTCCTAAATAAAAAAGTATGGGGAATAGGGTGGAAAGTGGGCTAGTGGAGAGGGGTAGGAATTCTATTTTGTAAGTATTGACTGCCATTTGGGGTATATTTAGCTGACATATCATTGATAAGAGAAATGAAACTATGCCTAAATTCATGAAGTTATACATTTTTGTTGGAATTTAAGTCTAAAAAATCAATTAAATGAAACCTGACCTGATTTTAACTATCTGCCTGCTAACTTGACCACTTCAGTCATGGTGTCCAAATTTGTTTACCTCTGTTGACACACATTGGCATATTAACATGCGAGTATCCTACTTGTGAATCTGGATATTGATAGTTTTAATTTTGACAGATTAAAAACTCTACCATTTATACTTCCAGTTACATGCTAAGTATATGGAAAGTGGCTTTTGAGAAATGATAGTTGTGGCCGCCCAAATGTGTGTGTGTGTGTTTGTGTGTGTGTGTGTGTGTGTGTGTGTGTTATATGGAGGAACGTGGAGCATATGAACCTGGGTCTCATTGGTGTAGAGAATTCCCAATGAAGAAATTGCCACTACCAACTCAAATTGGCACCTGCTCAGCATCTTCCAGTTTTTAGAAATGTGTGAGGCATAGAGAAGTTAACTAAACTGTGCAGGATCAATGTTGGTATGTGCCCTGGGACCAAGGTCTTCCTGACTCAGAAGCTTCATGATTCTGAATCTAATGAGCAAGACTGTCTTGCTAAACCAGAAAAAAAAAAGTTTGCATGGAAATGGCTAAACAAATTTCAGGGTCCTGGTATCTTAAGGACATGAAATTTCCAAAAGTACATGGACATACTATGGATGCATTTTCTTGAAATCTATGAAGCTTTATGTGTATAAGGAAAATAGAGAATGAATTTTCCTTTAAGATGATTTAAGAATTTTTGGATTAAGCTGTAGCATGGGATGAAATTTAATGTAGAATATATATAAGAAGATATTTTTCATAGGAATTTATTTTAATTCTTATGGCCACAGTTGAAGTAGTATCCCTTATTTCCTATACAAGCAATCTCATTTGCTCTTTGGTTTCAAATATCAGACCTCAGGATTTATGAAATGTAACCTACTAAAGGTAAAAACTGCAGCAGCAATAGTACTAAGAAGGGGAGACTTATGAATAGAACATAAAAGAAATCAACTTCAAAAACAGATAAAATAGCATATAAAAGGGGGGTGATATTTCATTCAGATAGGCTGTTTTAAAGCAAAATTTAAATCACAGAAATTAACTGAAGATTTAGAGGTGTGGTGGAATTCTCCTAGAAACACTCAATCCACTAAAAAAGGAGAAAGAAAAGCAATTATTTTTATGAAGAGATACTATCCAATTTGCTAATTTGGACGCTAACATCATTCTGAAACTTAGCCAACCTTCAATAATTCAGCAAGTTGCCTTGATAATTTGTCACATTGTACACAGTCAGTGTGCCATTTCTAATTTAAATTGACAGAGACCCTCAAATTGGTCCTGGACAAATGGGGTAATTTTAGAATGACTTAAATGAGCTTAACTATTTGGAAAGAGTATTTTTGGAGACCTGTTATTTTTTAAAGTGAAAAGCTGTGTCAAATGGCTGATATTCAATCAAAAATAGAGCAAAAGCTAATGTATCTATTAAGTAATAAATACTTAATTACAGAATATTTTATGCTTGGCAACATTTTAGCACTGATGCCAATATTAAGTATTTGTTTAATAATTAGGAACTAAACAGCACAAACAGGATTCTAGTGGGAGGGAGAACAGAATAGGGGTGATAAGGGCCTGGAGACAAAACAGACCTACAAAAATGAGGTGGGTGATCAATTCAAGCACCAAAGAACAGAAAGCTGCAAGAGATAAGAGGGTAGTTGGTTTCAGAAAGGCTTGGTTGTAAGTAACTGGTAGCAGCTATTCTTGTAGTTATTTGAGCACCTCTAGTAAACTCTTGCTCAGATAAGATTCCAAGTTCAGTTAGGTACATTATTAGTATTAAGAAGTTCCAGCAGCAGGTACAATAATGACTGTCCAGGAACTCATCCTTGGAAAAGAGATTCTTAATTTTTCTTTTGTGTTATACTCCTCCTTGAAAGGCTGGTAAATCCCATGGATGCCTCAGAATGGTTTTAAATACATAAAAATATACATAGGACTAAAAAGGAAATCAATTATTTTGAAATAAAGATGTAATCTATTTTCCAACTCAAGTTCATGGACCTGAAATCCATCAACAATTCCACAGGAGGTTCATGGATCCCAGGTTAAAAACCTCTATCTTAGAGGACCTAAGAAGAAAGATCTGGCTGTTATTTGGAGGAAATCTGGAGCTGTGGGGAGGGAAAAACCACAGAGGCTCAGGCCAGGGAATAAAAAATAGAGATAGTTTTTGAAGTGAAAATTAAGAGAAAAATTGCGGCAGGGAGGGAGGGGGTCTTCTAATTATAAAATAGGATTTCAGTAATGTCAACATGTTTACCCATTTATGCTGCCCAAGATGATCTGGAGAGTGACAGTGTCTGAAAATCTTTTATAAAAGAAGTGTAATCAGTAGGTCTTAGTAAATGTTCTATTAAGAAAACCAATGCTTATGAAAACCTATAAAAGGATCGTCTGCCTGAAATTAATGACAGACATTATTACCATGGGCCTATTCTGGTATGCTATTTATCTACTCAGGATTTGAACAGTAGTCTCTTGTTAGTAAAGTTACATGGGCACAATGCCAGGACCAATGAGTTATCAGGTGAGGTAAGTTTCCCAAATGACTGGGGATGTAAATATGCCAATAGACTGACCAATTATAAAGTGGTGGAAACAAGTTCCATTTGAAGCACCACAGGGAGAAAAAAAATGATTAATAGTAGTGCCATTGTAGAGGGGCATATGTTAAATAGACTCTGGAAAATAGAATCATAAAAAGATCAGAAGGATGGACATAATCCCAAGAAAATTAGCTTAAATATAGGGAGATTTTTAGCCACTTAATTATACACTAGCCATATTATGTGTGTGCGTGTGTCCAGGTTTGTGATTATATTAGTGTAAAGCTCTACTAGAGAGAAAACACTCTCTAGCAATGTAGATTTGATATTGTTCTGCCACTTATAATTTTAGAAAAGAGTTGTCTTTAAAAGGCATTAAAAGATTAAGTGACTTGCCCAGGGTCACACAGTCAGTATGTGACAGATGTAGGACACTTGAACCCTGGTCTACCTGACTCAGAATCTAGCTCTCTATCCACTATGCTAGATTTTTCTTATATTCAATTAAATATCCTTGATTAAAATCTCAAAGTGTATTGAGTCTGGAATGGCAAAGGCATGTGCCTGATGTACAGGTAAAACAAGTTAGAAGCAAAGATCTAAAGGAATATATTAAACCTTTGACAATCCATGGGATCATTTGCCCTAGACTACAGATTTGGGGATGTTAGATTCTTGCTTGTCAAGGCAAAGAGGCATAGGACTCCTAACCAGGTGTCTCCTGACAACCATTTCCCATCACAGGCATGGAGATACTTGTGGTTCATAGATACAAGCAAATCCTAAATAATGAAACTTTCCCTACCAATCAATGCATGTTAGCACCTCCTCTACAACTTATAATACTAGAATATACTATATTATAATACTATAACATATATTATATATATATTATATTATACTATATATATATATATACTATATATTATATTACAACACTATAATATAATACTAATAACTACGAGTTTAAATTCCTTGCCCAGGGTCCCAGAACCTTTCTATCCACTATACCACACTCCCATAATATTACCTCAACATCTTTAGTCCTATCCTTGGTTATATATATATATATTCTTACAGATGAGTGGTGATACAGTTTGGTCTTAGGAGAGTAAATTTCTACCTATGACTTTGAAACCATCTCTGGTTTTATTTTTCTGAGACTTTGGGATCTGATTAATTGCTGGATTTCAGGAACTGACTGCGATAGGTTAAAAGGTGGTGGCTTGTCAGTGGGAAATAAAGCAAAAGATCAATTATAGGACCTGGAATTCAAGGTCAGAAGTGGACCAGAAGCAAGGCTGCTTTTATGCTGATTTGGGTAAATTACAGGCTTCTTATATTTCTCTTGCCTAAGGGCACGACTGATCCCAGATTTGAAGTTGGGACTTAATTTACATAGGTGAAGGGTAAGAGGCATCAACTGAAAAATTAAGAAGGATTACTAGGCTGGAAGATATTATTACATTAAATGTTGCTTTGTTTAATTTAATATGTTGCAGATAAGACTGGAAACTGAATGAGATACCAGTGTGACAAGCTAATGTCAACCAAGGATGAAGAATATAAAATCTATGTGATACCAAAGCATGCTATTTTCACTGTCTGAATACCTACTGGTGGATTACATTTTTTGGATTATCCTGGAATTTATTACTATAATTATTTTCAATATTAATAACAGATACTACATTGAGTCAATAATTTCCCCTGGAAACTTCATAATTGTAATTCCCACACCTTTGGACATAAACAGGTATAGCACAAAAAACTCTGGTTAGTCATAATTTATTGCTTAGGATGCAAATTAATTTACAGATCTATGTGAAAATATTCAGCATTTCCTAAATAGTTAAGTCATGCCGTGCACCATGTGCCACATCAAGGATCAAGCAAGCTGCTTTCTCAGAGGAATGGACTGGGTTAATGCCAACTAAATGCATGCAGAGCTTAGCTACTTCTGCCAAGGTCATAGATACTGGCATATTAGCTGCAAGTTTGCCTGCTAACTCAGCAAAGGCCCATTAACAATTTGTATAATCCTTGCTAAGTTTATTATCAGTTCTTTACATTCTCTCTTTTAGGACAGATTTAGAGTGGTTTGTGATACTTGTTGTTATTAAGGGTATCCTTATTTATATCACATTCCAAAATACAAATTATGAATTATCAGGAAAGAAACTGAGGACTTCAGGAGCACAGGCGATATGTGCCTGTGTGTGTGTGTGTGTGTGTGTGTATGGGTGTGTGTGTGTGTATGGGTATGGGTGTGATTTAATCACTACTACAGTTGAAGATAAAGACTTCCAAGAAAGAAAAGAAGGTAACAGAAGTTTCATTAATCAGCCAATCTCCAACTAGTCATTAAGGTCCTACTAGAAGTACCCGCTAGATATTGAAAATAATGTAAGAAACAATCCCTGCTTACAAGGAGCTGACATTCTAATGGACACAAGTACCTATAAAACATGTATAATAGTATAAATTTAAATTTAATAAATACAAATATATACAAAGTAGTTAAATACAAAGCAGGTTGTGAGAGAGGACCCTATCATATGGAGCAATCTAAAAAGACTTCAGGTAGAAAACGGTGTTCCATTCCAATACTATTACTTACATTTATTCTTTAACTCTAAAGATAATTTGCTGTCAGATATATTATTAACAGGAAGAAAGGAAACATTTATTAAACACCTACGCCAGGTACTATGCTAAGTGCTTTTACAAATATAATCTCATATAGTCCTTACAGTAACCCCGAGAAGGTGATGTCATTGTTTCCATTCTATAGTTGAGGAAACTAAGGAAAAGAGAAGTTAAGTGACTTGCCCAGGGTCATGCAGCTAGTAAGTGTCTGAGGTAGAATTTAAACTAAGATCTTTCTGGCTCTAGGACCAGAGATCCACCTACTGTGACACCTCACTGACAGATTTTGTTCCCTCAAATGGAGAAAAATGTGCCAATGCAGGCACAATCTAACTATGATAGGAGTAGATCATCTCTGCCTTTCTTTCCAGATACATTTTTGATTGGTTGATGTCTCTTTAAGCACAATAGTAGGCTGCACACATATATCCAGAAACATACTATCACACAGTTTTAGACTTAGAAATGACTTGATTTAGTTCACATGGTCAGATTATTGTTTTAGCAAAATTACTCTGGCAGCCATGAGTAGGATAGACTGCAGTTGGGAAAGACATAAGGCAGAGAGACCAGTTATGAGGTTGGCTAAGAAAATGTAGTCTGAGAATGGATTTATGGACCATGACATAAAATGTAAGGATGACAGGCACCTGGCCAGGGATGGAATACACCTATCATTGGCTGACAAAATATGATTGCTTAAAATCTTGCAAATATAAACCAACAGACTTTAAATTTAAAAGGAAGAGGGAGAAAATGTATTGTGTATATTCTAATCTAGATACCAGTGAAAGTAGCTACAGAGCAACAGACATGCCTAAAAATTCACCAGATGTAAAAAAAAAAGAAAAAATAAGAATTTTTCTTGTCTGAATGATTTTGGGGAAAGCCTTAGATAATTTGGACAATCTTGCCCAACTGAAAACAGAGAGGACAAGACAGCCCCAAACAATAATTAGTGTGGTGAGTTTTGCTGTGCCTCTTGACCTGTGACAGTTGCAGATGCAAATGGAATTTATATCATCTTGGTCTAGAGAAGAGAAGATGTAGAACTGTGAAGGCTCTAACTATTAAGTAACTACAAACAATATTCATAGCACTGACCTTTAGAATCAAAGATTAGGAGTCGAAATGGATCGCAGACATTAGCCTACCTCTTACCTTACTGAACATGGATCTCTTCTACAACATGCTCAACAAATGGTCACTCCTTCAGAGATCTAGACTGGTCTTCCTCAACTCATCTTGTGCAGGATGCCAAACACAAAGAAGAGGACCCCCACTACCTCCCAAGGTGGTCCATTTCACTTCAGGACAGCTCTTTTATTTTCAAATAGACTCATACACAAGCATGTCGTTTGTTACTAAGGGAATATAAAGTTTGAATGAAAATGATCATAAAATCATTTTGGCATAAGAATCATGAAGAGGTCCTTTAATTAGGGCTTCCTGAAGGATAAGAGACACCAAAGGATAGAATGTAGTAGAAAAGCAGCATGAAAAACAAACTTCTATTGCTTACTTCCATACTCTCAGAGGTCAAGATAGTTATCATTTGCCCACCAAAAACTTTTACTCTTTCCTTTACTTAGGTATCTAATATTCTTGACCAATTAGAAATTCATTCATTTCATGAGTCAATACTTTTGGAAAAATTAATAATATGGTTATCAACCTTTGTTACATTTGTGCTAGGTTAAAGAAATACATCTAATGCTAAATAAAAGGAGGTTTTGATTAGGACAAGGGGAAAAGAGGAGAAGAGATTTCTTAGCTTCTAGCTCCCAGAACTACTGTGTGCATCCTGCCAAAGAAACAGATACATTGTTCTCCCTGGATTACAAATTCTGAGTCTTAAAAGGGAATATTAGAAAAGTTTCCTACTTTGCCTCTTATTTCCATCTCCCTCTTCACCCTCTATGACCATGAAAATGCTTGGTTTGGCTTTTTAAAATAGTAATTGCAGCAATTTGCTCAAACTGTTTGTCATTTATGTCTAATTATCATGGAACACAACAATGATTATGCATATCATGGAATGTGTCAAATTAACTTAGTTGTTTTATTTGATTACAACACAAAAACTCTCTGTACATTCAACCTTCACAGTTTGTTGCTCATGTAAAACGGTCATCTACTCACAATTTACCAAAAAAGGAGTAAAAAAAAAAAGAGGAATAGAGAAGGTACTGTATTTAGAAGAAGGGCTGTAAACCTCTGTTTGATTTCTGCATATGTAAATATAAACTTTCACGATGAACACAAATGAGGGTACACCCTAGCATTGGTAGCTAGTATTAGCTCTAGCTTTGAGATTTTACCTGACAAAGTCTGCAAAGCAGTTCTATTTTTAGGGAAGCGAGGTCAAACTTGCTATATCTAACAAATATTTGTTGTTAAATTGAATGCTTGAATGGTTTAACAGACTGAATGAAGGACTTGAAACAAGGAGATATGAATTTTAATCCTATTTCAGATGTTTACATGTGACAAATCATTTAACCTCTCAGAGCCTCAGTTTCCTTATCTGTAAATATCCTGCTCAGTAAAAGGCAGATTATAACACTAATGCCATATTCACAGCTATCATGAGGAAATCACTTTATAAATGTTTTATTAAAAATATTGCTATAATTCAGCATGCATTTTCATTTCTAAGTAATTTCCATTAAGTAAGCCTCAAGATCAATTCATGCATAAGTTAAGACATCACCATGTGATATCATTAGACCTGCTCTAAAATGAAGAACAAACAACAATTCTCATTTTTATAACTCTCTAAGGCAAAACATTTCTTTCCTCTGTGCAGTCAATATAAGGTGAAAGCATTTTTAAAAAAGAGCTACATTAGGAAACTGAATGAAAAAATAAAACAAAAAAAATAGAAAAACATAGAAATTGTAGAGGATGCAGAGAACAGAAACAAATTTTTCCCAAGCCTATTTTACAGGCTTGGCCATTAATTGGTTTGAGTGGAAGCACCATAACCTATTTCTATTCCTGTTCTTTGGTCCTGCCAGAGGAACTCAAATTCCCTTTTCTTCCAGTGTTTCAGTTTTTCCCCCTCATTTTCCTCTCTGGTCTCAGAATAAACTGGTAAAGATAAAGACAAGGTCAGATCTGGCTTGATGAGGTGTTGCTATGCATATGCATTGGAAAAGTGAGACTATAACAGTGGTAAAATAGTATAGTCATACATGCATCAGGCATGGTAACACACACATTTATACAGACATACCCTATATCTTTTAAGGGCAAAAGATATCACCCACCTTCGGTGCTACTTATAGGATCTTGGCAAGAGCACACTTAAGATCCCTGAATCTCAGTTGGATCATAATGAAAAATAAAGGGCTTCTTATATTAAATAGTGTGTATACATACATACATGTATCATATCACATGTCTATGACTCTAGATACATACCTATATTATAAATACATGCTAGTATCATAATACACTATTATTATTATATTTGTATCATGATGCATAAGCATCTTACATATATATACATTTGTCTATAGACATGTAAACATATAAAATATTCAAGAAGTATTTATATGTTTTAGTAACTATTAAGATGCATTTTCCCCCCAAACCCGTTTCCCTTTCTAATTATACTATTTCTGCAATGGAATTACAACTTCCCAACAATATAGGCTGGAAAACTTGGACTTATTTGTGTTCTTTCTTCTTCATCTAAATTTATCATCTTTTAGCCAAGGATCTATTCCCCCTATATGAACAACAGAAATAGTCTATGTGCTTAGGCTCATGGCTCTTTAAAACTTTTGTGTTGCATTGGTGAATATAGCAATCATTTACACCAGTCTATAGTACAATCTTCATATTTTGATGGGTTTGGAACATGTATCAGTAGTCCAAGACTTTATTAAAAAATTAGAATTAGGCAAATGCATTATAGAGGTAGACTGTAAAATGTCTCTTTGAATATCAGCCTCCCATGAAGGTCTCTAAAAATGGGAAATTCACTTTGTTTTGAAGCACTCTATTCCATTTTTTAGAAGACTCCAGTGAAGCAGTAAGCTGTTACCCCTAGATATAGTTAACAAACATCATGATTTTTATATAGTATAGGTAGAAGGGTTAGATGGCCTCTATGGTCCCTTCCATCTATCTGAATTCTATTATTCCATAATTTTATGATATGCTAAATATGGGGTTTTTTTAAATCCATTGCTAGAAACAACAGATTTCTCTCTGTTTTGGGGCCTCCTACTTCTTATATGGAATTTACTTGTTGGAAATAGGACAGAAAAGATGTTTGAAATATTGTGATTTTAATTAGAAAACTGTTTCTTAGCAGTTTTAAAAGTTGTTCCTTCTTTATCTGAGATAAAGTAATATATTATTTGGAACACCTAAAGGCTCTCCAGTTTAGCATTTTAAGGAACATAGCCAGGAAAATAGTTTGACAGTCGGGGCTAGTCCAGAGAAGGCACATGGGGTAACTGAGAATTGAGATCAGACAGGACCTAGATCAGAGCCTATGGGAGGCTTGGAGTTTAGGCTATAGGTAGGACACCATCAAGGGAAAGGACTACTACTACTACTACTCTGTGGTAGTCAAAATAAAAGAAAAAAGTGATTGAAAGTACACAAAGGAAATAAACAAAGGAGAGATGATAAAGTCAATCACCTTCACTCTTTTTTCTAGTGCAGAAGTAGGTTCAATTCAACTCAATTTAACAAACTTTTATTGAGTTAGTAATAGCATTTATTAAAAATCTGTTATGTGCTAGACAGAGTGCTAAGTGCTGAAGATTCAAAGGAAGGCGGAAGACAAAGAGTCCACTGTCTAATGGGAGAGAGAACACAGGAACAACTATGTATAAACAAGATAAATAAAGGATAGACTGGGGACAATCCCAGAGGAAGAGCTTCTTATAAGAAGGCAAGATTTTAGCTTACATGTTAAACAAGCCAAAGAAACTAGGAGGTTGCAGAAAGAGAGCATTCTACCCACCAGCCAGTGCTGCCAGTAAAATGCTGAGTTCAGGAGATGACATGCCTTGTGTGAGGAATAGTAAGGAGATCAGGTCACTAGATTGTGGAGCATGTGGTGGAGAGTAAAGCAGATGAAGACTGAAAATGTAGGAAGGGGCCATGTTCTGAAGGGTTTCAAAGCAAAACACAGAATTTTATTATATTTGATGCTGGAATGAATAGGGAATCACTGAAACTTATGGAATATGGAGGTAATATGATCAGATTTGTGCTTTAGGAAGGTATATTTGATTGATTGTAGTGAGAAGAGAATTTGGAGCAGGGAGAAAAGCCAGGAGGCTATTAAAATGGTCTAGACATGAGGTTATGAGGAGCTGCCAAAGGGTAGTGTCAGTGTCAGAGGGGGAAATGGAGTATGTGTGAGACATGTCACAAAGTTAAAAAAAACCAACAGGACTTGGTAGCCATTTTTCGGCAGAAATTTTAAGACTAATTTTAAGAAACTAAGCAATCATTTATATAATAACTGTCAGATACCACCATCTGCCAAGATACTTAGGCTTATCACATGGTATTATCCTTGACTCTTCATTTTCATCCCCATATCCAAAGAATTGTTAAAAATAGTTTCCTAAAACCAAATACTAAAAAAAGAAGGGGTCTGTAATTCCCCTCCTAATACAGGGTGACTTTAATCTTCATGTATTGCTTTGCACTGATTTTTGTACTTGAGAAGAAGTGAAGAATATTTCAGTAACTGCAGTGGTTTGCAATTATGTAGGCTTTTTACCTTTCCAAAGAATTTCAAGCACATTGTATCATATGATATTCACAAGATATGGACAGGTCCAGTACTCTTCGTTTTTTTTTCGGGAGCATAAACTGAGATTTAGAGTCCTTAAGAGTCCCATGAGTAGACTAGATATATGACTGAATAGACAACCATATTTTCAAAATTCTTGATGGTATAATAGATAATATGTAGAATTGGAAGACAGGAAGACCGGAGTTCAAATCTTACCTCAGGCCTTTATTCTGTGTGACCTTAGACAACTTATCTCACAAATTTCAGCCTCAGCTTCTTCATCTGTAAAATGGGAATTGTAATGGCACCAGCTTTACAGGTTTGTTGTGTGGAGCTAGTGAAACAATGTATGTAAAGTGTGATAGGGTTTTTTTTTATTTTATTTTTATTACTCCACTGCTTTTTGCAACACCCTACTTTGTCTATTCCTTCACCTTATACCACAAATCTTTTCTAATTAACCTGAATATGCCTCTTCTCTTTTAGTATTTTGGATGGATGTGTTTTTTACTTCGTAGACCCTGTTTCATGATGAAGCATCTGCTGGTGGCATTGAAGTTGCTGGCATTTCACAAATTTGCCCTACAGCACAGGACAGATGGCAGTGTCACGGATGGTAATGATAGACTAATAGACTAACATTAGCCATGGGGGACAGCTTCTGCCTTTGTTCTGTTTTTAGTAGCAATTCTATCCAACTTATTGGAACATTTCTCCTAAAAACAAGGAAATTGACTAGTTTTGAAGGTGGCCACTGGGTGGGGCAAAAGTGCACACTTTAGAAGAGGACACTGCCCTATGAAAAACAAATCTTAAAAAAGTGCTCTTTTTTTTACCTGTTCATGTGATTTTGACAAATTTGATTTCTCAAATTCAGATCCTACGTAAAGGATTGCAAATACCCATTATCAGATGTACTTCTTCTGTAATTTTTGCACTAATCACATACTCTACGGCACTTCCTAGAATAAATGCATGGCCTAAGAACAGATCCAAGAACTAATCACAATCATTAATTTGTGAAAGAATTAAAGTGGTATTACTATTTATATTGAGGAACAGCTCCCCTTCACCCAACCAACCACCATCACACATCATTTCTGTTTGGAATTTTGACCTTTTGTAATTGGAGTATTGACATTAGCATTCCATGCAGAGTCATGGCTAATTAGTATCTATGATCTTTATAAAATAATAAGTGAAATTTGGAATTCAGTATGGACAGAAGGGTTAAAAGAGGGAAAATTAATGCTTAGATGCATATTAAATGAATCTTTTTCTACCGGCAAAATATATCATTATGGGTTTGAATCCTGGTTTATTTTCTTTTAGGCCCTGGATATAGGCATGTGTTAATATATTCAGGCATTATGTGAAATGCAAGAGTACAGTCAAGGGTGTAAAAATCTAGAAATAAATTTCTCACATATGAAGAAAGGGGACTACTTTCTAGGCCTTGGCATTTCACTGACAATAAAATTATAAAATTATTTGTACAAATATGAAAATATCCTTTTCTATTTAAATAGATAATGAATTGCAGGAAAAATGACAAGCAAAAATAGCACAGTGAATGTTTTAGCATTAAATTAAAGTTAGAATATTATCAAATTTTCCTTTTAAACTAGACCAAAATATTTATCTTGTTCAAGCATGGGAAAAAGTTTAGAAGAGAGTAACAAATTTGCAGGAAAAAAATTTGTTTTAATGGTGCATTTTTAGCTCTTAAGAATTTATTATTAGGGCTGTCTACATTTTAGATGATATATCTCAGCATATTATTCTTTACTTTTTTTTAAACTTTTTTAATGGATTTATTATATAACAGTATAAGTATTGGGTAGACAAGTTATTCAGCTTTTCTAATATAAACTCATATTTTTGAAGTATATCAGGGAAAAGATGAATTGGAAAATAGATAAAATTACACTGAACATTCAAAAGTGATATGGTCAATGTCTACTCCCATGAAAATAACAATAACTTAATAAAATGTTCCTTTAGCAACTATGACAATATGAATTTTTTTTTGGCCATACTCAAGACCAATTGAGTAATGTTTCTTATTGGGTCATCTACCATTGAGTAGATCAAGTATCTGTGGCTTTTTAGCTCTGCAAAGCAAAAAGGGATGAATCTACATAATTATATAAGAGAGATGATACTATAATAATAGCTGTCATCTATATATAACATTTTTTGAATAATATAATAATCTTGTGGGACTTAAGGTATTTGTACTGTATCATCCTCATTCTACAACTACAATGAAGTAGATGCATAGAAATTAAAGGACTTTCCTGTGGTCCCATACCTATTAAATGGGATGACTGGGATTCAAACTCATGTCTTATTACTCCAGAGTCAGTACTTTTTCCATTATGTCATGCAATTTCTCATCATACTTCAATAGAACAAAAGGGTAGGATGGCTACTAGTAAAGACTTGAGAAGAGGTGGGGTCAGTCAACAAACATTTATTAAGTGAACTGTGTTAAGCACTGGGAATACAATAGCAAAAAGAAGTTCCTGCTCTGGAAGAGGTCACAATCTACTAAGGAAGACAACATGTAAACAGCTATATACAAACAAGATCAGTATAATCTAGTACTGATCACGAAATGATGAGTAGCAGGAAAGCACCAGCTTTAACAGTTCAATTTTGCGCAGATTGAGTACAGATTTCTATTTACTGTATTTACGGGAGATTATTACCTTGAGAGTAAATAATAATATCTATTTGCTTAAAGAAAAGAAATATAGAAAGAAGGAAGAACATTGGATTCCACAATGGCATAAGAATTAAGAACAGGGTTGAGCGGTATATCTTGAATGTTTCTTTCTTTAAAATTCTTTAATGCCCATTTCTAACTAGTCAATCTAACTTTTAGATTACCTAATGAAAATGGTCCAGGGAACAGCAATATCAGTGAGAAGGAGCTACTAAAGTTGATGTATCTGTTCTTACAACCAAGAAAAAATGAAATTCAGTTTACTGGCCTGGCTGCCCACACCCACCTAATTCACAACATTACTTTCCTTCTTCCATCATGATAGGATAAGTGATCATAAACCACCACTATACCTTTGCTTCAGTGTGGGGTAATGGAAAGGCTTAGTCTTAAAAGTCAGAAGTCTTGAGTTACAATCTGAATTCTGTCACTTGTGAAGATGGAAAATTATAATCTCTATGAGCTTCAGTTTCCTTATCTTTAAAACAGAAATAATTATATCTGTATTGCTGACTTCTCAGAACTTTGAGTTAATCAACAGTGTCAGGCATTGCATTGAATGGAACAAGACTCTTTGATTTCAAGTTAAAAGCCCTTAGAGACAATCCATTCCAGCTCCTTTATTTTTCAGGGAAGGTTTATGAGGTACAGAGAGACAATGTGTCACCCTGGTAGTAAACAGAAGAACTGAGATTCAAATCCAGGTCCCTTCACTCCAAATTCAACCCTATGCTCTGGGGAGACAAAGAAAAACAAAAACAATCCCTGATCTCAAGGAGTTAACGGTACAATGGGGGAAAAACTATGGCCAAATGTGATATAAATAGGGCAACTTGTGAGTAATCTCAGAGGAGAGGCACTAGCAGTAAGGGGAATCATGTTGGTTCTCATAGTGGCTCCCACTGTAGCCAGATTAGAAAGGAAGGAAATGACTCAAGTACAACTATTAAGAATGTGTTCCCAAATCCTGTCTAGGGTCAGTTATTATCATTATAAGGTTTTTCCAAGGTGATAGAAACTGACTCAGGCTTCTCACTTAGTCTACTCCACAACTCACTGATAAACAAGATGTGTGTGTGTGTGTGTGTGTGTGTGTAAGGGGGATGAATGGTTCAGGGACACTTCCCCTATCCCTAAATAGTTTTTCTGGAGTAAAAACAAAATAGTGGCCATTGCTGTCCTAATTTTACATATGGGATTCTCAGGATGCCATATAACTTAATGAAGAGGGTTACCAAAGAACTAGACCTGGTACAACCATGGATATATAGCCACGAAACTGACTCATGTCACTGTACCCATCTTCTGCTGATCTAGAGCCAACTGGACAGATGGAGCTGCTCTAATGAAGGACTATATACTGTTTCTGCTAAGAGAAATCATATTCATGTGTACTGTATCTTCAGCCCTAGGTCTTTTTTCCTGTCTAGTTTTCTCATGTGAGCCTGGTCCACACAAGTCTGCTGACTATGTATCTAGAGACTGTCGAATTTCTGGTTGAGGGAAGTAAGTCCCCAGCCTATATTCTACAATCTATATCTTATTCTGAATATATTATACACACATAAAAATATCTAAGAATTCCTCTCTTGATATAGCCAATATTTATCACTTTTTCCTTTTATGTAAAGGCACCAGATCAAGTACTTCCTTTCTCCTTTTAAAGCTCTTTCTAAGGTTGCTGCTCAATTACCTTTAGATGTGCTGCTAATCCACAAAGTAAGCTTTTTTATTCTTTCACACAGAAAAATAGACTCTCTTTGGAAGCTAGTGTTACCTTTCTGAGACAGAGGTCAAGATTATTATTTCATTTTTCAGGGAGGGTGTCTCCTTTGGCCATGGTATCTTTCAAAGATTGCTAGAATTCAATCCAAACATCTGTTAAAGCATCTCTTAAATATCCACTATGTGTCAGCCTTAGGCTAGGTCCCAGAACCACCAAGATAAAACAACAACATAGTATCTCTTGCCCTGAAGGATCTCACATTTTACTGAGAGGGAGTGAACCCTCCACAGAATTCTACCACATCTACCATAGAAGGTGCAACTAACTTCTATCTATCATGAAGGACAGGGAACACAATAGCACATTACCTAGGATTCTTAGGGATCAACCTTCCTCCTCCACCCCACATTTCACATACAATTCCTATTCTTAATGAAGTGACTTAAAATTTTAACAGTAAATCAACTAACAAAATACCTATGTGCAATATTGGCTGAGTATATACATACATATATATATACACACCTACAGGCTGCAGAGTAATATGTATAGCACACACCAGTACCTTTTTTATCCTCCTCATTTACACACACACACACACACACACACACACACACACACACACACACATACACACCTCAGACTGGTATGAGCACATCCAATGTAACATGCTCCTGACCAGCAATGTTTCACAATAATATCGTTAATATTTTCAGTCTAATTCGGTAATAAATCTTCATTAAGACACCTATTATGTGTCTGACACCATCCTAAACTCAGGGGTTAAAGAGTCGAAAATACACCGTTTTTGACTTTAAGGAGTAGAACTAGGAGAAAGGAGTGGAAGTTCAAAGAAGCAAATTCAGGATTGATATAAGGAAAAAATTTTCTAATAATTAGACCTGTCCAAAAGGAGAATCAGCTGCCTTGGAAAGAATAGGTTCCCTTTAATTCTAGGTCTTCAAGCAAAGGTTGAGTAAGCACTTTTAGATATTTTGAAAGAACACCTGGTGACCATATTAAACAAAAAAGTGTGTATGTATGCATATATATATATATATATATATATATATATATATATAT
>CM053773.1:71284461-71307737 GCA_028658325.1 Potorous gilbertii
ACCTAATTTCACAATACTATACCATGGGGGAGAATTTCTTCCTGACCCCATCTGGTGAGCAGCTTATGCCCTGAAGCATGAAGATTGATAGCTGTTGTAATTTTATCTTAGCTAGTGTACTGTAACTGCAGATGCTACTCTTACTCATATGAATGTCTAATTATCTTTAGGATCATTTTCTCTCAATCACATTCTGTGGTCTAGAGTTCCACAGGTTGAAAATATGGTTAATGCTTTAATGCTGCTCTGAAAATGGATATGAATGATTAATATATTACTGTCTGGTTTTATTGAACAGAGGTCATTGTTTCTTGAGAAATGGTCCTGTTTATGCAACTATGTTTGTGCACATCTTATAATGGTGTTTCAACTAGATCTGCAAACTTTACTTCCCTCAAGGCCAATTGGTAGTTCTATATTTCCTACAAATGGCTTTGGCTATTTACCCTCTTTTGATAACAATTTTTCATACACATGAATGACTCTGTTTAGAACCAATTTTAGATTAAACTTCATTAATTACCAAACATCCACACTACTGTAACAAATCAACTTTCCAAAATCATATTTCATATAGGGCCATTAGTACTATCAGGAAAAGGGTAATTAACTTCACCATCTGAGTCATCTAACCATTTTTGTGATTACTAATAATATTTGCATCTAGAAGGGATTTGAGTTTTCAAAACTGCAAAGAGAAATAGGCTAGTTCCAATGTACTGAGATTCTTGGATTAGAGTGTACTCCTTAACACTTCTCATATCTGTCCCCTCTTTTCTTTAAATTTCCACTTAAGAATTTATTATCTTTCACAGAAATTTTTGTAATATCTCCTAAACAGTATTCCTGCCTCTAGTCTTTCTCCATTCTGATATTTCATTAAAAGGAAAATCATATTCATCTTTCTCATGAGGAATTCTGATCATGTCACCTCATTACTTAATGCTTCCTATAAGTACCAAATACAATTTCAACTCCTTAGACTTAATTCTCAAAATACTCTATAATCTGGTCCCAATTTCTCTTTGTAGCATTTATCTCTGTTTTCCTTCATGTAATCTCTGTTCTTATCCAAGTGGATTTCTCGCCATTCCATAGACATGGTTTCTGTAATTCAGTTCAAAAAACCTTTCTTTACAAATACAAGAAAGGGAAAACATTGCTAATAGTAATTTGACTAAGAAAGAACCAGATATTTCAGTGGATTATAAGCTCATGATGTGTCAACTATGTTATATATAAGTCAAAATAAAAAGCAAATATGATCTTGATATAGTTAAGGGAGAGATGGTTTATAGGAAGAATAAGGAAGTGATAGTCTCACTTTACCCTGCCTTGGTCAGGCCACATGTAAACTGCTGTGTTCAGTTCTAGATGCCACAGTTTAGCAAGGATGTTGATAAATTAAAGAACATCCAGAGGATGGAAACCAGAATAGTGAAAGCTCTTGTGCCCATGCCTGTAATGATCTATTGAAGAACCTTTGTATGTTTGGCCTGGAGAAGTGAAGACTTAAGTGGAATATAATAGCTTTCTAAAGTAATGTTTAACTTGGCCCCTAAGGACAGAAGTAGGGAGAAATGGGTAGAAGTTGGAAAGAAAAAAAATTGGGCTTGTGGCCAGAAAAACTTCTAAAAAATTACAGCTATCAACAATAGAATAGGCAGCCACAGAAAGCAGTGATGTTCATGAAGAAGTCAGATAATCACTTGCTGGGTTTATCATAGTGAAGATTATTTTTAAGCTATGGGTCAGTTTTGTGCTTAGACCCCTTTCAGTTCTGAGTTTCTAGACACCTACATCACTGAAAGTCTTAAAGAAGAGCCAAAAAGACCACTTGTCAATTGTTCTTATGGAGTATATTCCAGGTTGTGAGGGTCCTTCCAACTCGGAGAGTCTATGACTATAATTTTTCTTCTCTCAACATCCCCTGAAATTGCTGAAATCCTTTCCACCTTGACTCAATTTAAATTCCACATCTTTCACAAAGCCTCTTTCTTTTCCAGTTGGAAATTATATCTATAGCCTGGGAATTTGCATAGTACATTATACTCTCTTATAGAATCATTTCATCTCATACAACCATATTTATTTTATTAGTTCTGTGTGCAATTTTCCCTGCTAGGTTGGAAGACCCCTCAGAATTTTGTGTCCTGTTTATCTTTATCTTTCAGCACATTACAGTGATAATGGGGACAAGAGTGTGGATGATGACGATGATAAAGATAATGACCCTGACAGAGAGTATGGAGCAGTGACTGGATAAAGTGCCAGCCCTGAAGTCACAGTGACCTAGGTATGAGTCCCACTTCTCGTACTTGCTCTGCGTGACCTTTGAGTGGTCATTTAACTTCTCAGTGTCTAGGCAATTTTCTAAAATTACAAGCTGCAGAACAAATGCTGATCTCCATTTGTAGGGGTCTGGGATTTCCTTACCTGATCTATATGAAGTAAAATAGCAAAAATAATCATGAGTAACATTTATATAACATGTTAAAATTTTCAAAGTGCTTTATATACATTGCCTTTTATGATCTCAGAGTAGGGACCTAATAAAAGTTTGTGAAATGTTTTGCTGAATGCAATGGAAATATTATTTGGCAAAGAATTTCCTTAAGAATTATCTTGAAAGATCTAATTTTCAGAAAAGTCTTGTAGGAGAAGGGAGTCACCTCATGCCGCAGATGACACGAGTTTAGAAGTGAAAGAAAACAGAGATACCAAGAAATGCAGTTTAAGATGGAGTACATTACAAGCATTGGGGACAATTCAAACTCAGGAGTTTATATCTGATCTTAGAAGTAGTCAGTGGACTTTACTTAGTCAAAATGAGAGATACAGAATGAGAGGGGAGATGACGTGGTCAGACCTGTGGTTTAGGAAATAGAATTTAACTTCTATGAACAAGAAGGAATGGAGTGGGGAGACACTAGATTCAGTGAAAACAATTAAGAAGCTATTGCAATGGTCTAGGTGAGAGGTAATGAGGTCTTGAATTAGAGTGGTGGCTAACTGGAGAACAGAACATATGAGAACAAAGTTCTGAAAATAAGATTACGCTAAGGCTAATTAATAGCAACAATTTCTACAAGCATTTTCCCATCTCTTAAATTATGAGGTGATTAAACTGATTGATGAGCAGAAGAAAACTGTTATGTGTAATATCTTTAACATTATCTTTGAAAACAAATGTAGTAGTTGATGTTCATTTTATTTTGAAGTCATAAATTTTGTGACATGTAAGCAGTATATCAACTTTTAAAAAACTAAGGTACAGAATGCCTTTCTAAGCCAAGGTCATTGGAGTTTTTTTTAAATGGTAATACATTGTATACCATGAGTCAGATACAATAAAAGAAAACTCAGCAGGTAATGAGGTGAGAAATGACTTAATGCTGAGACATAAAATCACACATAAGAGAATTCTCTAAAGAAAAAGTTAGAGGTCAGTATTAAAGATATAACATGACGGAATGGCTTGAAGGGCTCAGAGGAAAACTAGATCTTCTTAAATGCTGGTCTCAGAAACTATTAATAACTGGAGTGCCTAGGATCCTTGGTAATATCTACTGTCCATTGAAGGAAAAAAAAAACTTACTTATGCCAAAGGGATGTCTCTAAATAGATCATAGGAATAAGAATCATCTTCTGTTCCTCCACCCTCTAACCATTAATTAAATTTAATGACAGCCTCATTTAACAAAAGGCGGGAAAGCTCTCCAAAATGCTAATAGGCTTTCAAAGTAAGGAATATATTTCATAACTAATGTACTCAAGTCAAGAATACATAGTTTTAAAATCACAGATTCTTTTAAAAGTCAGATATTAGTAGTTAATTACCATGGAAAAGCTATATTTGTACATTTTCCATATGAATATTTTCTACAATTCATTCACTGAGTGAAAATTTTCTGAAATTTATTTTATTGTAATTTTTAAGATCTTCTTAAAACTGTTAACCCTAAATGTGCATTGTATGATACACATGCATTAAACACTGTATATTAGGTATATGAACTGCCACTGTGACTCTCCAGTATTTTCAATCAAATAAGTTAAAGAGAATTTCCCTTAAGGCCATTTATGCATCCTATCCTTTGCTAATCTCTCACTTTGAAAATAAATGTGTTCTCTTAGACTTGCTTGCATTTTATTCCCATTGCATTGTTCTGAGTTCTATTATTTTATCAATGACATCATAACAGCCAATTTGCAACACTGAAATCCAAGTTGTAGAACTGAAAAATTGTCATTTTTAGGTGGAGGAGGTGGAAAGAGGGAAGAGAACAACAAGGTGAAATGGCTACGGCAAAATATGCTTCTTTCGGAAAGAATCAAAAAGTTTTTTTTTTTGAAAGTTGTAAGACATTGAAACTGTGGCTTCATGTATTAGTGGATTCTGTTCTCTAACTCTGGCCTCAGAGTATAGCTAGCCTGAACTTCACCACTGAGGCTGATGCTGTTAGTTGAGATTGATGCTAGGGATGTCAGGAACTTCATTAAATCCTGAAAGAATGAATATCTTCATATTTTTCATAAACTTCTACTTTGTGTTTTTCATTTACTTAGTAAATTAGAAATTGAGTCTTTTAAAAAGTAAATAGCAAATATTTGGAATGTGTCCTCTTCTATGATACTTTGGCTCAATCATTTTTAAAGATAACTCTGGGGCACTGATTCAGGCTAGTAATGTGATTTGAGGCTCATAAGCTCTTTCTCTTTAAACTCTCCTATTATGCAGAAAAATTGCTTTTGACATGTTTTTGTTTCAAGAATAAATAGAATATACATGTACTTTGATACATGATATTTTGAGGAATTACATACAGCATATATAATTGTAAAATCCTGAATATATTTTAAAGGTTAAAATGGAAGATAATCTGTCAAGCTTTTAGCCTAATCCATCATTTAGGAAGTATACTTCCAATATAATTAGTCTTTTTTTTTTCTTTCTATCCATTCTCTCTTCAATGTATACCCAAGAAGAATGTCATATAGCTGGTGTTTGGGAAAGGGGGTATAAGTGAGAATTCCCCAGGTGTGCAGAGGTCATAGGTGCTACATGATTAAGGTATTAGATAATTAGATGTAACTTAATAAATGCCTAAGTGTCATTCTTTCTACCCTCACAACTTCTCATTGGTATAATTATCTTGTAGTTTGTTATGTCATTACAGCCTACTTTTCAACAGGAACATGTCTTAATATTGAGTGTATCAAATCTAATCCTACGGTTTATTGTGGGCAGCTCCAGTTGGTCTGTTCTGATTTTTTCCCTCCTTTTCTGGTGAATGGAAGTTGTACTCCAGCCCTGCTGGTGGCCTGAATCACCTCAATTTGTTCTGGCAATCAGAGCAGCTGCTTCATGTGAAAAGAGTGAGGACACTGAACAGAGCACTAGGACTGACCTCAGACTGAATGTGAAGGGCCCAGCCCTTTCTGCTGGGCCAGTCGAGCATGTGCAAACAGATTTGATGAAGTACAAAACAGTCCAGTGATTTAAAGCAAGTTTTCGTCTTTTCTCTTTCTCTCTTTCTTTGCCCTTTTAGAAATGAAACAGGATAGAGGACAGACTGGGTACAATCTTAGCAACATCTGTTGCTTTTCACAAGCATCCTGGCTGAGGACAATATCTTTTCAAAAGGGTGCTGACATTTTGTTGAAAGAGGGGGAAAGCTCAAAGACAGGATCAAAATTTGAACATGTTTCCCAACACACACAGTTGGGTCCTTTTTTATGGCTGTGTCAGAATGTCTTTAAAGAAACTTTTCTCCCCTCCCTTTTCTAGTGAAATTGTAAGAAAACAAATCTTCCTTCAATTAGTGCTTAATGCACTCTTACAGCAAAGAAGCAGTTACAGTCCTCCCCTTCACCACCACCCCCTTTGCCTTTATTCTCAATAACTAGTGTTTGACACACCAAATCTTGAGCACAGTTAATCAGAAGTGTAAAGGAATTTATGCCTTGCATTGTTTCACATCTGTTACTTTCTAATTTTCTCATTAATTTAACTTTTATACTAAATAAAGATAGCACTGAAGCATTTGTTGGGTTTCACTGCTTTTTTTTAAACATTTGTGATTAATAATTCACAAAGTTTTTTTTTAAACATATGGATTTTATAATATTCCTTCTTGCCTCTTATGCCAAATACCCCGTTGCAATAAACATTTATTTTAGTTGATTCTTACATGGAAACAGTTACCTGACTTTTTTTCCCCAAAAATGTTTTTTGCAGGCAATTTTGCTCAGTCCAACCATGACATCCTTTCATAAAAATGACAGATGAAGCAGCTGACTAACTGGTGGGTATATTATTCTTTTGCAGACATCTGCTTCTCCAAAAAGCAAAGCAAAGCAAAACAAACATCATCTATTTCTTTCATTGACCTTTAGGACTAAAGAAGATTACCTGAGAAGAATCACTAGATTCCTTACACCTCTTCCACAATTCTACTGTGTCTCCAAAAAAGAAATCTAATTGCATGGTAGCATGACTATAAAGTGAATTAAAACTTCATGCCACTTTTTAATAGCTGTAACATCATAAATCTTTCAAAAATAAAGGAGTATCTAAGACTTCTGACATCACAAAAGTAACTTCAGTTAATACACTATGCTAACTTTGTTATTTTTGGTAATTTACTTATGGAAATAGGTCAAAAGCCATATTTTTATCCATAGAGGCCTTAAAACTTCCTCAAACTTATTTGGTAAAAAACAATGAATTACATTATTTAATTTCAAAATTAAAATGTTAATTATTTAAATGACTCAGAAATAGATGAATCTTCATTTTATTTGATATACTCATTATAACCAAATTACAAAAAACTTTTAACAAGTATTAAAATATCCTATGTATCTTAATTGTCCTTTATATCAAACAGCTGAACTCAAATGAGAAGAGAATAAGCATATACCTTGAAGAGTATACTCAAAAAGACAGGGAACACAAAAAGCTTAGAATCACTTAGTATCTTTCTGTAGTAGAACTATTCCCATTTTGCTTTCTACTCCTCATGGAGGGCTGCATGCATTAAACTTCAAAAATCAATAGACATACTGAGCTTGAATGGCCTTGATAGGATACATAAAATGAGGAAAAGGTAGAAATCCATGTGTTTACTCAAAAAATAGTTTAAAGAAAACTAGGTGGCACAGTACTTAAAGTGCTAGATTTATTACTAAGAAGATCTGGATTCAAATTCTGATGTAGACATTTAGTATCTGTGTGACCATGAGCAAGGCACTTAAACTCTGTGAATCTCTGTTTCTATATCCTTAAAACAGGGATAATATTAACACCTGCCCTGAAGAGTTGTTGTAAGGACCAAATGAAAGAAGATTTGTAAAATACTTTAGAAATCTTAAAACTCTATACAAATTATAGTTACATATTCTGAGATTTGTTCCATCAAGAGATTATCTTTTTCAAATAAGTATAATCACAACTTTAGTACAACTTGAATGGTGTTAATGTTACCATTCCCTCTGCGTACAAATAGCATATTGTCTTCATGGTATTAAAAATATCACTATACACATGAATGACGGTAGCTTAAAAGACCAATGTGACCTTATTTCATTTCCATACTTGGGGATTGTGTAGTCTATCCCCTAGTAGATGACTGTGTACCACTGTTTCTAACATATCTGCCAGTTCAAGTCAAAAGCTACAAGCAATGACAGCTCCGAAGGAGTTATAGCATTTCTACAATAATCTCTATGTGGCGACTGTCAGCAGGCAATGGTAATGCCACATTTCTTGATGTGTGCTTGGGTGAGTTTTGCTGATTTTCTTGTGATAATTTTTCTGGAAACTGTTTAGGTAATCTACATCCTATGTATGTCCCCATCTGATGGAGTTGTGTTTCAGCGAACAGAATTTCAATGCTAATGAGCTGGTTACAATTTAGGACCTTGTTGACATTCTAATTTTGTAATATAACAATCTATTGGCTCAGATGTCCTCTTGATTTGAGTTGGTTTAAAAGTTTTAGTGATACGATAGATTTGGAAGTAGCAGATCCAGTGCTGAGTCATCTAGTAGTACTTCTATCCTAACATAAATCTACAGTTTGATGTATTGTTTATAAGTTGTAATTCACAGATTCTTCATGACTGTGTCAAGTATTTTCTCTGTAATCTTAGTTTACAGCTCTGTTGGCTTTTAAGGCAATGTTAAAAAAGTAGAAAAAAATCAAGGATTTGGACTCAGAAAACTGAGGTTCAAATCCTACCTTTGATACTTAGTAACTGTAGGACTTGTTATTTGATTTCTCAGTTCAGTAAACTGAGAAAACAGAGAAAGTATTTCCTGTAAAAGCAGATTTATATTTAGGCTACCCAGATCACAGGGTTGTGTTGAAGTCATTTTACTAAAAGTTTCTACTTAACACTAATGAAAGGGTTTCTATCTCTCCATTTCAAATTTTGATTTTCATATGTTTGCCTTAAAAAGAGTCAATACATCAGACCTCACTTATTTTGATTTTTTTAAAGTAAATTTTAGTATTTCAGCTGTAGGAACATAAGGCAATTTTAAGGACAAGATTTAGGATGTTTCTATTTACATCCAGCTGAGAAAAACAGAAACCAACTTTCAGCTGAACAGTTCAGTAGAAAAAAAGGGAACAAAGACATAGAAACAACTTATTAAAGTGTAATGTATTTAGCAGGCACTCGGTAGATAAATGATAAAGGCAATATTGAATGAATGCTATTGGAAGGAAAAAAGAGTGAAGTTTGTACTTCCCTTCATTAATTCTTTAAATTAATTCTTAAAAAGAATTTAAATGAATCAATATCAGCAATCAGAAGAATATGTCAAAAAGAGGCACATAGGAATATTTATACCTCTATATTTGTTACAAAACACTTTCTAAACAACAATCACACATAGTAATGTGTTCTTCCAGTCACTCTACCTATAATAAAAAAAAGTCCAATTAGGTGGAAATAGGGCTAGACTTGAAGTCAAGAGAGACATGAGTTCAAACGCTGCTCCAGATTCCTAATAGCTGTGTGATCATAGGCAAGTCATTTAAGTTTCTGGACTTCAGTTTCCTCATTTGTAAAAAGCCATTAATTCCTATTTCTCAGTCTTATTGGGCTATATAAATGTCATCTATTATTAGGCAATGCAAGTATTATTCTCACTAACGTAGAGATGAAGAAACTGCAGTTGAATGATTTGTCTACAGTTACATAACCTAGAAATATCCAAGTTGCAATTTGAACTCAGAACTTCTTATTCTGAGCCCAGTACTGTTTCCACTATAGCATGCATAACGATGGCAGCCATGATTTAATGTGGAAATAAAATACTTTTAAATGCAGTTTAAAAAAAGATGGGCCATGGTTTAAAGAACAAAGGTTAGAGAGCTGCATTTTATGGATAGTCTATATGTGAAATGACCTAATGAAATAAAAGTGAACCTAATGAAATAAACAAAACAAAACTAGAAAAACTTTTGAAATATAAAGGTTGAATCTTGGCTCAGGAAAGAAACAAACATCATCTTTGGAACTGGAAATAAAAGAAAATGCAGTTCACAGTAAAATCACTTGTATTTTAAAGAATCTAAGTGGGAAGACTAAATAATATCAGATTACAAATGCTTTACTAATTTCTTTTACATGAAGTAATCTAAACTTATGAGGCTTCATTTCATTTCACTTGTTGGTAAAAAACATACTTATTCTTAGAGTTCATTGTGAGTAAGTTCTTTATCCCAAGAAATTCATTTCTGTAGTAGATACTTTTCCTCACCGATTTTGAGGGAAAAGAAAGAACACTCTGTGTCTTGAAGTGTACAGGCCATGGCTTTGTATGGCTTTAACTTGTAACAAAATAAATAAACTGGATGTTTCCTATATGAGGAGGGCTTCTGTTAGAGCCTCATGGCAGGATGCACATGTACAGAGAGTAATGGAATGCTTGGCTTTCCAAAGAGGTACCACTGAATATAAACATATCCTTTCTGTCTACTGCTTTTAAGTATCAGCTAAAGCATGAAGAATTCAGAGTCTGGTTTAGAAATAACGTTGGGGAGGTCCATTTTGGACCTTGATGAGAGCTTACTCTTTCTAACACAAAAACTATTCCTTAACCTCTTGCTTCTAAATAATTCATACTTTTATAAAAGTCAGTATATAATACTGGATATTAAGTGATTATAAGATTGATTATATTTTATATTGAAAAAAAATCTGGCAATTTTTTTAACCTGCCTAAAATATATGAACAATTGGATCATCAAAATACCTGATGTATCAAACTACAATATTAAAAAAATTTCACACTCCCTTACCCCATATTTTCTTCATTTTATTCAATAATGACAATGAACCCAGGCAAATCTCATCAGTCACACTTTCTGACTTTCTTGGATTACATTTTATTGTATTTCTCAAGCTGCAGGAACATGTTTAAATTTGAAAAGCCTTTTTGTACCAGAGTTTCTAACAAATAACACTTATATTTTCAATTAGATTTGCAGAGGCCTTATTTACCCTTCTAAATCTGAATTTAGGGCCTAAAATGCTTGGAGAAAAAAAAATCAAGTGATGAAGAAACTGAAATAACAATTCATTAAGTTACTAAGTTTAAACTACTTTCATAGCCCGCAATTGAAGTATGGTCAATCTCTGAACTACTCTGAATTTTGCCTTATTACACAGAAAACTCTCTAAGTTTAGAGTTAAGGTCCAGCATCAGTAATTGTTATAGTGAGAGCCTAAATAATTTGCAACATTCTATTACAATTTTAATGACAGCAATATTAGAAAGACTTTTCAATTGTCCTTGCCCAGCCTGAAGGCTTTAAGAAAATACTTTCAGGGTTTTTTCCTTTGTTTGTTTTGTTTTATTTTTGACATAGTATATTTTCCCTCTTTGGTCAAGGCCAGTCAAAACATCAAATAAAAATGTGAATAGAGTTAAGGCCACTGTTCAAATTCCATTTCTTAAGAATATTAAATGATGTAAATCAGAGTGTTTGTACAAGAGATTCTGGATTTTGTTCTTATACCTAGTTCTTGCCAGGTGACTCAAATTTGCCATACAGTTAAAATGCAGTAAGTTTAAAATGCTTTTGAGGTGTTTGTCTTTTTTTAATGAGCCACTGGACTGAGTTATTCCTACATAAAATATAAATTATATAAAATTCTAGATAAATTCCAGGTTTTATTATTAGTAATTTTATTGGGACGTAAGTCATAAGTTGGATGCTTTATGAAGCTTAACTATTGCAAGATACTAGCGTGCCATTGAGTACCAAGAAGCAATGTGTCGTCAGGAAAGAGGACTGGAACTGGAATAAGGCGAGACCTAGGTTTGAATTATTTCTCCTATCCTCGCTAGCTTTGAGAAAACAAGCTAAAGTCATTTCACTTTTCTTGACCTCAATTTCTTCATTCATAAAATGAGAATAAATTTACCTTAGGTAGTATATACTCCTAGAGCTGTATGGATCAAATGGGAAAATGTATGTGAAGTTCTTTGTAAATCTTGAAGAAGCATAGCTGAAAAATAATGCAGGTATTATTAGTAATATATTAGCCAGACCTAATAGTTCACATCTATAATCCCAGCTACCAGAAAGGTTGTGACTAGTAGATCTTGTGAACTCTTGTGGAGTTTTAGGCAGCAAGGGACTATGCTAATGAAGTGTCCACATAGGAGGGGGGTCATTACCTTGCCTAAGAAGGAGTGAATTGATCAAGGTTGGAAACAGAGCAGGTCAAAACTTTTGTACTAAGCAGTAATGGTATTGAGCCCCTAAGCAGCTCTTAAACTTCCAGTCTTGCCAATTGGGAGATTGTGTCTTAAAAACAAACAATAAAAATAAAAACAACAAAAAAATCCAAACCCAAATAGTATGTTAGAAAGTTCAAACACACATTATTTTCTTAAGTATCCTTTAGAGTTTTCTTATAAATATATAATATAATAAAGTCTTTACTATATAATAATATGATATTGATTGACCATTTCACTCAAAAATATTCCTATATGAAGCTTATACATTTCACAGTTGTTTCCCTTATCTGTAGGAAAATGTTTATACTCATCCGCAAATATATTTTGAATGGTATATCTAATTTAATTTTTATTGACTACTATCTTTGTTATGGATGATTCCTTTTAATATATGTCAAAAAAAATAGTCCTTCACAGTGTCACATGGAGAAAGCTACCAGACACAAGCTTCTTGGATAATCAAAACACGAGAAAGGAAAGTAAGATTACTTTCTAGTTTACACGTTAAAGCCCATGATTACTCAAAGGCATGATGCAAACCATTCCTGTTAAAGTAATATAAACCTTTCAGTATAGGGTTTCTTTAATATTTGTTTCAATCTGGCCTTTCTCAGGAATTCACCTTTCTCAGGTAGTTTTCCCCTTTCAGAATCTTTTCCACTAGAGTTCTGACCAAACTTTCTCTGGTTCAGGACAAAGGAAGAATGAATCAGGTGCCCTCGGAGCTGTGTTCTTGGCTCCACAGCAAAAGGAATGCCTTTGCCCTCGTATACATAAACATTTTATTTATGGGAGAAGAAAAAACATATATACATACACACACACACGTATATATACACACATGTATATATGTGTACAGTTATGCTTATAGTATGTGTATACACACATATACACCTATATATACATATACATTCATGCATATAAGCCTTATTCTTAAGGAAAAACAAAACAGTAATTTCATCCCAAGGTTTTATTTGGCATATGCTATCGACAATGCCATATACTTCATTGTTTGAGATCTGTTAGTAATGTTTAATAAGAAATTAACATTATTGCTCTGATCTTTTAAAATTTTAGAAAGCTTTTGTGAAAAAAAGCTATCAATAAGAAGACAGGGATGGTCTAGGTTTATTATTTCTAACAATTCTTCTACTAGGAGCAAATATTTTAAAAGTAATTTGTATTCTACCTATTCTCTACCTGAAGAAAATACTATTTTAACAGTCTGTACATTGGTAGCATCATATCCCATTTAAGTGAATAAGCATCCCTTTAACTTTGGGTAATATTATATTCAAATCACATGGTTTTCCTACCTGCTTAAGCTATTCAGTAAAAAAAAATGTTGACAAAAGTCAAATTTAACAGGAGTGAGTAGAGGCTGTCTGCTGTAGTGGAGAAAGAACTGGACTCAGCTAAAGGTCTCTCTGGGTTCCAGTTTCATCGCTGGGATTTACTGGCTGGCAAAGTGACCCTAGGCAAGTCACTTATGCTCCTGGGGCCCATGGAAACTTTTTAAAACTATAAGATTCAGAAGGTGCAATTCCAAACAGGAATTAGTGGAGCAAGTTTCTCACTTGTTCCCTATACCAATAAATCACAGGTAAAGTTTAATTTTCTTTCAAAGGAAATTATACTTTTATTTTAAAACATTAAATGATGGCCATCTAACTAGAATTAGGCATTCAGGGACATATGGAAGAGGGTCTAAAGACCTGTTTCCAAAGTGAGCTTAAGATAATAGCTGATATATATTATACTTAATATACATTCACATTCTTAGGAGTGCTACCATAGATTCTTCAACTCTCCTTTGCAATTCCACTGCATGTTATTTTATAACCATCTCTCTTTTGTAAGTGGGTTTTTTCTTAATGACTTGGGCTAGGAATAAGGGTATCGGCAATCTAAAGGCTGAGACACTTGCTTTTGCAACATAGGCTCATAATGGGAAAGCTTCAGAGAACCCTTTCATCAAAGAATCTCAGTTCTCTGATCTCAAATTGCTGAGTATTTGGTACAATTACACTGTCGAGAAGAGAGGCATCCTTAAAGGACTCTTGCCCTCCTCACCTCAAAATATCCTTAAGAAGAAGGTCTTTTAGACTCTATTAAGCATCCCTTCATTTCCTAAGCATTTCCCTTGAAGCACAAAAATCTGCAGGGTCCTTTTATTTGAATGGTATACCCTCCATGCAGGCGCCACCCTACACAACGGGAAGCTCTGAACAGTTTGAGGATGAAAAGGAAGCCCTTGAGAATATCACTGAAATACAGTGAGTGCCATGCTGGATCAGTCCATGATCCTGTTGCCAATGAGCCCCAAGGGGTATACTATGAGAAAGGGATACCTTAATGTGAGAGATAAGATAATAGCTGAATTTGATGAGTAACAACTTGTATGTCAATTATTTATAAATTGGATATAGTTCTTTATGAATCAATTGTTGTAACATTGCTTGATATAAAATCTGTTTAGCTTTTAAGTCCTTAATCAACTAGCCCATTCCTACCTTTCCAATCTTTTTATACCTTATTCCTCTACATGTGCCTAAATTCCAGTGAAACTGGCCTCCTTGTTGTTCCTCACACAGGACAATCCATCTCCTGATTTACTGGCTGTCCTTCATGCCTGGAATTCTATCTCTATTCCCTGGTTCCCTTAAGGAATCAGCTAAAATGCCTTCTTCTGGAAAAAACCTTTCCCAATCCCTCTTAAAAAAAGCAACTTCCTTCTGAAATTATCTTCAATTTATCCTGTGTTTCTTGGTTGCATGCAGTTGTTTGCTTGTGGTCTCCCTCATCAGACTATGAGTTCCTTGGAGGTAGGGGCCAGATTTTTTTGTATTTTGGTTTTTTTGGACAGTGCCTGACCCCAGTAAGTGCTAAGTAAATGTTTATTGACTCATGAGATAAAGGGTTTCATAAGTAGATCTGCTGTCATCAATCAATCATTAAGCATTTATTATTAATCCACTACTATGTGTCAAGTGCTGGACATAGGAAAAAAAAAAGCAAAAATGAAACATTCTTTTCCCCAAGGAATTTACCTTCTGTTTAGGAAGAAAACTTGAAGATAAAATCAGAGGTGTCGAAGATGCAGCCTGCAGACATTTGACTGGCAACATATGGCCTGAACTGGATTAAAATACAGTTGGGAAATACTTAACAAAATAAACAAAAATACAATAAAAAAAGTGGATGACATTCATATGTAGTTTTCTAAATCAATATTGGTACAAAAGGATCCTTATTTATAGTGCAGTGCTCCCCATTTCTATTTGAGTTAGACTCTCCTGCATAAAGAAAGCCTTAATCCAGATCAGTGGAATGTAAATGAATTGAGCAACATGCAGGATGCTTACTGAGGTGGCATGGAGTCAGGGCAAGAAATGTAGTACTTGCCTCATACCCCCAGTAACAAGTAATTTCCTTGAGGTCAGTTTTTTTGTTGTTGTTCAGTGGCTTTTCAGTCATGTCTAACTCTTCATGACCCCATTTGGGGTTTTCTTAGCAAAGATACTGGAGTGGTTTGTCATTTCCTTCTCTAGCTCATTTTACAGATGAGGAAATTGAGGCAAACAGGGTTAAGTGGCTTGCTCAGGGTCACACTCCTAGTAAAAGTATCTGTGGCTAGATTTGAAGTCAGGGAAATGAGTCTTCCTGCCTCCAGACCTGGCACCCTATCCTCTGGCCCATCTAGCTGCTTCCTAAGATCATCTTGGTCAATATCTTGTCCCTGGACCCAGAGGGCTCTGGAGAAGAAAGGTTGGTGATTTTGCACAGGCCTACTTCACTTAAATCCAATTTATTTGCAAATTATGGCATTAGCTTCCTGACGCACTCTTCAACAACCAAGGACAAAGAACAACCTGTGAGTAGTCCAAGCTGCCTCACTAGGGACCCAACTGGCCAGTATGAGTTGGGCAATGCAACTTCCTTTCTTCCTTCCTTTCCTTCCCTCTTCCCTTATTCTCTTCCCTTTCCTTCCTCACTCTCTGTCCACATAGGGTACCTATCCTTACCTGGGAGTGCTCTGGCCATAGAAAAGTAAATTTTGATGACTGAAGCCTAGCAAGATATTTTGGGGTTTACAGGCTAGATTTCTTTCTTAAAGACCATGCCTTATACCCAATTTCCTCTGACTTTCATTGATTGGCCAACAACAGGTCCCAGCCCAAGTCCCACTTAGTTGTCACTCTTTGGACTCAGAATGAATGGAAATAGTAATTGTTTCTGTTTTGGCCAGAAACTCTGAGGGTCTTCCCTTTCCAGATTTCTTAACCTAGTCTTAATCACTGAATGAGCATTGCCTCAGTCAAGGCGAAGGTCTCCTACTGCATCTGGGCCATCTCCAGTCATCCCAATCTATATCTTTCCATTGGACTCACATGGTTCCAGAAGAGAAAGTGAGGATGGTGACTTTGCACAGCCTTCCCTCACATAAATCCAATTTATTTGCAAGTCATGGCATTATTTTCCTGCTGTCATGGTCCTCAAGAGCCAAGGACAAACAACAACTACTTAGTATCATACCTAACACATCTTGAGTATTTAATACATATTTGTTTGATCATTGATAATTCCTATAAATGCTTTGTAAACCTTAAAGCACTATATGACTTTTATTTATTATTGTGAAGGCATAGTATGGTGAATTTGCACTTGGAGCTAGGAGATTGGGATTTGAATCAAGCCTTACTTAACAGTTGTATGACCACTGACCAATCATTGAAGCTTCCAAAAACCTCAGTTTCTTGATTTTTTTAAACAAGGATAAAATTTGGATTACCTACTTGATGTGTTCATTGTGATTTGGAAATTTTAAAATGCTATACATGGGTGATACTTTTGTGATACACAAATATATAATGTTGCTTATATACTAAAACTCTTCTATGGAACCAGTGTTCACTAGATGAAATGTGGTGATGAATGGGAAAATTCTTTGAAACAAATAAAATACTATTCCAATTTAAAATTTTTATTGTTAATGTCTACAGATTTGTATTGGAAAAAGAAAAGTTCAGGGCATAGATGACAGAGCTGGTGAGTAGCCTGCCTTTAAACAGCGTTTCAACCTTGTCATCATCTTTCACATCTTTATATTCTGACTTCCAAGTCTTTCCAGCAAAATATATCACCAACAGTCAGAATCAAAAGGTTAGTCCTCTCCTGACCCTTTTGGTCAGATAGCACAATCACACATAAGGGACAATATTTCCTGTTTACCTTGAAGGTATAAAGGAGAAAACATAAAATAGTAATATTTTATTATCAGAGGAAGCTAGGTGGCTTAGTGTGTAGAGCATTGAGCCTAAAGGCAGGAAGACCTGAGTTTAAATCAGGACTCACACACTAATTATGTCACCCTAGGCAAGTCACTTAACTGTTTGTGCCTGAGTTTCCTTAACTGTAAAATGGTGATAATGGTACCAAACTTGCAGAGTTGTTGCAAGGATCAAATGATATGGTATTTGTAAAGCACTTAGCATGGTGCCTGTATGACAAATGAAAAGTTCCAGAGACACAGTTTCTGAGTAATTTATAATCAATTTTATTAATTATGTCTAGCAGATAATTAATAAAAATGATGGTCATTTGGCTTTCTCTTACAAACCAAAGATAAATCATGGAGGTCACTCAATGCTTACACACCCTGGAAGAGTAGGTGTTTCCAACAGGCAGAAATCAACTCTGACTGGTTAGCAATTTTGAAAGAATGAATATTATAAAGAGACATGGGTCTATTCTAATAAGATGCTGGGGTGATGGTTACTCTTACTTCTCTATATACAGCACCACATCAGATAATCTAGACTAATGGATTTACCTCCACCCAAACCTGCCTGATTAGAACACAATTGACCAGAAGAATTCACCTGCCTCCTTAAAATTTTCTAATTGGGTGGAGTCCTACTCAAGGAAGAAGAGCATATACCGGAGGATTTCAACAATCTTCTCTATCAGCAGTGTCCTGAGGAGACTGGCTGAATAACCTACAAGGGTTTATTTTTGAATGAGGAAACAGAAAGGAAAAACCACAATCTCAATTAATAATTGGTTAATATAAGAGAAATAATAATTTTTCTCACCTGGAACATAACAAATGATACTAAATACTTGTTTTCTTCCCTTTCTTCCTCTCCAGTAGAGTAGAACTCTACCCGGTCTATTTTTAACCTAACTATGCCTTGTATTGAGTGCAAACTCTGAGAATAAGAGAGGTAACCAAAGGATTATAAATTATGGAGGTCCTTACAAGGATAAGAAGTAGCACAGCATAACGGAAAGAACATTGAATTTGGAGTCAAATATCCAGGTTCAAATCCTATCACTGTCATTTCCTATTTGACTTTGGGTAAGTCATTTAATTTTTCAGGTCTAGTTTCCTCACAATATGAGGGGATTGAATTAATGAATTTTAGTCTCCCTTCCAGCTCCAAATCTATGCCCTTAAGATCTCCAAGGTATTTTCCAGCACATAAATCCATTGATTCCACAGTTCTTGCAACTCTCTGATATATACTTCTGTCATAAGTAATTTTCATTTCTAGTAATGGTCGCGAAGGAACTAAGAAGAGAAAAAAAATTAAAAAATAAAACTTTTGAGTACTAAAAGCAACAGAGAAAGCATTTGATTTGCAATGTGGTGCAAAGGCTCATATATTTCTTTCGAAATGAGTGAAAAAATGATTACTGTCTGCCGGGGAAGCAATGCTAGAAAGTAAGTTTTCAAATGACCAAAAAAAGAATGAAAACATAGATGTAAAATAATATGCAAATGTATACAAGGCCTTCATTACCATTTCATAGAATCTTAGATGTGAAAGAAGACTTAGGGAGGTTTAGTCCAATACTCGTTTTTGCAAATAGGAAAACTGAGGTCACACAGTTCAGTGACTTGATTAAGGCTTAAGAGTGAAATTCAAGTGTCCTGTTTCCAGTGCCAGGTTCTTTACACCACAGCATTGCAGTCCCCTCGGGAAAATACTTGTGAAGTCTACCATTCAAAGTAATTTTAATGAACTGGAGAATGAAACCAAAGGAAAGGAGTTAGAATCTGGTTTTGGGCAGACTTGAACTTGAAATGACCCTACCTGGCAGAACAAGGATAGCTATGGCATGAAAATACCTGGGTAATATAGCAACACAATTACTCAGACTCTGCAACAGTTTCCAAATAAGCAAGTCTGTTGATATTTCCTGTGATTAACATGAACCCATAAACTGGTACTGTTTATATTACTGAGAGTTTAGATGGAGTTGATTCTTGGCAACATAAAAAATTCTGATTCCTAATCATGATACCTTTTCATTTTTCAAGCAAAAGGAATAAAAGAATCAGTCTATAATCATTTACTAAAATACGCTTCTTTCAGCAATGTACTAGTTATTATGTCATATACAGAAGTAAAGCAAATCAGTCATTTTTAAGTGTCTCCTATGTGTAAGGCCCTATGCTAAGCACTAGGAATATGAAGACAAAAATAAAACTGTTCCTACTTTCAAGCAGCTTACATTCTTTCAGGAAAGATGTGTGTGCATGTGTGCAAAATATATACAAAATAAATGAGGTCGTTTCTAGGTAGAGGGAACACACGGAAGACATGAAATGTGCCCCTAAGAAGCTGTATCTAATTTTGGAGATAACAGGTGAATACATAGAAATTAAGACCAGTTTTTATAAGGACCAGTTTGTATGGGACAGTCTAGGTGGTTGTTGCTATTCAATCATATCTGACTCTTGGTGACCCCATCTGGCAAAGATACTAGAATGGTTTGCCACTTCCTTCTCAGGCTCCTTTTTACAGATGAGGAAGCTGAGGCAACAAGTGCTGACTTTCCCAGGATCACACAGCTAGTAAATGTCTGGAACTGAATTTAAACTCAGGTCCATCTGACTTCCAAAGCCAGCACTCTTTCCACTTTACCACCCTAGAAAAGGGAAAGAGCAGAGAGGTCTTGTGGAAGTAGGTCTTTAGTCAAAGATCAATGATTTTAGCATTGCAAGGGTTATTAAAGAAGATCTAGTTCAAACCTTGCATAATACAGATGAGACTGCTAAGATCCAGAGTGGCTCACCAAGGTTATATATTAAATAATAAGCAGGTACTGAATCCAGGTTTCCTATACCAAATCTAATATTTTTTTCTTCCCTCCCTTTGATATACCACACTGACTCCAAGTTCTGTTAAATGACCCAGGGATTACTGTTGACTGATTTTTTTTTTTTATGAGATAGTAAATTGGGGAGATTTGGGTAGTTTAGGGTAAAATAATGATTATGTTTTAGACACTATGGATTTGAGGTGATAATGTCAATTAAAATATATATATATATGTATATATACATATATACATATATATATATATATATATATATGTATATATATATATACCACAGGCCCCTTGATATACAGAGGTGAAGAAAGGCATAACCTGGAATTGTGGATGGTGGAGTCATGAGTCATGAACTGAGTATATGTTTGCTGACTGGTTCAGGTTATTCTCATATTGGTTGCAGGGAAGGAGACAGGGGAACAAAAGAGGGGGGAGGAGAGAGAAAGAGGGAGGGAGGGAGAAAGAGAGAGAGAGAGAGAGAGACAGAGACAGAGACAGAGAGAGAGACACGGAGAGAGAGAGACAGAGACAGAGAGAGAGTCTAAAGTCCACTGGTAGGCACAATGAAAAATTTCTCGTTGTTAGAGATTTCCTAGGATTTAAAACTAGAAAGAACCCTATTTATCAACTTATTCAAATCCTCTCATTTTATAGATAAGGAAACTGAGTTCCACTGGGGTTTCATGACTTCCCTAAAGGTCATGAATGAACTAAAAATCAGAACTTGAATTCAAACCTAATCTAATTACAAAGTTTCACCTTCCACTCCCCCATTTCCCCCAATCCTATGTGTCCGCATTACAGGATGCTGGACTGTTGGAATTATATTACGAAAAATACATATCCCATTGGTTGGGAATGTAAAATAAAAATGTATTTCCTAGCTTATATATTTAGTCTCTGTCTTATTTCGCCCTTATCACAGAAGACTCACCTCTCCAACTTGGATCCTGGGATTGAATCAAGTAATGGAAAAGTGAAAGTAAAGCAAAACCAATTAGATGCTGCTTGTTCTAAATAAAATGCCTACCTATGCCCTCGCTTCTCAAAGGGCTTCGGGATCCCACCGGGAATAAATTACGTACCCTGCAAGTTTTCACACTGGCCAAACCAACAGGGAGGTTTCAGCAAGCAAAGCATGTGGAACTAGGGCACGCAGGGGAGACTGAAAGGGCAAAACTATAAAGCAAGAAAACTGTAAGTTCTGATTAATTTGATGACTTTGCCTTCGTGCCTCCGGAACTCAATGGATCACGGATTCTACGACAAGCTAACGAGTGGAGGGAAGAGGGGAATGAGGAGGTGTGTGTGTGAAGAAATTTTTAAACTCTTTCCTCCAGCTTGCTGCTTTTCAAATGCAAATATCTCGCCAAGAAATGGATTGGCTGCAGCCTCCCTCCTTTAAACCCTCGTCCCGATTTTGATGCAAAGGAATCCATCAGTATAGATTCGGTCCCAAGGCAGGAGGAGGGGTGTGCGTGCCTGTGTACATCTGTGTGTGTGTGTGTGTGTGTGTGTGTGTGTGTGTGTGTGCGCGTGTGTGTGTGCGCGCGCGAGCGTGCACTGACAGGGTGGTTTCCTTTTTGAATTTCTTTTCCACAGCCACCATTGGGTCTTCGGGAGGTACAAAAAGTCTCAGTGCCTCTTCTGGCCGGCTTCAGAGAGAACGGAGAGCGGGCGCCAGGCGCGCTGAGCCTCCTCTCTGGGCTGCCCTTCCTCCCCTCCACCCCTCCTCGCGCTCTGCTCTCCCTCTCCCTCTCCCTAGTGGAACGAGCCCTCTCTCCGTACCTCTAGCCTAGGAGAGACGGTTGGGCAAGACCGCGGGAGTTCCCTCCGTGCATCGCCTGCTCCTGCCCTTGCAGCGCCGGGGAGAGGAGCGGGTCCCCTCCGCTAGCCGCCCACTTCGCCTCGCGCCCGGACTAGCTCCAGCTTCGTGTGAATAGCGGAAGGGAGGCGAGGAGGGAGGGAAAGAAGAGGAGAGGAAGAGAGGAGAGAGGGAGGGAAGCGGAGGGCGGACGAGCGAGCGAGCGAGCGCGCAGGCTGGCTGGGCGGGAGGGAGCTCTCCGCAGTCTGCTCGCCCAGCGAGCGAGCTCCGGGGGAGCCCTCCGCCTCCGCTGGATGCGCCCGCCGCGCAGTGTGATGTGATTGGAGGGAGGGAGCCCCCTGCGCCGAGCGGTCCAGAGCGCGGAGTCGTTGCTGGGCGATGCAAGTTCATCCCGGAGCTGAGGGAGGCTCAGGCGCAGGTTTGACAGCTGCCCGAGACTTCTCTGCTGATGCGAGTCCGTATCCCTTTGGATTAAAACACCCACGCGGCTTGTGACTAGCACCGCAGGGGGGCCACGGAGTACCAGGTAAGAGGACCGCGCTCGCTCTTCTTTGGGGTCTAGGGTTGGAGCCTCTGTAATTCTTAACGTCCTTTCAGCCTTCTCCAAGGATCGCCAGCCTCCGAACTGGAGGAGCAGAGGCGGCTAGAATTTATTTGCCATTGGCTTTAGAATTCAAAAGTTATTGCTATTTGATATGAAATGCTTCTACTGAAAACATGATATGCATATGGAGAGAACAGGATACTATCTTGGAAGCCTTTAGGAAAATATAGCAGATCTGACGTTAGAAGTAGCTCCGAATAAGAGGAAATGCTCAGACTCTTCGCTCAGTCAGTCAACAAGCATTTAGATGAAGGCTTAGACACAAGGAAGTCTGAACAGTTCTTCACACTCGAAGCGGGGTGAGGGGGGGCATGGAGAGCGCCCGAGTTTTTCAGCCTCCTCACTGGTGCCTATAAAGCTCAGTCTTTCTATTCAACACCAATCCTGTGTGGAGTTGTTGGGTTGAGGGTAAAAGATTTTACTGTTGCCAGATAGATCCTCTTTTTCTTTCCCCCTACCCCCTTTTAAAGTATAGGTGTCAAAAAATGTTTTACAATTGGAAAAATTGAAACAAGTCACAGAAGGTTTTATTTGTCATTTGTATTCAGCTGATAAGGTTGGCTCTGCAGTGCTTTAGCCTTTGATTAGTGACCTCCTCCCCCTCCACTATGTTGTAGGTGGGGTGTATACCCACGCATCAGGCTTCTTTGATTTCAGTCTGTTTGAAGCTTAGTTCGCATTTCATACTGGCTGAAGTCCTAAGTACTTGGTGCTACAATTTGAATGACAGAGAAAGAACCAATTGACTCTCAGAAGACCTTTCATACCCTTACGTTGTCTTATATACAGTTCAGGTGAGTAGGGGTAGAAGCAAGTTCACTTTAGTGGGAAAGGAATTAACTACCTTGGAAGGAGGGCCAGGGGCCAAGATTAGCAAAACCTTTTGGATTCTGCAAATTGAATCCAGTGTATATACTTTAATCCTTTGCCATTGCAAAAAAAAAAAAAAAAAA
>CM053773.1:71308237-71333362 GCA_028658325.1 Potorous gilbertii
ATGTGAGTTCATATGCTGCCTTAATAGCTTCAAGACCATGATGAAGTCTTTTGAATTCAGTGCTTTTGTTTCATAAAATGAGGATGATGATATCTGTACTATTTACTATATAGAGTTGTTAGAGTAAATGGCAATATTGTACACAAAGTGCTTTGCAAACGTTAAATCAATAGGTAAATATGATTCAGTTGTAGCTATGATAGAAATTTATTGACTTCCCTTCCCTTCCCTTAGCCATCATCAGGATTCTGCCCCTTCCTTCCCGAATTATCCTTTTGTAAATGCAATGCATCAGGCCTCTTTCTTCAGGTTTGTATATATCCACATCGATATAAATATTTTCATGATGTACACTACTGCCTATAGTAGTATACTGTATAGTATAGTAGTATACTGTATAGTAGTATAGATTTAAAAAGTTTTTGTTTCTAGTTTTTAAACTGTCATTGAACCTAGGTCATATTGCTTTTTGACTTTCTTGCCAAGATTCTTGATGTACTGCATGACTTTTCTGTTCATCCTTAGTTATCTGCCCTTGCTTAAATTTCAATTTCATGTTCAATTCCAAATCAGTAACCAGGAATTTATTAAGCAATTATTGTGTACTATATGCTGGGGCTGCTAAGAAAAGCATAAACTCAATCGTTGTCCTCAAAGCATTCATATTCTAATGGGAGAGAAAACAAAAAACTGTACATACTAAACATATATGTATGTGTATATATTTACATATAAACATGTGTATGTGTATGTATTTCATAGAGGGAAGGCACTAGTTGTGGAGGTGGGAGCAGGGATTTGAACTGGAAGTGTTTCTTGTAGAAGGTGGATTTTGAGCTGAATTTTAAAGGAAAACATGGTCCAACCTGTGCATTAATAAATATGCTCTGGAAGCTGAGTGGAAGATAGATTGCAGTAGGAAGAGACTTGTGGACGGGAGACTACCCTTAAGATTTTCAGATAGTCTAGGCACAAATTGATGAGAGACTGCATTGGGTGGCAGCTATATGACTGGAGTGAAGGGGCCTTGTGCAAGTAAAAATGATAAGACTTGGCAACAGATTTGATATGTGAGCTTAGAGTAATGATGATACCTAGTTTTTATATCTGGTGACTTTAATGGTTATGTCCTTGATAGTGCTAGGGAAGTTGGACAGCAGGGAAAATTTAAGGGAAAGTTGATGAGTTCTATTTTGAACATAATACGTTTGAGATATCTATGGAACATCCAGTTAAAGATGTCCAGTAGGCTTGGTTGATGTTCCTATTCAGCCAGATTAGTCTCCTTAAACACCATATCCCTTTTCTCCTCCTCTTTAATGACTTATAGAACCAGAATTTAATTCTGGAACACCTCCCATTGCTTTTGAACCAGTGCTTATAATTTATACACTCTTCTGCTTTTCATAGACACTTCCATCAGTAGCTGCTGACATATCCAATCACAACTATAGAATGTCTTACTGCAAGATTTATGATTTATATGAGAAACTTGTCATCTAGTTCTTTCCAGCTGCACTGGTGCTCTGTAGTATATGTCTGCCACTTCTTTCCTCATTATCCTTTTGTAAATGTAATGCATCAGACCTATTTCTTCAGGTTTGTATATATCCACATCAATATAAATATTTTCATGATGTACACTACTGCCCTCATTTCCCTTCTCCGTAATCTGTTCCTTTTATCCCTTTCCATTGCTATATTAGAATCATGAGTCATAACCCTGTAAAGTCTGAAATTATATCACTTTTTGACCATATTTGAGATTTTGTTCACTTTGTTCATTTTATATAGTGATATCATTGGTATAGATTTTTGATCCCGAGTTTAATTTCTTCCCATCTTCCCCAGTTATTGTCTTCAGAGGACTATGAAAGCATTTCTACATTTAATCATCTGTCTTTCATACCTATTGTCTCAAAAAGCTATCTGTTTTAGCGGCTATATCTGGATATTTTTCTCCTATCACTAATTCTAGTGAAAAATTCTTGTAATAAGATAGATTAGTTGCTAGGCAAAAATACTCTTGTAGTATATGATGTATAAGGGTAGAAACATTATCATAGTATAAAATTGTTTTGTTATATAATACATTGCCCAACAAGGAGGACACTAGGATTGTTCCCCATATCATATTGCACTTCTGTAATAGCCATGGAGTCAACTTCCCCAGTCTCAGAAGTAAAAGGCAGCATGAACAAAACTGTTCCTTTAATTCTCCACTAACTCTTCTTTTCATTCTCCATTCTCCATTTCTTCCAGTGACAGTGGCCACTAGCAAGAAAAGAGAACATTGGCCTCATGAGGCCTCAGCTAGAAATTCCTTTGTATTTTATGTTAATGAATATGTGTAGTCATGTTTTCAGGGACTATAATTGACTAAATCTATATGAGAGTGAACTTTTTTACTCCTTATTGTTTGGGCCATAATTTTTCATTATTGTGATACCAACCATAATTATAAAGCACTTTTTAGGAATATATTCTATGTCTTAGAGAAACCATGAGCTACCATCAATTAGGATTCGTTTCCGATTTGAGTAGAGATTTGATTGCCCCAATCCAGTTGTACTTTAGATTCTCAGTACTATCTTTAGGAATACCCTTGGGGAGACTTTTGAACATCAGAGATTCTTCAGGTTCATCATTGTTCAAACTAGTGCCCTTAGGGATTGAATTTGGAATCTAGGAGTAGATATACTCCACATCTAGTATTTATTAGATAGTCATAAAACCATAGGTGTAGACCCAGAAGAAACATTAGAAGTATTTCCTGTATAAGTCACTTAACATTTCTGTGCGTCAGTTTTTCCATATGTAAAATAAGGGAATTAGACTTCTCTCAGGTCCCCATCTAACTCTAAGTCTATGATGCTATGATCCTAATCTATCGCATTTACCTCATTTTGTAGATAAGAAAACTGAGGTCCAGAGAACTTCTGTTATTTGCTCAAGGTCACAGAGCAAGTGTCAGAGCTAAGATTTGCTAAATCCAGAGCCAGTGTACCATATAACCTATTTTATTGGTTTGTGGGACATACAGTGGTTAGCTGTAAATTGGGACATTCTGACCTCCCCCAATGAATTACAAAATTTTATAAAAGTAATTTCTGTTCCTAATCTGTACACCAATAATCAAACAGACTCAATTAAATCTAATTTCACCTAGTTTTAGAACTATTTTACTACTTTTGAAATGATTTTGTATTTATTTATTTTTTTTGTTATTTTTTCCTAATGCATCTTAAATTGCTGATATTGGCTTTGATGAGTTAGCATGAAATTATTTTGTACAAAGTACAGGTGCTTAAAGAGGGGAGGAAAAGTATCATTTCTAACAAGCTTGTAGACTAAGTTCTACTATCACAGGCAAGTTTTTCTTCTTCTGGTTCTATCTTCGCAAAACAATTTTGCCCTTTTTTGGAGGGGGGATGTGGAAGACCATGGGAATAAGCCATTCCCCCTTAATTATGACATTGCAGATTTATTTATAGGCAGTAAAATGAATTCAAGATATAGAATATTGATTGAAATAAACTTGCTCATAAATTCTCAGTCCTCTGTGTTTTGGGCATATTTAGAAAGTTTGGTCTGTGGCTGATTTTATATATCTCATATAATCATAATTCTATAACTGAAATAAATAGCAATTAACACAAAAGGTCCCTTCCCCCATACTTTTACTGAAGGACAAGTAGGACTCACGCCAACACAGAATTGAACTCAGAATTTAGACTCATTTTCTGATTTTTCTAAAGATGCATGGAAACAAACATTCCACATGGCATACATGACAGAGTTTGAAATGTAAAAGGTAGGAAACTACCGAGGTTTTTAGCACAGCACAATCAAATCAGAACACATCAAAACAGCTGGTGTTCTGTGACTCAGAATAAATCAATGCATTTTGAGTCACCTCATACTACTTTATTTCTCTTTACAGTTTCATAGAAGAGATTTAAACTAACATATGTCCTTTCCATTTGGATAAATCTCTGCTTTTAGCTGCTTTGCTTTCTCATCCTAAGATGAGTAAAATTGGCTGCAACATGGGAGAAAAAAATAAAGGCTAGCATTTAAAATAATTTCTTTAGGAGGAAAAAAAGATGTTCCTACATTTGTGTTACATAAATCACATGCTCAGATGATGTGCCCTGAGAGAGAACATGATTTGATAGGTTGTGTTTTGGAATGTGAATGATGCTACATCATCAGTTTTTATATGATAGGAAAAAAACAACTTGCAAAATTATTATAGTCCAGCATCTGAGTTAATAAAATATTCTTGTTGCTTAAGGTAATGATGACACTTCAAAGAAGTAGAATATTATGGTGCTAAGTAAAATATGAAAGACATTATTTGGTTTATATCCTGACATCAGTTTTTCACTTTTGTTCTGATAGGTACCTATTACACCATTTCTCTGGTGAAGACTATTCAGCAGTGGTGACCTCTTCCAATCGAACACTCCACAAATTACTATCTCTGGACTCCCAGCTGACACCCTGCCGGAGGCTAGAGCTACTAAGCCAACTGGAACTGTGCCCGTTCTCCTGTCAAGGTTTTTTTCTTACAGAGGAAAAAGAAAGAAAAAAAAAAGATGAAGTTGGGCAAAGTGGAGTTCTGCCATTTTCTGCAGATAATAGCTCTTTTCCTATGTCTTTCTGGGATGAGTCAAGCAGAACTCTCAAGGTCCAGATCAAAGCCCTATTTCCAGGCAGGGAGGCCACGGACCAAGCGCAGCTGGGTGTGGAATCAATTCTTTGTGCTGGAGGAATATATGGGTTCAGATCCTCTTTATGTAGGAAAGGTAGGGCATTTGATCATCCCTTTAAATGGGGCATATGCTTGTTGTCAGTATTTAAGACATGTTATTTGTGGGTAGAATAAAGGTAAATCAAAACAAAATCCAGAGGTATTTGTCCTGAATGCAATTTTGAGTAACTTGTCTCTCTTTCTGTTGCATATTTCAAGCTAGATTTCCTTGTGTGTAAACTATTTCCTGAATGTAATTAAACTCCTTACGGGAGGGAGCTAGTCTTTTAGAAGATAGCTTGCTGACTTCTGTAGCCTTGGGTTCTTCCTAATCCTGGCTCTGTTACTAAGTAGGTATGTTACCATGGACATGTCACTTAAAGTCCCTTGTATCTCTATTCCCTCAACATAAAAATAAGGAAGTTTGGTAGGTGATCTCTAAAGCATTTTTAACATCTCTAATGTGTTATATCCATGCCCTAAAATACAAGCTTAATGAATCCTACATTAGTTGCCTGAAACATTAAATTAAGCTTATATTAGAGTATATAATGTAGTTTTAACTTAAGTCCTCTGGGAAAATATTTTGTTATCTTAAAGACTACTATAATGTCCCTAAATCATTGAGAATTCTCAATTAATTGGGATTTGGTATTAGATACAAAAATTTACTCCTTGAAATACAGTTTAAATTATTTTCTTTAGTTACTTTCTGTGGAGGAAAAGAAATAGATTTCTTTCATTAGCATAGATGTTTAATAACTTGCAAAGCCAGGAGGTGAAATTGAGAACTATTTGACTGAATCATCATCCCATTGCTACTTACCCTCATTTCACCTCTCTGTTTCCTTTTGCTTTGTCCACATGCTTTATGAATGTGAGCTGAGTGATAGGCCAGATGCATGTGGTAACAATGTTAGTTTAGCATGCTAGAATGTCAGTCAGTAGGATGCAACTTGAGGCTTTTAGGCTCTGTCTTTATTGCTAAAAATTTGGGTAGAAGCATTCAGCCTAGACTGCATTATTGATATAATGGTATGGCAGAAGAGCTGGGCCTTATATTACTTAAATATAAGACAAGGTCCTTAGGCTTCTGTTGAGTTTCAGGCTCAGCCATCAGTGTATTGTTACTGAATTACTGTGCTGAACACAACTAAAGACTTTCCAAAAAGAATGCTTTGGCAGGAAGGACTAACTCCGCATTTTTTCTGGTTACTTTGTCACTTTAATGTTGTTGCTCCTGATTAAGCTGAAGCCAAACAACCGGATAAACTTATCTATGTCTTGATTTTTCAGCTTTGAAGATCTAGGAGGAACCTTTACTATTGATTCCAAGGATTGCGTTTTCATTTGAACACCTTAACTTGTATTATTCGTCAAAGTGTACCCCCAGTATATTCCAAGCCTCAAGTTTTTTTGTCCATTGTTTTGAAGTTGCCCCCCACCTTAAACAATGTCAGGATGATTTTGATAAACTAGCTTCATTTCAAGTGGCACATTTATGGCTATGGAAGGAAATACGTTGGTTTGAGCCACTATATTCATGTACTTTTTGCTTCTTATTTGGGGACATATGTTGGTATCCATTTAAATTAAGATGGTAGAGGCTGTTGTAACTTTGTCTTTGTGCTGCCCCGCGTGCTTAACATAGTGCCTTATGCATTTTAGAATATGGGGTGTAAACCACTTAGGGTGTAAACTCTCTCCATGTATGCTGATGAACTTTTCTTTTGTAATTTATAGTCTTAGAGAATTGCCTTGGGACTCAGGTCAAGTGACTTGTCCAGAGTAGCACAGCTAGAATGTGTAAGAGTCCCGGCTTGAAAGAATGCTTTTTGACCACTGGTCATATCCTTTAGCCGTACTGTCTCTTGCCTTGCTTATAATAGGCATTTAATAATTGTTGGTTGAATTTAATTATCCTAGTGATAGTTATACTTAAATCTATATTTGTTCTTCCTAACAAGTATTCCTTTTTCAAAACTGAATTTTTATACTACCTGTTAAGCAAAATAATCAGGCCATAATGTATACTTTAAAAGATATATGTCAGGTACTTTTCAACCCAGTTATTGAATTTTCTGGGAATTAAAACATACACATTAAAAGGGGATATGACATAATTTTAATTATCTTTCCTGCATTAAGCACTCCAGTTTTATGTTATTATCAGGACTCTAAGACACAGTACAATGATGTATCTTCTTCCTCAACCACACTGGTATTTTCTTATTTCCTTTAAGAAAAGACAGAGAGCCATAAAGGTATTAAAAAGCATTGATGATTGCTTGGAGAATTTCATCATTTGTAGTGTGCATACAGCAATTTTGTGATGTATCTACTGCAAATGCTAAAAACAAGTTCAACTATTTCAATAAAATGTCAATATATATTGTATTAAATAACTGCAATTTAAAGAAAACAGAAACATTCTATTGATTGACTTGAATTTTAAATAGAGCTCCATAATGTCATGATTTTTAAAAATCACACAAATAATGGTTTTAAAAACTTTTCTTTTAAAAAGTAATATACACATACTATACTATTTAAGAATATTTATAAGTATATCAATTGATTGGTCAGTATAATGCTACTATACATTGTACCTCCCTTTTAAGCACAATAGCCATAGGAATCACATGACATTCATTTAGTGACTATACATACTGGATGATAGAATGAAGATCTAAAAAGAAAAGTTAGAACATTGGGTCAAATCTAATAAGGTAGTATTTAATCAAGATAAATTTAAATCTTTTAATGAGATTCAAAAAATTAACTCAACTAATGCATGATGAGAAACTAATCCAAGATAGTAATGAGGGCTAAAAGGGGGATGTGAGACCCTCATAGATAAGTGTATCTGGGGCAGGTCACCTGGAGAAGAATTCACAGACTCAAGCATTGTTGAGGTCAAGGTAAAGATTTATTGCTCTTTTCAGCAGGCAAGAGTTCTTAGGCAACCTGCAACCTTAAAGGGGTATAGGGAACATTTATATAGGATATTCTATAGGAAACTTGCCAAATATGCTAACTAGGCGTTTGGGGATAGGATTAGGGAGTGATTAAAGAGTGGTCAGTTCTTAAAGGAACATGCACTTTTGGCATCTACTGCGCATGTATTTTAGGCAAAGTTCATTGGGAAATAGCCCAAGGGGGTTGCTACCTGGAGGTGTGGTTTTAGGCCTGAAAGGTCACTAAGTCAGGGCTGGCTCAGAAATACCAGGTTGCTCTCATCAATGTCTTGTTAGACAAGATAAGTGTAAGGGAGTATACAGTATGTCTTAAGTCTAGGAGTCATATGATTGGTCAGTGAGTAGTAAATGTCATTATGATGCAGTACACAGCCCGTTCAGCCAGTACACAGCTGGTTCAAACTAATAAGTTCTATAGGTGCAACTGGCTACTGTATCGGGCTACTGTACTGCCATTCAAAGAGTGGTTAAAGGAATTAGGGATGCGCATCCCTGATAACAATTCTTGCTGGGACAGGCTGTGACCTTGGGCTGGGGAGAAAGTGCCTGGGATGGTATTTTGAGGCTAGGGAACAACGTGATTTTTAAAGAGAAATGTGATTTTAGAATTGGGGCCCAAGCACATGTAGCTAAGCACCATCAATAGGTAAAATAGGTTTCCACACAATTTGTGTGGAAAATACTTGGGCTTTTTAGTGTATTTACAGGTTCAATGTGAGACAGCAAAGTGAAATGGCAGCCAAAGTAGCTGTTGTCATCTTAGGCTTCATTAGGGAGAAATAAGTGCCTAGAACTTGGGAGGTGATTGAGTAACTATTGTACTGTTCCTATGTCAGACCACAACTATTGCACTGTGTTCCATTCTGGGCATATTAAGAAGGACATTGAAAAGCTTGAGGACATCCAGTGCAGCTTAATCAGGATAGTGAGGGGATTCAAAATCATGCCATTCAAAGAGTGGTTAAAGGAATTAGGGATGCCCATCCTGCTGATAAGAAAAGGAGCCTGAGAAAGGCAGAGAATGATGGTTGTCATCAAGTATTTGAAAGGCTGTTATGTGGAAGAAGGACTAATTTTGCTCAGCTGGGCTCTGGACGGCTGAGCTAGGAACAGTGGACAGAAGAAGTTGGAGAGAGGATAATTTAGCCTTTAAGGCACAGAAACTTTCTGGCAATAAGAGCTAGGTACAAATGGAGGTCTAGATGACACTTGAAGGCTACCACATCTGAGATTTTTTCATTTTGGAGGCATTGGAATGATGATAGATGTTTATAAAAAGATGGGAGAGTGAAAAAGTGTTTATTTTCATTTGTTCTTTAAGGGGATAATTGTGACCAAAAATATTTTAGACTCCAAAGACAAATTATTTATGGAAGAAAAAGGAAAATCACTACAGTTTTCTGAGAAATGTGTTTCAACTAATTGGAGATAGTGTAATCCCTTGGGTTTGCTGACTAATGAAAAGCTATTTTGGTGATTGGGAGGGTGAAAATGATAATATAATAAATGTATTTATAGGTAAGTTTGATTGCATAACAGAAAATGAAAAACTAAATAATCAGATTCATAATTACTTAGTGTTTATCTAGAAGTGTTTTATAGAGCTCTGATGTTCTATATGAATAGATATTGCCTCAACAATTAATCTAGTGACATTTTCTCACCTGAAATACTAAATGAGAAATTAATATATGAAGTAAAAATACCTATGTATGGCAGTTTCAGTATAAAAATACCTAATTTCCACTATGTGCTCTGAAATTTCCTTGATACCTTATGCAAAAATTATTTCATGTCTCCTGACCCACTTGAACCAGTATTTATGGATTCTGCCAGGATGTTACAAGCCCAAAAGTGTTACTTAAAAAAAAAAATTCACAAATAATTATCTTCAGTAAATATTTAGTAAAAACGGCAAAAAATGTCACTACAAAATGCTTATTGCTTTCTATGGTAGATGGAACAGAATACTTAGGCAACAGAATTGAGTTTGGACATTTGATGTAAAAGTAAAATCCTTCTTTATGGTGACTATGTAATGGCAGTCAAATTAGGATCTTTCGTTGTTTTTGTTTTACTGAAAGTGCCTCTGATTGAATAATGTGATTAAAGATCTTCCCCATCCATTGATGGGGCCTGCCCATTGAGGGAAGCTTGATTTGGGGAGTTGTTTTGTAGGAGGGTCCCAAGTACCTTTTATTTTTTCTGTTGAGGATTATGCGGACTAGCTCTGAAAAGTATATAAATACTCAGAGGGTGAAGTTTTACTTTGGAGCTTAGATTTTGTAAGAAGATTTGAGTGCCAGATGACCCCTAATGTATGATGAGAAACTAATATGAGATAGTGATGAGGACTGGAAGCGGGGTGTGAGACCACCCCAGCTTTGAAAACCTAGATACTGGTGCTTCCCTCTCTGATTTATGATGTATGTATGTATGTATGTTAATAGTCAGACATATTTGATTTTTGATTTATCTGAAATTTTTATTTTGATTTTCTCTGATACCTGTGCTTTATTAAAGTGATTGTTAACCCCTCAAAAGCTGCCTTTCCCTTTAGAGAAGCAGATCAAAGAACCTGTGATAGCAAGCCCCCTTGTATGTTGGGGTGCTTACTATTACAGACTAGTATGATATAGCCTTTCATATCTTGAATTTTGTCATATATGTATTAGAGATCGATAAGAAAGACTTATGTATATGGGCACTTGACTAAAAAAAATACCTTCAGCAGGAATCTAGGGATACATTTGAATCAGTGCTTATCAAAGAAGTGTATGTATCTATTAAAATGTGGAGAATGGTAACACAGGTAACAGGTATTAAATGCCAATGATGCACAGCTTTTAAACCTTCTAGCTCCTAGTGTTGGAGTTGTTTTTCTTAACTTTGTAAAATATGTGTCAACTTTCCCTTGATTTATAATTTAGCTTAAATAAGGTTTCGTATATTATTATGTATGAAGCAATGACTTCACCTCACTCAGTTGTAGGAACAGATTGATGTAGAAAGGAACTATGGTAGATATGGTCAGATCACTAAGCAAATTAACCCTTACAGAAGATAACCTAAAATTATGAAAAATTGTCTATAAAAGAAGATCTAAATCAGCTTCTCTCCCCCCTGCCCCAGTTAATTTGGAAATAATGACTGATAGCCAGTCAGTGAATCAGATCTCTACAAGGCTAATCCGCTTTTGTCATTAAGGCAGGAGAAATGTGCCAAATATAAGGTGCCCTTTCCTCCTACCAAAAAAAAAATGACTCATTAAAAAATGGAGTATGATATAAAATCATACCCTTGATGTCATAGATAAAGTTTAAGCCTCTTTGGTTCAGGAGCAGGTCAAATGATGGCTTCTAGTGCTGTGTTGTAAGAGCTAAGTGGCTGTCTACAATCCTATCAAAGTCTCTCAGCTATGAAGTCTGTCAACTTTTTCTCCCCCATATCTTCTGAGGCCAAAGAGAAGACAGGGAAGTAGGCATAGTGTTGGAATTATTTCCCAAACAAGTTTTAACTTTGTTTCTCAGCTTGAAGCTAGTGTTTGCTTTCTATGGAGAGATGACTGTGGTGCTACAATTCCATGACTGCAGAGTCATTTCTATGGAATTCACTTTCAGAAAGTAGATAGGAAGGGTAGTAGGGATGGAATAGTAGGCTTCCAAGCCTTGCAGATAAATGAAAGGCTGTTCCAACAAGACGTGAGAGGAAAGGGCAAGTGAGAGTGAACAATATGTGTAAGCCTCTGTTTCACAGAAAATACACAGGAAGCACTGAAGTTTTCAGTCTCCAGCCTCTAATAAGTTCACTCTTGATCTGGTCAGACAGGCAGACAGTTTTGGAGGGGTTAATAATCAACTTTATTCTAGTCTAGTCTTCTCAAATGGTTGTTGGGAGAACTAGTTCCTACAGTATTCCCTGATCACCCTTCTCTCATCATGTTATACTCACTATTTATTCGGCAGTAAACTAAACATTGTTCAATAAAGTAAAGCATAGCATTCATAGCAGCATCCTTAAGCAAAACTTATCCTCTAATACATATATGTATCTCCTAGCACTCAGTGTATCATTTGGCACATAGCATATACCATTGTATCCCCAAAGTCGGGGGTCCCAGGCTAGGGTCTTCCCAGCAAGATATATCCTTAAGAGGTAGCATAAAATACCACACCATCCACCCCTAGGTCACTGTAGACAGTGTCTGAGTAAAGTCCTTTCTCATCTTGACTGGAGGCTGACTTCAAACCTCCATGGCTCCTCCTCCATGGGCTGACCCCTCCCAGCTCTTGCCTGGGTTCTCATACATGCAGGCAGCTCTTGTTCCTTGTCACAGGTCAAGGGGACAATTCCACTCCAAATTCTTCCTGCTTCTGCCTGACAGCAGGCTCTAAGGGCTCCTGCCCACAGCTTCCCGTTTCTAGGAAAACAAAGTTTAACAAGTCTCTAATAATATTTATGCACATTACTAGTGCCATCATCTAAATTCGTAAAGACCAATAGACAAGACTTCAGTCTGAGAAATTAACATGTTATCAACAGACAGGCTTGCGATATCAGGAACATTCTCTTTTTCTAGCCTTCTTATCCTGTGCTTCTCTCTCTCAGCTCTTTTCGCTCTACTATAGCTATTGGCTAAAACTTAATCCAGAAAAACAGCAAAAAAATCCTACTTTGCTTGCCATTACAGGTCAGTCGAGACAGGAATAGCTCGTGCACTCCCCTAAATTCTCTCATGCCTCAATGGGAGCTAGTTGAGGCACCCACAGATTTCCCGTGATTTCCTCACTCACTGATTGGTGCCTATCCTGCTTTATAGGGCAACAGACAAAGAAGACATGCTAACATCAAACTCACAGGTTGACTTTAGCAATACTATCATTCTGTGCAGTTGTAGTGAATATTACATTATGTCACCCATTATCTCATAGCACAGCCTCAGTAGGACTGTCTGTCACTATGATTCTGGGAACTACTGTTTAGAATCCTTGATACTATTATGGGAGTTATTAGCTAACACCTGGAAGTTAGACATTCACATGCCATGGATCCTGAGAAATCGAGCTCTAAAAAGAATAACAAAATTCTCCTTATAGCCTCCTCCTTAGAGATTACAAACCAGGTTATCATTTGAAATATCTGAACTTTCACAGGTTCACTGTAACTTGATATAAGCTTCAAATTTTTATTTGGGGAAGTTTTGTTTGATTTTATAAAAAACATGGTATGTGATGACTTGAGACTGTAACCTTTCAATACTCATTGAAAATGGAAAAATGGACAAGGCACCTGAGGATTAATCTTCAAAAAAGATAAAGAATTGGACTATATAATCTATAGACTAATAGTTTTGACTTCCATTCCTTAAAAATAGCAAAATATGTCATAAAAAGGATGGTTAATGAATACTTAGAAAAGGAAAACAGTAAGCAAGAGTTATACAGTATTGATTGCGTCAAAAATTCCAGATAATCACTATTTCCATTTTAAAGAGTTACTAAACTGGTAGATTAGGGAAGTGGAGTAACTAAAATTTTATCTAGGTTTTAGCAAATTATTAGATACCATTTTTCATGCTGTTGTGGGTGCTATTGGCTATCAGGGGTGAAGAACCTGTAGCCCAGATGCCATATGTGGCCCTCTAGGTCATCAAGTGAGGCCCTTTGACTGAATCTAAGCTTCATAGTGTTCTGTGAAGGCCACATGTGGCCTCCAGGTCAAATGTTCCCCACCTCTGGAGATGATTGGATGATTAAGTAGATTTGCAACTGGCTGAATTGCAGACCTAAAGAGTAGTAATTAATGGTTTGATTTCCTTGTAGAAGGAAAGCTTAGTAAGGGAAGTTTCCCAGAAATCTGTGCTTGGCCCTGTGCTGCCATTTTTATTAATGACCTGAATAAAAAGAAATAGATAACATGCTTGTCATCTTTTCAGCTGCTATAAAATTGGGAGGAATAGTAACAGATTGGATTCAGTTGGCTAGAGTATCAGGCCAAATTGAATATGTTGAAATTCAAAATGGATAAATGTGAAATTTTACCCTTGATGAAAAAAGAAAAAAATTTTTTTTAAAAATGGAGGTGGTATCACTGAATAGTAGTTGCCCCCACCCCAAAAAAAATGAGCTAGGGATTTTAGTGTACTGCAAGCATTGTATAAGTATACAGTATGATATGGCATCCAATAAAGCTAATTAAAACCCAGGCTTTATGTACCTTACATGTATGGGATGCTAGGTTGCATAATCAGTAGAGTATCGGGTCTGAAGTCAGGAAGATCTGGGTTCAAATTTAGCCTCAGACACTTACTAGCTGTGTGACCCTGAGCAAGTCACTTAGTCCTGTATGCCTCAGTTTCCTCATCTGTAAAATGAGCTAGAGAAGGGAATGACAAACCACTTCAGCATCTTTGCCAAGAAAATCCCAAGTGGGATCACAGAGAATTGTACATGACTGAAAATGACTGAACAACAACAAGAAAAGCTTACAGGAATAAGAAGGTGATAAGCCTCTCGTACTCAGGTCACATTTGAAATACTATGCTCAGTTCTGTGAACCATATTTCAGATAATACAATGAGCAACCAAAGGAAGGCAGATAAGATGGTGAAAGGACTCTAGTTCATGCCATAGGAGGATGACTGAAGGAATGGTAATATTTAGCCTGGAGAAAGACCCAACTTGGGGGAGATATCATAACTGTCTTCAAATATGTGAAAGACTATAAGGCAGAAGAGGACAAAAACAGAAGTAATGGGTGGAAATTACTAAGAGGCAAATTTAAGCATAACATAAAGAAGACTTTCTAACAATTTAGCTCTTCAAAAAAATGATGGATAACCACTTGTTAAAATTATGGTAGAAGGAGTTATTTTTTTATATATGAGAGCTACTAAATAGTCACTGAGGCCCACCCCAACTCTGAAATTATGATCTTTGACAAATAACGTATGTAGCTTTTCAAATAGTCAGTGGTACTTTTAATATAGCAGCTTTATGTTACTAATTTTCCACTGATGCTTATCTTTTTCTTTCAAAGAGATCTTGCTCTTTCATTCCATAAATATCTGTTAAGCATGTAGGAAGAGAAACTGGAAAGAGCAACAAAAACCCAGAGAGGAGAGCGTATCTATTAGGAAGGGTCAATAGAATCAAATATACACTGAGATTAAGAAGGAGAAGGGCTGAAAACAGGACACTGGTTTTGATACTGAAGTAATCTCTGCTAGTCTCAGAGAGCAGTTTCTATTGATTGGATAAATAGTAAACTGGAATACAAGAAGTTGAGAAGTAAATGAGGTGTGAGAAAGTGGGAGCATGGAGCATAGATAGCTTTTTTCCCTAGGAAGTTGGTCATGAAGGGAAAAGAGAAATAGGAGGGAATGTTAGAATTAAATGAAATTTGAAGGTTTTTTTTTTTTAAAGACTGGAGGGTGATAAGGACTGTTTCCTCATTAGATATAGAGAGACTGAAAATTAGGGGGAAAGAGGAAATGATTGAAGAGATGAGCATCAAGATGAGAATGAAAAAGGTGGAATCAAGTAAAAGGTCTGTTGTTGACAAGAATCAAGTAAAGAGTCTGTTTTTGAAAAGGGAAAGGGTCGACTTTTTTGCAAGAATGGATCAAAGGAGGGGATGGGGATGATTTGACTTGATGTGAAGTGTAGAACTGAGAGAAGAGGGAGTTCTCAAAGAATACCCTTTGAGAAAGCCTTTCCTTCAGAGAAAGAAAGGATACATCCTTTGTTGAATGGGAGGGCTGAATGAGGGAAAGGTTTTGAAATATATTCTGAGGGGAGTGGGATAGAATTATAATAATTTTTACAAAAAACAGTACAAGGATTGCCCATCATTAGGACTAACTTCAATTTGTAGTGGACCAAGTTGGAGTAAGCCTGTTATGTCACTTGTGATAAAATTCAGGACCTCTCAGGTAGGAGGTGAAAAGATGGATGATAGGAATTATTCAGGTATGGAGTTTGGAAGAGGATGAGTTGTTAATAATAGAGGAAAGGTGGAAAACATGAAATGTGGAACTGGAAAACTGAAAACTGGAAAACTGTACTTTATTAAAGCTTCTGAAGGGAGGAAAATGAGACTAGAGTTGGGGTGATGACATGGAAAATCAAGGAATGGTGGAGTAATGAGAGGTTACAGTGAGAAAAAAATTGTTTATGAGAGAGACAGCACAATGAGAGAAGGAATGATGGAAGATTATGTCAGAATCTCAGAAACGTGGAGTTGGAAGACTTTAGATCAATGGAATAACCCTCCTTTTGTGTAGTTGGAGTAGGTAAAAGATGCAGATCATGAGACTTATATAAATAAGGAAGCAAGAGTTTTTCTGGGTATATCCACACGTAAGTTGGAGTCCTTAAATGTAAGAGTAAGCCTTAAAGAGGAGACAAAGATTGTTGACCAAGTAGTGAATTTCTTGAGAAAAGAGGGAGAATGACCTTGAAGGCAATAAAGAACAACTAGAATCTGAATACGATTATATATATGAATGAAGTGAACTTGGAAAGGTTACTGAGTGGTAGTAGGAGTTCAAAAAGACTGGCAGTGGCATCAAGAAACAAGAAATATGTTACATGCTTCTCCTGGCACAGTATGCTATGGCATGGGGACCAGGGATCAGGAACATGAGTGAGGATAAATCCAGGGCTGGAGAAGGTAACCAGGCTTACAACTTTTGAAACTGAGATGCAACAAAGTATGGATTTACTCTCTGCTGCTTGTACTAATTTGGGCCTAACAATTGACACCAAAAAACCCCACAAAAAAACAGGTGTTTCACCAGCCAGCATCACACCCATCCGTATGTGCTTACAGCAAATGGAGAAGTTTTTAATACTGTGCATAAATTAACTAACCCTGACAATATACTTTCCAGGGATGTACACTTTGATAATGAGGTTGATATATGCATTGCCAGAGTTAGTTCAGTGTTTGGGAGACTCCAAAGGAAAGTGTGTTTTCGACTGACTACCAAACTGAACATCTACAGAGCCGTTGTGCTAACCTCATTGTTATGTCTGTGAAATCTGAACAGTATTTACCAGCGCCATGCCAGGAAACTGAATTGCTTCCATTTGAATTATCTTGGATTCTGAAGATCACCTGGCAGGATAAGATACCAGAGACTGAGGTCCTTTCTTGAACTAAATTGCCAATCATTCAAACCCTGCTACAGAGATCCACACTCCAATGGGCTGGCCAGGTTGTTCGAATGCCAAATATGTGCTTGCCTATGGAGAGCTTACACAAGGCAAATGTTTACGGGGTGGTCAGAAGCAGCAACACTCTCAAGTTTTCTCTGAAGAACTTTGAAATTTATTGTGTGATATGGGAGACACTGGCACAGGACTGCTCAGCACAGCGTGTCCTCATCAAAGAAGGTGTTGTGCTCTATGAGCAAAGCAGAAATGAAGTAGCTTAAAAGAAACACAAGTTACACAAATTTAGAGAATCCATTCCAAGTGTTCACATGAACTATTGGTGCCCAACCTGTGGTAGAGCATTCTGAGCTCCTTTTGGTTTGGTCAGCCACAATCAGATGCTCTTTAACTTTATTCTTACATAGTGAGGTCACTTTTGTCTTTGAGAACAAAGGACAACAACCAACCAGCCATTTTGAGGAGAACCAAGTTTCTGTGATTTCTAGGGAATGGTTGCTGTCCTTCGTCTTCGCAGAGGACCAAAATGACATCACCATGATAAAGTGAAATTTCAGTGTGTCCAGCTGTGGCTGATCAGACCAATACAAGCTTGGAGTGCTCTATCACAAGTTGGCACAGATAGTCCATGCGAATGTTTGGGGTGGATATCCCAAATTTGTGCATCCTGCATTTACTTTGTGCTGTCTCAATTCTGCTTTGCTCAAATAGCACAACATGCTTTCTGATGTGGGCACCACATGTTGAGCATTCCTGTGCCAGTGTCTCCCATGTTGCACGGTCAAATCCAATGTTCTTAAGAGAGACCTTGAGAGTGTCCTTGTTTCACTTCTTCTGGTCACCATGTGATCGCCTGCCCCATGTGAGTTCTTCATAAAATAATTTTTTTTGGCAAGCATACCTTTTGCATTCAAACAACATGGCCAGCCCATCAGAGTTGCACTCTCTGAAACATAGTTTGAATACTTGGCAGTTCAGCTCAAGCAAAGACTTCAGTGTCTGGTACCTTATCCTGCTAGGTGATCCTCAGAATCTTCTTGAGACAGTTCAAATGGAAGCGATTCAGTTTCCTGGCATGGCGCTGGTAGACTGTCCATGTTTCACAAGCATATAACGATGAGGTCAGCACAATGGCTCCGTAGACCTTCAGTTTGGTAGTCAGTCTAATACTTCTTCTCTCCCAAACTTTACTTCGCAGCCTCCCAAACACTGAGCTACCTCTGGCAATGCGTGCATCAACCTTGTGTCAATGTGTATATCCCTGGAAAGTATACTACCAAGATAAGTGAACTTATCCATGGCATTCAAAACTTCTCCATTTGTTGTAACTGATGGTTCTGCATATGGATGGTGTGGTGGTGGCTGATGGAGCACCTGTGTTTTTTTGTTGTTAATTAGCACAAGCAGCAGAGAATGACTTTTAGGGAATGGAAGTTTCATGAAAGGATGACTTATAATATGTAGAGATTTGTTAACAATAGAATGGGAGTTTCATGTGATACAATGAAAGCAGAAGGTAGAATGAATTGAAGATAAGGAAAAGATAGGGAGTGGGAAGTAGTAGTTGGAACTGGATTGGGGTAGGGAGTGGAGAAGGGGTGGAAGTAGAACTTTTACAAAACTCCAGGAATTTTGAGTGGAACCACAAGATATTAGATTGTCATTAGCTTTCCATTAGCAGTGATAACTTCCTTGAATAAGGGGTAGTGGGGAAGAAGAATCCATAGTTGGTAACTGGTTAAATGGCAAGTACCAAGACACGGAATGGGATTTAGTTTTGAGGCTTAAATTACTGTAGATGATGAAGCACAGTAATCATAATCCAAGGCAGCTCTTCTCTGATGTTGAGTAGATTAATTGCTCCCTTTAGACTTGAACTCTTGAGGCTCTTTGATTCTAACCTAGTGACTGGTTTGGAGGGGTAGGGGTGTCAGGGAAGTGCAACAGTAAGACTTCTCCTTTGGGAGTGTAACACTTTATTTACCATGGGTAATGGTGCAATATTTTGAATCATTTTATCAACTGAAGGGAATTTTATTGTGTGATGATTTCTAGAGGGTCATTAAGGCAACCTATCATATCAAATGTAAAAATGACAGTCAAACACCCTTATGGTACAGTGGAAAGAGTATTTAACTTGAAGTCAGAAGGCTTACTTCCCTTACCTGTCTTGATTATTGCATTAGCCTGTTTGGAGTTTTGTTGTTTGTTTTTTTCTTTCTGTCTCCATCCTGTCCTCTTCCAATGATTTCAGAATGATCTTTCTCAGAATTTCAGTCTGCTCAAAAGTCTTCAGTTTCTCCATTACCTGTCAAATCAGAATCAATTTTTTTTAAGAGGTGTTGGGGAGGTGGTGGAACAGGAAATCACAGCTCTGCAACCTAGCACCATTCTCTCTTTCTACACTTATCTCATATTTCTCTACTGTACACTCTCCTTTCTTGCCAAACTATATAATTTTTAATTCCTTAATCATTCACTTTGCATTTATGTATGTATGCCCTTTTTATAAGGCTACTTCTTAAATCAGTAATGCCTGCCCTGAAATGATTGCCTGTTGAAATGTGCCTCTCATGTTTTAAATCCCAAAACCTTCTGTGGATCTTCCAGGGTGATGACAACCTTCCCCCACCTCCCCCACCCTTGAATTCACATATTACTTCGTTGTTTTTTTATTGTCTACTTACTTTATGTGATATTTCATGTTGTAGCTATTTGTCCACCTATTAGAGGGTTAAGCTCCTTGAAGGCAGATACCTGATTTTATCTAAACTTTGAACTTCTCCCAGTGCACCCAGAATGTACTTAGTAAATTTGTTGACTTGACCTGGATATGAATACAGAGTTTTCTATTTCATACTGTCTGTATTAACATGTACAAGTCACTTAAACTCTGTAGGTCTCACTTTCTTATATATAGAATGAAGTAGTTGGAGTAAATGATTCCTTCCAGCATCAATATTCAGTAACTTGTGATGCCTTGCTTTGGTTGCATCCTCAACATTTCTCCTTAGCATTATTCACTTATTAATACTTTCCTTTTGCACATAAATTGAAGGATGGATTATGTTGAAACTGGATTTTTAGGTCAGCTAGGTGTTATATCGGATAGAGCACTGGACTTGGAATCAGGAAGACTCATCTTTCTGGGTTCATATCAGGTCTCAGACACTAGTACCTTGTGACCTTGGACAAGTCACTTAACCTAATTTGCCTCAGTTTCTTCATTTCTAAAATGACCTAGGGGAGAAAATGGCAAATAACTTAAATATTTTTGCCAAGTGAGGTCACTGAAAGTGGGACACAACTGAAATGACTGAACAACAACAAATTCATTTCAGCTGCAAAGTCATGTTTTGAATTGCCTTATGTGCATAATTCTTTGTTATCATTTTTCCCCTGCATGTTGGTACTGTCACTATTGCATGTTGAGAGAAGCTATGGGTCTTTCCCCCATGACTTTGACACCTGTGCTCCACTGATTATTTGAGACACATGCTTAGCACCTTCTTTACCAACCATCTTAATTACATGGCATTGCTCTTTCAAACCAGTTTGCTTTCTCACCTGGGCATTTCTCATTTAATATCCCTAACCATCCAACAGAAATGCCTGTCTACAAAACCACTGAGCCTCTGTTCCAGGTATTAAGTGTTTTTCATCTCTTATAACTATAATAAGCTGCCAGGCCGATTGATGTGCACTAGGCCATTACTTTCATTGTAATGTATGTCGTACCTCTTCCACAGTCTACTTCTCTTAGCATCACTCTGCCTTCCTTCCCTACTCATTCAGAAGGGATTGGCAAATAGCATTTCTGTTGTTGTGATCAAGTACATACAGATACGTAGAGGGACTTGCCTTGATTTTAATTTAAACTTTGCCTGGGAGTGCAGCAGAGCATTTTTTGATGTGCTTAATTACACTTCAGTGGTATCTCTCGCCAGTGGTTTTATATCTCCTGGTATCTAAAGATAAGCTCAGTGTTCCAGAAAATATCTTCATCTTTACAGCAGGTTGTGATCACAGGCTGGATTTGGAGATAAGATTCCTTATTGCACAGTGCTGTGCACAGATACACACAAGAAAGTAATTAATTCAAAGAATGTAAAACTGAATATTTGACTATAAAAGAATATAGGTTTTTCTGAATTGTCTGTGCTTGTTATATTTACTTAGGCATTAGGAGCATTCAAGGATTATATGTTTTGTTTAGATAGTCATAAGGAGCTCATTCTAATAACTTCTTTAGGATAGGACTTAAATGATGAAGATACTTTGCTTAGTTTCTTTGCAGATTGCGGAATTGAGGTTTGAATTACTTCTATGGGATGCAGAGAAGTTCAATAAATGGAACAAGATATTAAGACATTGATCTGAGGTTATTTTTATCTTGTAAGACACTTCTATGTAATCAGAAAATATTAAAAGCATTTTTCTGTGTGCTTAATTGTCAATTCAATATCTTTATTCTGTATCCCTGGAATGTATTTGGAGTACATGTCAAAGTTTGCCACTAAAGTGAATGGAAACCTATGATTAATTCAAGTTAATATCTATAATTTTCTGTTCGAAGACATTTTAGACAGTACGTAGTACACACAATTATCAAAGCATATAGGCTTGATCCACACAGCACAAAGAGAAGGGAGAGAATGTGCATTTGTCTGATTTACATAGACAACAAGTTAACTTTGTCCAAAAAAAGATCCAATTTATGATTTCTGTTATCCGGTTATCTCTTCATACCAAAGGTACTTTGTTCTACATAAATTTTGCAACCTGTATGTTGCTAGAATCTTGAGAAATTTTAAAAGTCAGTGGCAGTTTTTTCTATTTAAATTTTAGATTATAATTTTCCTTTTTTCATGCAAGATGAAATCTATCAAGTGAGATTCAGGTTTTATTCATTTCTGTGTGTGGCATAATATAATTAATTTTGTCAGGATTTATACTGAGTATCTATTACCACAAACTGTTCATGAAGCTTGCGCATGGATTACTAAGATACTTAAAAGATTGATCACCTAGGTTTCTCAGTTGTTTTGTGCCCTCCAACATTGTGTGTGTGTGTGTGTGTGTGTGTGTGTGTTTGTGTTTTCAGTGTTAGGGAAGTGTGTCCAAGTACTTTGCAGGGAAGTATATGGCCCCAGAGTGTTACACATGCTCTGTATTGCTTGTATGCTTGGCACACATCACGCAAGAGAGAGAGCAAACAGATGGTTTGCGTAGGTGTACTTGTCTTGGTGCCCAAATGGTTCCCTAATGCATGTCTGCCATATACTTGCCTGAGGAAGCATCTGCTTACTTTATGGAATATGTTCCATGCTTATGTCTACATGAGTAATATGTAGGTGACCCCCAAGATAGATGGGTTGTGGACCTTTTTTAGTATTATATGATGAATCATTGCATAAAATAGTTATGTTCCAAGTCTTTAGTCATTTTTTCAAAATTACATAGGCTTAAATACTGTCCAAATATGCCTATATACTATCACCAGGAGGTTGTATAGTTATATCTGTTAATTTTTTGCTTCACAGTTAGGGGGGAGGAGGAGATGACCATATCTGTTTAATATACTTCAAACCAAAAGACATACCTCAGTATGACTTTATGCATAATTTCACATGATGTACTATGGCTGGTAGCTTCTAAAATATTCATTTATATAGAAGGTATTAGGTTTTATTTAAAGAATATTTATGTCAAGGTTTTACCTATCAGGTTTACCCATAACTATACATTTTAAATGAAAGTGACATATACTAGTGAGAAGGATTTTGTTTGAATTCCCCACTCACCCTTATGGTGAGTGGGGTTGGCATAAGCTGCCCCTCTTTCACATTTATCAGAAGCTTGGAAAATGAGTACTATAACTCCAAGGTGATAATGAGTCTTGTGCTAGATGTAGGCAAGTATTATTATTTTGCTAATTGTAACTAACATTTTTTCATATGCAAAGCATTTTGTATTTTGTCAAAGAACTTCTGCAAGTCATTTGATTCACAGCAGAGTCTGTGAGCAAGCAAGGTAGGTATTACTTTTCTCATTTCCCAAGTGAAGACATTGAGGTTTGATGAGGTTAAATAACTTGGTCTTTATCACCTGGTTTTGGCAGAGCCAAGACTAGGGTTGATAATTGATAAAGAGGACAGAAATTTGAGTTTTCCTGTCATCCATATCATCATCACTGTCCTCATATCAACTAATAATTTATTATTAGTGCCCTTTGACGTTGAGAATATTTTCATCAATAATAGTGCCTAAAATAGGTATCACATCCAATATAATCCAGCCTTTGTTTTCAACCTAATTGTTTCATTAACATAAAAATTTAAAAAACCCATCATCCAGTATGATATCTTACCTCTTCTACTCTAAATTCTATCCCCACACCTCATGAAAATGTCTGTGAATATGGACAGATTATACTCACACTGATAAATTTTAGGCTTTTTGAAGCAGTCAAGTCTTTAAGGTAATGAGTTATTTTAGGTTGTATAATACTTCTTAATGGTTTTCTGTTTGCTCATAGAGTAAACTATGAGCTTCTCTATGATATTTGGAATCCTGACCTTTTACTAGAAACTGACTAATGATGACAATTTTAATAGCTTACATTTATATAGCATTTTGAGATTAGAAAAGCACTTTGAATATAACTCACTTGATTTTCAAAACAATCCTACAAGGTAGGTGCCATAGGTTATCAGCATCCCAGTTTTAGAGTGGAAGAAACTGAGGCTTAAAGAATTTTAAGATTGGATTGCTTAGGGTCATATAGCTAGTCAGTATCAGCTCCCAGGCTCTCCTGCCTCTTAGTCCAGTCTCCTTTCTACTGTACCATATTCCCTGCCAAGTAAAGGGGAGAAAAGAAATAATGGCTAGGAAAAACAGATTAACATAATTCTAACTATCTTTGTATGTATAAAGTGAACAATTATCTGGTAAAAATGCATCCCTTGAAATATTTATTTGCCTTATAAGTTAAAAAGCTATTGTGTTTTAACTATTTTATCTTACATAACATCATCAGGACTTCATTCTACGAGTTCATAATGTTCAATTGCCTTGGCATTGAAACTGTTGAAGATATATAAGGAGCAAATTTAGCTTGACCATGTTTTAATTAGATTCTTAAGATTTGTGAGTCGTTAAGCATCTACTACTGGAACACAATATGTGTGGAAAGTAACAGATTACATTATTCATGGTTAGATTTTGAAATAAATTATTAAAAAATAAAAATTTTTGCCTTCATCCATTCACCAAAATCTAGGAACTCAGCCCTGTGAATGATGTTCTCTCTCTCTTTGGAAAACCTTAAGCAATTTTCTTAAAGTAACCATTTTAAAGTTATTTTAAATGTTTAAGTTATGTGATTAACCTGTGCAGGAAAAGAGAAGACTTGAGTTAGTTAAAATCTTTGACATCATCTATAATTACAGGGTAGGAGAAAGCAAAGCCAGTGAGATAGAAATATTCTTTCTAACCATGACAAATACCTGAGGAATATATTGTTACTGCATTTTTATCACAAATAGACTAAATTTAAGTTTGAGTCCAAAATCAGAGAGAATATTGTATAAGGAGTTATCTCCCATATCCAAATAACATGTAATAAAATATGTTATAGATGATTAATATAAATTTTAGACTTTAATAAGGGCCAAAGTTTGAATTAAGAAGAGCCTGGACCTAATAGTCCCCTTTGTTTAACTTAGAGGACTCCTTTTGATGTCAGGCAAACAAAAGGGACTTCCTTACCAGACCCTTCTTCCGGCATCTTAGTGATAAGGCTTAGGTTGTAACTTCAACTCTCTTAAGATACCACAACATCAAAGGCCTGTTAGGACGGGATTTGTTATCTGGGTGATGGGACTTTGTCTTTTCCTTATCTCAAATCACAAAAGCATACTATAGAAGGAAGATGCCTATAGCCTGGGATCATTAAACCCAATTGATGCCACTTTATCTACAATGTGTTTATCTAAGAGAACTCCTTCCTCCTGGCAAAATGTACTTATGACAGTCAATTTCTGTACTAAGTCAGGCAGTTTTGATCCTGGCTCCATAGCGCTATGTAACTGTAACTGTTATCTTTTTTGGGGAATTATTTAATTAATTAGATCATAAAATGTATGCATTGAGCCTGTTGCCTTTTCTTTAACCAAGTTTTCAGGTCAAAATAGATAATAAGATAATGCAATAT
>CM053773.1:71341239-71384993 GCA_028658325.1 Potorous gilbertii
TCCAACACACATTGCCACTATTTTATTATGTTTGCCGATTAACAGAATTACCGTGAAAGCTAATATAATTTGAATCTTTCCCAAATTTTGCCCCTTGAATATTTCCCCAGCTCTCCAACTACTTCATGTGCTTCTCTTTGAGCTTAATTCTCAAGTATGGTATAGGGATTTTTAATTAGATGGCATATTACCAAATGACTCTTACTTGCTTAGTATAGATATTTGTGAATTATTTATATATCAAGTTTATGGATTACTTGCACATACTAATGTATCAATCCATAAATTCTAAATATATATGAATAAAAGACCATATCGAAGTCTGTTATATTTTATTAAACATTATAAATGTCTGGGAGGCTTAGTACTTCTGCTTTCAATTAGCAACACTTAGGAGAATCTCTTTCTGGATACCATAGAGTGAGAGAATTCAATTCAGCTTAACAAACTTTTCTTAAGTACTTACCTTGTGCAAGGATTTAGCAAGATCTTGTGATTAAAGAGCTAACCTACAGGGTGCTTTAAGACACATGAGCAAATACGCAAAACACAATGTAAAAATGTGATAAGGGCAAATGAAGGAGCCAGAGAAATCATTCTCACAAAATTTGGAGGAGAAAATACTTTCAACTTTGAGGATCATTGAAAGCTTGAAGGAACAGGATTTCAACAAGTAGTTAAAAAGATAAAATAACACGGCCAGAATGGGATAGTTGAAAGAACTAATAGCACTTCTGGCTCATTTTTGCCTGGAATTTGGTACGTAGAGAAGACTAAAGTACAAAACAGTGGAAAAGTAAGTTGTAGTCAGATTGTAGTGTTCTTTAGACAGCAGGTTGAGGAATTTGTGTTTTCTAAGTATGGCGTTTGTACTTTGAGGAAGCCGGGTGGTTCAGTAGATGGTGTTGGGACCGAAGTCAGGATGACCTGAGTTTAAAGTCAGCCTCAGACACTTATTAACTGGGTGACCTTGGGCAAATCAGTTGACTTCTGTCTGTTTTAGTTTCCTCATCTCTAAAACAGGGGCAATGATAATCCCTACCTCACAAGGTTGTTATGAGGCTAGAACAAGGTAATATTTGTAAGGCTCTTTGTAAACTTCCAAGCACTATATACATGCTGCTATAATGGTCACTATTATTAATTATCCTCTAGGTAATATAGAGTCATTGTAGTTTTGTGAGAAATGGTGTGGCCATGCTGAGCTTCAGGAAGAATATTTTGGCCCTCAGGTGAAAGACGACTTGAAAAAGGGAGTCAGTAAGGACAAGGAGATTAACTTGGAAGCTTTATAATAGGGCAAGGGTGGTGAGGATCTGAAAAGAACCTAATCATTTCATAGGGATGGCCAAGCACATGCCTAGCCCTCTGAGAATCTGGATGTGAGCTAATACAGGGCTGACCTCCTTCAGTGCTCCAAAGGTATGAACCACTGCACTCTGGGCCACCAGAAAAAAAAGAAATGGTTCTGTATTACAGAGTAAAGGCCAAATAATCGAATTGGGAAGCTCTTCAAATAATTTTGTTGGTCATACTGCAAAGAGTTAGTGGGTATATATAACAGCAGAAATGTTTTACTTCGGCGACGAAGGACGAGCACGACTTTTGTGGACCGGTCAATTTATGCTGTATTTTTCACATAATTTTCAATCTATGTCTCCATCAATGTATCTTGTTTGGGCAATATATAATTTTAGCAACCTCTTCTTACCTATTTTTCTGCTTATTCTTGACTTGGAGCTGTTAGAGTATTATCATAAAAGCCTATCTGTTACATATGTTTCAAGGCATCTTGTAAATTCAGCACTTAACAATCTTTTTAGCAACTATCCTGGTCCCTTTCAATAGAAAGTATTAGATATTAGGCAGTACCATGCTCATTGTGGTTAGATGCATCCATCCCTCTGGACAGAAATCTTTCTATGGTTCTCAGATAAAGCTTTTATCCCTCAGTCCTACCTCTGCCTCCAGAATGGTATTGTTGTTTAGTTTTTTTCCAGTCATGTCTGACTCTTTGTGATGCTATTTGTTTTTTTCTTGGCAATGGTAGTGGAATAATTTGTCATTTCCTTCTCCAGCTCATTTTACACATGAGGAACTGAATCAAACAGGGTTAAGTAATTTGCTCAGGGTCACATAGCTAGTAAGTATCTGAGGCCCAAATTGAACTCAGAAAGATGAGTCTTCCTGACTCCAGGCCTGGCACTCTGTCCACTATGCCACTTACCTTCCAGAACAGTACTGAATACTTACTGTTCATTTTTTTTCCCTTTCCTTACCTATGCTTACCTTTTCATTAAAGTCACTAATCATCAGAACTTATGTGGATTTAATTTTGAGAGTCTTATCAATTTATTTTGGGGGTTTTTTTATTCTCTGCAACAGATGTTGCCAGATATGCTTCAGTGATATCTTTCTTATTTTTTTGCCATATATTTATCATGAGCACTTCAAAATAAGATGCCCAAATATTACATGAAATAGTGTTTCTTGTTGCATTAGAAAACCAACTCTGCCATGTCCTGTATTTATTTACCTCTTCAAGGAAAACCTTTGAGCTGTGTAGCCTTTTTTTTTTTCTGGTTTCATTTATCATTAGAATGTCAGCATTAATTCAATTGAAGCCCTCCAGTAGTATGTTCATTCATTGGTCATTGAACAAAGATCACACATTTAGAATACCAACAACTAAGTTACAGTTTATATTGTCTAAAAGCTATGTGATTCTAGTACCCTCTTTCTTGTTTCCTGCTATGATGCCACTGGAAGAGCCTTAGAGGACTAAAGGATATTATATAAATATAAATGTGTGTGTATCCTTTTTCATGGGTTGCCTTGTCCATGATCCATACCAATGATGAGCCTCTTTCTCCCTAGTACATAACTGTCTCAAGCTACTATATTGACAATATAAATCTTCAGTTTATCTTTCATCATCTGCTTCCACATGTAACAATAATGTTGTCTTGGAGAAATAGAAAGGAGAAAACCCTCCCTCTTCCAATACTCCATGTAGCATATTCTCCCACATAATACTAAATTTGTGAAGGAAAGCATGACTTTTTTTCCCCTTTTTTGGTAGTACTATTATTGTATTTCATGAGTACTGTTATTAATTATTGTATTATAGTAATACAGGTATGTATTAACTTGAATAGGGATCCAAATGATGTAGAACGGATGTGGGGAATACTAAATTCTTTGCAAATTCTCATGTACTTGGATTCAAAAGCTAGAAAGGGCCTTATAAGTTATTTAATCCAATCTACCAGAAGCATGATTTTCCTTCATGATATCCTAAAAATAAGTGTTCATCCAGTTTTTCCTTGAAGACTGCCAGTGAGAGGGAACAGAACATTAACTAGAATTTAGTTGTCACTTCAATAGTGTAGCATTTTTTGTTGTTGGAACACTGAAAACCACGGTATGAAAATATGACTCTATTTATTGACAGTGAATATCAGAGTATTTGATAAATAGGTTTTTTTGTTTATTTTTAGAAAAAAGACCTGTGAGTGTTTTATATGCACTGATGTGGCCATTTTAATGATCTTTTTATCATATAGCATTATATCATATGGTATTATATAGTCATTCATCCTTGCTTTCCTTCTTTTTTGTCTTAGATAATTCAGGAATTTGAAATTCTGTGATTTAGATACTTTTATTACCTGGGTGACATGTTATTTTTATACTGAATCTGTGTCTGGAAAACCAGGCCTCTGGTCATAGTGACTGGATGATTCTATGAAAAATGTCCATGAATATAAGGAGTGATTACTCCCAAGTACCAATTCACAACCTTAATAGCTGTAAAACCCTTTGGGGAAGCTATTCTCTTCCCTTACCTCCCATGATGTGAAATTATCTTGTTCATTGAAGAAAAAATTATGAAGATTTATATAGAGTATCCCATTATAGAATATTCTACTGTTTCTTCTTGCTCTATGCCATGAAGATTGACTTGTGTACCACTACGTACGTGCTGTATTTTATCTACTTTCCAACTTCCTGTAAACATGTTCAGATTTCCCCCATTCTTCAAGCAACAACTACAACTATCCCTTTATTTAACCATAAAACCCTCTCAAACTATATCATCCCCTTCACAGCAAAAGACAGAGAAAGTCATCTAACACTCCCTTCTTCATGTTCCTTTTTGTCACTCATTTCTCTTATCACCCAGCTGAACCTAAAACCACTTTCTATTCTATATCAGAGTCATCTCTGATTTTTAACTTTTACTCACCAGTCTCCTATCTCCAAGCCAATATCCAGTCAGTTGCCAAACCTTTTTAATTCTACCTCCACAGTATGTCTGTCCCCTTCTCTCCATTTATACCATAACCACCCTAGTTGAAGGTCATCACTTCTCACCTTGAATATTGCCAATAGCATCTTACTATATATGTATATGTATATATACATATACATATATATATATTTCATCCCTGGTTCTATTTTCTGTTTTTCCCGATTCATCTTCTACATCACGATAAAATTTTATTCTTAAAGCAAAATTTTACCTAACTTAAAAAATCAACCAAACAAATAAACAGCAAAAAGCAGTGACTCTCTCAATGTCCTTTTAGGATAAAAGGCAAATACTTTATTTAAAATTTAAGGTTCTTTAAAGACCTTTGTAGGCTTTTTGTCACATTAGATTCCCCCATGCCCCGCCTGGATGATTCTATGAAAAATGTCTATGAATGTAAGGAGGGATTACTCCCAAGTACCAATTCACAACCTTAATAACTGTAAAACTCTTTGGGGAAGCTATTCTCTTCCCTTACCTCCCATGATGTGAAATTATCTTGTTCATTGAAGAAAAAAAAATATGAAGATCTATATAGAGTATCCCATTATAGAATATTCTACTGTTTCTTCTTACTCTATTCCATGAAGATTGAGTTGTGTACCACTACGTATATACTGTATTTTATCTACTTTCCAACTTCCTGTAAATACGTTTATACTCTGCATTTGAGACAATTTGATCTATTGTTGTTCTCTTTACATGACATTGCATTTCTACTTCTGTGCCTTTGCATATTTTATTCTTCGTTCCTGGAATGCCCTTCCTCCTCTGGAAATGATCTTTCTTCCTTCAAGACTTAGCTCAGCCTATAAGAGGCTTTAGGTGATTCTTCCTTAGTTATTAGTGTTGTCCACTAGTATCACCAGAAATTACTTTTTTTACTCTGTATACACACACACACACACACACACACACACATACAAACACACACATACACACAGTGTCCTATATAAGTTGTCCCAAAAGAATTAGTAGTTTTAAGCTATTAAAGCTAAAAGAAGTTAAGACATTTATAGCATAAGCACAATGAAGGCAGTAACCATATTTCATTTAATCTAATGCTTAGAATTACCTTCTTTGCCTAGTTAGCATTAAGTAAGTTTCTGTTGAATTTTCTAAAGTCACATAGTAATGTAATTAGTGAAAGATTAGCCAGAATTCAAATCTGTCTCCCAATCTAACACCATACTACACCCAAAGAATCAATTGTTTCTATCATTAGAAGGATAGATTATAAGCAGTGATGGGGAAAGAAATCATACATTTGTTCTGAGAAATATCAATCTGATTTCTGTTCCCTTACTTGAATTTCAGTGTCTGATTTGTCCAGTACAAGCCCAGTGACAGGTTGCATGATTTTTTCATTCAATAATCAGACCTCCTAAGTTTTAAAGGCTCATAACATAAAGTTTTAGCTAGCCGGTGATGTTTTTTATTTTTTCTTAATGCTATAGCAACTCATGAAAGTTTGATTACTCAGATCTATAAGGGATAGGAACTGTGTTGGTAAGAATTCTGCCAAAATGGATAAATTCATACGTGCTTGAAATTTGTACGTTGGTATGTTTGAGTGTATTATGCATCCCTAAATACTGTCCCCTTTTTCAGTCAGTCAGTTAACATTTATTAAGCACCTACTATGTGTAGAGGACTGTGCTTAGCACTGGGGATATAGAAAAAGGACAAAGACAATTTTTACTCATAAGGAACTCACAGTCTACTGGAGGAGACAACAAGCAAACAAATATGTACAAGATAACTTTATACAAGATAAATTGAAAATAGTCAACAGAGGGAGGACGTTAGAGTTAAAAGGGGTTGAGGAAGGCTTCTGGTAGAAGATAGGATTTTAGTTGGGATATAAAGGAAGCCAGAGAATGCAGTAGATGGAGATGAGGCCTGGGAGACAGCAGTGAAAATGCCTAGAGCTGAGATAGTGTTTCTTGCTCATGGAGAAGAGAACAGGCCTGTGTCACTGAATCGAAGCATATGTGGAAGGGAGTAAGACATAAGGACTGGAAAGGTAGGATGGGGCTAGATTATAAAGGGCTTTGAATGCCTAACAGAGCAATTTGTATTTTTTCCTGGTGATAATTGGGAACCACTGGAGTTTATTAAATGTGGGGGTGACATATTAGGCTTGTGCTCTCAGGAAAATCACTTTAGTGACTGAATGGAAGATGGACTGGAGTAGGAAGAAATTTGAGGCAGGCCGACTCATTGGCAGTCTGTTATAATAGTGCAAGCATGAAGTGATGAGGGCCTATACCAGTGTGGTGGCAGTGTCACAGGAAAGAAGGAGGAATATTTTAGAGTTGTTAAAGGTGAAATTGACAGGCCTTGGCAACATTAGATATTGGAGATGAGAGATAGCGAGTCAAACATGACACCTAAGTAGTGAACCTGAAGGACTGGGAGGATAGGGTTGCTCTCAACCATAATAGGAAAGTTAGATGACAGTAAAGATTTAGGGGAAAAGATAATGAGTTCAGGTTGGGACATGCTGAGTTCCAGATATCTGCTGGACATTTAATTCAAGATGCCTGAAATGCAGTTGGAGATGCAAGATTTTAATATTTTTCCTCATATTCCATCCACTGTTATTCTAAGGGTGCTTTATATAAATTGAATGATGGAGTATCTCTGATAGGGTTTGTTGTTGTTTTTCAGGGTTTATTGAAATAATGCAAATATGAAAGAACAGAATTTTTTTCATTTATATAGGATATACTGTATCAGACTATGAAACTTACTGGATTTTTAGCAGCTATAAATTTATAACCTTGTTCTGTACATGATTGACTTATCACATGAAACAGTACGTGAATCCAGGTCTTTCTCTGTACCCTCAGCTATAGAAAGAAGCAAGGTAGAACAGCACAAAGCTAATGAAATGCAGTGAAACTGTAAATTTTAATGATATTAAAGAAAAAAATTCCAAGTTACAACCTCCTTTCTGTATAAAATTTCTGACATTATTAATATGGTCCTGTTGAATATAGTTTCGCAGTCCATTACTTAATAGGCTTCTTCTATGACAATTAGTCACAGTAATTACTTTGATTGTTTTATATCTGACACTTTACAACTCTTATTCATCACATTATGGTTTCATCATTTTCTCTCTTATACAATGGAACAGAAAGTAGGTTCAGACTTAGCATATTTTCCTATCTCAAAGGAAATTTTAGCTAATGGATGCAGCATAAACAACGAAGAGGGAGAGATAGAATTTAAAAAAAAAACCCTACCCCAAATGATGCCCTCTAGGAATCAGTTTGTCTGTATTAATGTTCTTTACTAGCAGGCTTCTACTAGGAAATCATTGTCAGCGCCAGTACTGCTGCGAGGTATTTTGGGTAGTTCAGACCAAAAGAGAATAATACATCCAACCTCTGTGTCTGTAATTTGACAAAAACTGTATTCGGAAGAAGCATACCACTGTAAATATGAGAGGGGGCATAAATGAGATTGTGTCGTATGCTTTATTTTTAAGGGATATTAATTTTTGCACAGGAATATAAGCTAAATTACTATTTTGTATAATTAGGGCCATCAACAGAGTATATCCCCTTTTAAAGAGGTACCCATAAGCTGACAACTACTTGTTTGGGTAATATATAATTTTAGCAACCTCTGCTTACCTATCTTTCTTCCTGTTCTTGACTTGGAACAGTTAAAATTTAATACTTATTACTAAGTTGAAATACTTGACCAAATAGTAATCAGAGTTTTAATAGAAACTTTGGCTCTAAATTCTAAGTGACTAGAAAAACATATATATGTTAATGTTTCTCATTATAAAAACGTGGTCTAAGGGTTTTTTGTTTGATTTTACAAAGTTAAAAAACAGAATCTTGGAAACATAAAATGACACTTTTCAAAAGTCATGTTAGCATCAAAAGTCTATTTAAAACATGCTTAAGGCCAACATTATGTGTATGCTGTAAAATACTAATGACTTTCACATGATGGAAAAATTTGACATTACTTCAGAATTTGTTTATTTCTGCTATATCATGACAATGTACTTCCTTACTTTATCTTGTTTACCTAAAGGAGAATCACAATGTCTTTACTTTTGGGAATTAGTTGAAAATAGGTATTCTGGAATTCAGAGGCTATGTAAAAGCAGTTTATTTTTTGCCAATCTTCAGTTATAATGCCCATACCATTAAATAAAGGATACCAGAATTGAGTTAGAACATCAGGTTACCATTTTAGGGAGAAGGAAGAAGTTCACATTTCAGAATCAATAATAATATGTAACCTATTGAAATGATTGCACAACAAGAACAAATTTTATTTAAGGAACTTGAAGTTTTAGTGTTAAAAACAAAGCAGAAAATTTGGTTCAAGTTAAAACAACAAGCATTTATTAATCACCTACCATGCATCATACACTCGGATACAAAAAACAGATATGATATTCGGATTGAAGATCAACAGAAATAGTCATATTTACCTTGCTCCTTAATTTTTGGTTGTGGATGCACACACACACACACACACACACACATACACACACAGAGTTTTTTTTTTTCATTGTGATGTTGCCATTTTGCTCTTGGTGGTACAAGAGAGTAGAAATATATCCCTTATATCCCTTGTACCTTTGAGTCATGCTTCCAGTAATGGCTATCAATACATGAATAAATGAAAGAATGAAAAATAATTTATTAAGCTCTTTATGTGTACAAAGCACTGTGCTAGCACTGGGGATACCAATTGAAAAACAAGATAGTCCCTGCTCTCAAGAAGCCAACACTCTATTGGAAAAGACGACACAGAGGTTTTAACTCAGCGTCAGATGGTCTTTATGGTACAGTGGCAAAGAAGATTGTGATACAGATAATGAGGTAATTTCTACAGCTAATCGTATCTGTTTCTAATTTTGAAACATTTGATAATGCCAAGAATTTTGGTGGCAAGAATTTTAATTTTTGGATCACTTTGCCCACTGGCAAGGGCTCCAGTACTTTAAAAAGCAGTTTCCAGATGGAATCACCATAAAGGTTGCATCATAAGATAATGGCTGCAAGGACTAGGCTAGGTGTAGAACTGGTGGCCTGATGGGAGTGGAAGGGACCACTCCTGAGACAAACTGCTTTATTTCAGCATTTGGCAAAAAAGATAAAATATTTGCTGATTGAAGAATTTTGGGGGCACTATCAGTATTCTTATTTTGTCAAGTTTTTAGTTGGTTTAATTTCATTGAGGAAATGCTGATAGCAGTAATTGTAAATATTTGGTCATTTTTCATCTGTTAGAATCAACAATTTGTTTAAAGAGGCTAGCTGGCGCTGTTTCAGTTATGCATGGTGTCATTCCTGTTTTTCCTGCCATTTACTCTTGATTTCTACCTTTGCTCTAATTTTTTGATGGTCACACTGTCCACAAATAGTTGATGATGTATTGATGAATATGGAACCCCTATTTCTTATCCATTTAGAAAGTTGTTTTTTAAATGTTATTCAGTGCTTGTCACATACAATATCTCCAATTCTCTTCTTAAAGAAAAAAGATATACAAGCCTGAGACTTCTTGATGGTCTCCCAACCTTTCCTTTGCCTCATTGCATTTTCACTGTTCCGTCTCTGACCACTTTGGCATTCGCATCATTGACTATCAGAATAAATGTTCAGTTATTCTAGTGGATTATGTCAAGTCTTTATAGAATGTCTCCATCTCTTTAAAGGATGGTAGTCCAAGAATTGCAACCATTTCCTTTGTAGTCTAAGAACAATAATAGCTAACATTTATATGATACTTACTATAATAAGGCTCTGTGAGTACTTTACAAATATCTCATTTGATCCCCACCACAACACAACCTTGTAAGGTAGGTGCTGGTATTACCCTGATTTTACAACTGAGGAGACAGAGGCAAGTAGAAGTTGTGAATTATCTACAGTCACAAAGCTGAGGCTGGATTCGAATTCAGGTCTTCTGACTACAGTCCCGGAGCACTATCCACTGTGCCCCCTAGTCGCCCTGTCATGTTTCCTTGTAATCATCAGCACATCAAGGCAAGATGACAAATTATCCCATAAAATGATACAACTTTTTTTTGGCTACCCAATTAAACTATCCCATATGACTCTATAGTTACTACTGTAGAGAACCTATCAGATTCCCTTCTATTTAGTTGTAACTTCTTGATGTCTTTAGGTTTCTATGATAGCAAAAATGTCAATATAGATAACTACACTTACACAGACTTTAAGATATACTAAGTGCTTTCCTCAAACTGATCCATTGAAGTAGATTGTAAAGGCATTTTGTATGGAGTGAGGCAGGTTGCCCTCTGAGCTCTTTTATGTGGACTTCTTTTGGTATGCAAACTCCTACCACTAATGCAAATCAGCAGCTCATATCTGTCCTTTAGAAGTGCCTTCCTTATACACTGAGAAGTTAAATTACTTGGTCATTTTAATATGATTATTACGTAGCAGAAATATAACCTGTGTTCTTTCTACATCACAAACCTGTCTTTCAGTAAAAGTATTTTTATCTGATTTTATGGGTGAAAAAGCTAATACCCAGAGAGGTTATATAACTTTCTGATGATGACATACCTGTTGGGTCAGAATCAGAATATGAATGAAGTCTCTGGTCTTCATGACTAATTGTTTTTATGCTATGGTTCAGTTCCAGAAATGTTGTATCAATTCATTGGTGAGTGTATAGCAGATATCTCCCATGAAAGGAATAAATAATTAATGTTTATATACAGTCTGGGAACTATATGATTCTTGGTAACCTCTGCCCCTTTGTCTATCACTCTGTCACTGTAACTCCTGAGGCACAAGTTCACATAAGACTTAGAGTTGGTTTTTTTTTTCTTATTTAATTAATGGGTTACTGTGGCCAACCCTCTAGAATCTGTGGGAAACAAGGAAGGAGTTCTGTTTCCACAGGGCTAAAAATCATTCTGGCTTTAAGTGATCAGATTTGTGACGTAGCACAGTCAGATTAAAGGTCAAAAGTTTGTGCACAGGCTTGATGAGCTGTTTGAGGGAAAGTCTGTCGTAGAGGAGAACATGAAGTCATGTGGCCAATGAATGGTATAGCTGGAAGTCCAAAATTCAGAATAGTGTAAAAGGGCTTGGATTGGTCTGAATAAATTATAGTCTTCCTATAGCCTTACTTGGGAGCTACCCATTCATTCAGGGGGACTGAACATGAAGATTGATAGAAACTTTCCTGATTTCACAACAAGTATTGTTCTTTGTTTAAGGTGAGCATGTTTCTCACGGTTGGAGATGGGCTCATTTCTCACAAGGTGAATATGACAGCATTTAGCAGACTGAATGTTGAAGAGAAAATGTAGACAGATATGGAGTCCTTTCAAGAACCAGAACTTGTCCTCTGTAGGAATGGCTTTTACTTTCACATCATGATAAGGCATTAGAATCGCATCTTTGTGGGTCCATATTCTTTTCTGTATTGTTTAGTTAGAAAGCTTCATGCTTTCTGAAATTGTGCTAGGCAATGTCTGAAATAAGCTGTAAAATCTTTTGTATTTTCTCAACAAATTATTGTTGAATACAGGAACACTTGGTTTTTTTCTTTCTTTGATATCACATTGGTGAATCAGTATCTCTTCATCCTATCTAATAGGATATTTAGTAAGTCACTTGGTTAAGAAAGGGGAGAAAATATTCCCCCTTCTTCATTTGAATGTGCATTCATTTCTTAGTGAGGAGTAGCAATGCAGGCATAGGCCTTGATTCTTGGCCATTGACCATTTTCAATTCCGTCCCATTCTGGGACACAATGTGCCCTATCCCAATGTGTAGTTGAATATATTCTATATACTGGAACAGCATGACAAATACTGTTTTTCTATCCTATTCAGCTCCTCCTCTGCAGATTGTAAAGAATTTAGAACATAGCATATGCCAGTGAAGGACCTAGGGAGTTGGTGGGTGGTTAATGCCCCTGTACTGTGAGCCATAAGTGTTGTATGTGTGTGTGTGTGTGTGTGTGTGTGTGTTTTACTCCCTCCTACAAGTATTAGTAAGAGTGCTGGTAACAGGCTTGTTTGACTCATATGATTCTGGTCAGGTATAGAGGCCGAGGAGGGTAAAGAATGGACTTTCTGTGTATTCCATTGGTATCCCCATAATGTCAAGACATTCAGGTGAGGCCCCCCAGCATACTGAATCAATCCTCTAAAGAGTATTTATGGGGGGAAATGAACAACAGTCTGATATGACAGATTCAGTTGTGATATGCCCTCTTGAAGGAGGAGGGAGGGAACCACTCAGGTGGTTCACATCTCCACAGAAATGTCTTCTTGGGTTCAAATGTAAGAATGGAGCCTAGCATGAATTCATAGCATGGTCTAAGTATTGACATAATATAGTCATTATATACTGAAATAAAATTTGGCTTATATTCATAAAACTGCCAAAGGGCTTCTCACATAATACTCCCTCAAAATTAGCACCAAGCCCTTCATAATATGAGCTCCATAAACAAGAGCTATTCCCTGTGCAAAACTGAAGCAGATTTAAAATTGGCTGATGGCTGCAGCCTTTGTTAATAACAAAAACAACAACCAAACCCAAAACAAAAACTCTCCACAGACCCTTTTCATGAATCTGTAATATCAAAGTGAGTTGCTCTTTTATACTCCCTTTTTTATTGGTGGAACATCATTTGTTTGCATATTGTAAATATAAATTTCAGTCTTTCAACACATCTTCACATATAGTACAACCTTGGTTTTTATCTTTAAATGGAGTGGAGGTCAGTCTGATTGAGAGAAAAATTTGATCTAGCGAACATTTAAACAAAAGCAGTTGGAGTACACTCCAGTAAGTCTAGAAACTCTGTTTATAGTTGACTGCAGGGGTAACTGTGTTAGAGATATTTGAGCATTCCTAAGTAGTTTAACAAATAGGAAAATAATCTTTGTGATTAACAACTTGATTGCTCCCCAGCAGTATTTGCATACAAAGTGGTTTTCTGAGTGCTTGAGAACAATTTCTTGACTTCCCCCCTCAAGTGGGCTAAACATTTGGTTCTACTATTTATTTGTTCAGCATATTCCTTTTCTATTCTGACATTTCAAGATTTTCACAAATTTTATGTAAGTGGATCCTGAATTAATGAGGATTTACTGTATTAACGCTCAGAATGTACTTCAGCCCTTCAAGGATCTGTGATTTCTCCAATGCATATTACAGGCCTTCCATAATTTAGTAGGAGGTTAAATGAATTACTCTGCCTCTCCCCCTCCCCCATAAATCATCACCTGTTGGACAACCTTCTGATGATGAGCCTCTCTTCACCCTTAAAAAAGAGCACAACATTTGAATCTTCCCCATTCTGATAAAGGATCTGCAACAATTCATAGCTTTTGAGAACTCAGGGTTACTTGAATTGTATATGGAAAAGTATTTAAATGCTTACTGTATGTTAAACATTGGGCTAAACCAGAGGATATGAATACAAAAGTGAAATGGTCCAAGCTCTCAAGTTTATATTCTAATAAGAGACAACACATAAACAAGGATTCTTTGGACTGGAAAGTCAGGTAATAAGTGTAACTTCCTGGCATGTGGACTGCCGTTTCCAAAGACAGTGGTAGTTTTTAATTTCACTACAGTTCTCAGAGGAAGATGTAAAAAGAGAAGAGGGAAATGTGAAATATGAGCTGGAAACAGGGTGAAAAATGACAAAAAATATAAGGAGGCCAAAATCTGGCCTCTGAAAGGGCCTTAGTCTCATTCCATGATGAGACACCTGGGTAGGACTTAATGGAATCCTAAGAATGTCAGTGAAATTACTATTTTATCTGAAATGTTGATTACACTGGTGTATGAAATTGATCAAACAAAGTTGCAGCAATCAGCTACTAGAATGCAAAGTATCATGTTAGGCAATAGAATCCCTACCTTTGCTCACAATTCCAAAGGATTTGTCATCTTATTATCATGGGCATTCCCTCCAGCTGTGTAGACTACAACATAAGAAGAAGTAGTTTATAATGTGATTAGGAAAGACAAAGCAGAGATAAAGCACCTATGGGGTCTATCATAGACTTGAAAATTTTGTCTTTCCTCCTAACCATCCCTAATCAATTTACTGAGATAGCTTATTTCTTGGTTTACCATCAAATAAGTACCTACTTGTTTTGAAGAATGTAATTTTCTCTTATTAAAATATGTGCATTTATAAAAAGAAATTTTAAAAAATTTCCTACTTTAGAAATTCCTGAGTTGTGTGTTTCCTAGGTATGTGTCTACCTTGGTTTTGAGAAGAGAAGGATGCTGGTTCTTTTTCTGGTTATGAGTGACTAGTTCTGGCCTAGTTTAGACCAACGCAAAAGAAGGCATTGCTAGAAGAATGTTTATAGCCAGGCTGAGGGAGTTGCTATGGAGTGGGTTGAAAAAAGGAGTGTTGTTACTGATTTTGTAATGCTTAGGCCCTAAATGAAACCAAATGACATAGACAAATGACACAGGTGGAATTTGAAATATCTGCTCAATTTTAAAGTCCAAATGAAGACTTTTCTTGTGTGTTTTTTTAATATGTTGCAGCAAGTGACTTGGGTTTGGTAACAAGGTAATCCTAAGTAGATTTTTTTTCCCCTAAACATTTAAATGATAGTATTGATGAGGTAGAGGAAATTCAGATTTGGCTAGTCTGGAAAGAATTCAGAGTTCTCCTAGTCAAGAGGTGTAGTCCTTAGGAGCATTAGCAGTTTGAGAACAGAGTCTTGCTTTTATACGCAAGTTTTGGACACTCAGCTAGGAATCACTTATGCTCCTACATGGGCAGTTAACCATAGGGAAGGATGTTAGGGAAAGGGGGAAACAGGTGTGCAAGGGGAAGAAAGTTGGAATATTGAGTACTTTACAAAACAGTTCAAGGGTATAGTCACAAAACAGGGAACTTGACTTGAAATAATCAAGGATATGGGTACAAATCATAGGGCTTAGTCATGTACATAGAGAGGCAACAGATAGACCCCCTTGTTACTGGCAGATTTATATTTAGCCAGTACTCTCATTGTTGCTGGGCAAAAGTCAACCTCATCAATATTTTCTATTAAAAAATGTGAATTAGCTAATTTATATGTATTTTTTTTCTAAAAATTGAGATTAACCCTGATCTAAACATTTTTGAGTATCATTTTTGTTTATTCTTAATGACTAAATAAATTATTGCTTAATGCAATAAACACTTAGTTATGTGCTATACATTATATTATTGCATTTTATCTGTATTGTTTGAAACCATGCTGTCCTCATTATAGGTAATTTAAAAAATGGCTAGCATGCATACTTACTACTTTATGGTTTTCAGGACTATTTAATATGTAATCTCTATTGTTTTTCACAAAAAACCTGTGAAGTTGTCACTAGAGAAATTATTATACCCACTTTACAGATAAAGAAATTCAAGGAAGCTGAAAATAAGAGGAACAAAAAATCTAAATAAACTCTACCTTGACTATATTAACTATTTTGAATTAAGAGTATTTAAACTAAATTAAAATATGGGTCAAACAATTGTTTAAATCTGTAATTTTTCTCTAGAAGATTGAGCCATTAAGTTCCTAAATGTTATATTGCAGACATTTGTTAATGGTTTAAAAAAAAAACTTTATAAAAATACATGTAGTGAATGTGTATTCTTAATTTACCTCTATTACTTAAAGTGTTATGGGTACTCAGAAAATTAGTTGTATTAGTCCCACATGCTTATATTTATCATTTAATCTGTATTTGGTTGACGCAATCAAATTGACGCAATCAAAAATGGTTATACTTGTTATATTATAAATATTTGATATAGTAATTCTCAAGTACGCTAATTTCATGCATAAGTAGGAATATGAATTATTTTCCATGCAATTACTATTTCATCTGTATATGCAAATGATAATATGTGTATATAAATGGAGACATATTTTAAAATTCTTGCTCATTTCATTGTCCATTAAAAGTAAAGAGTAGATTTTAATTAATTTAATTTTATTCATTCTTCCCTCCTCCATCAAACATTTGTTAGAATTTTGCAGATTAAGAGTTTTCAAAATAGTTTAACTCTACTCTCCACATGAAGACCTGGGATTGCAGATTGTGTATCAGTCTACTGTAGCTGAGTTTTTCAGGGAAAGATACTATGCAGAGAATCACTGAGACCACTTGATCACAAGATAAAAAAAATATACAAGGTTGAATCATAAGAAGTCAGAAAATCCTTTTAATTTTCCCCTACCCTCTTATTATTTATCTGGACCTATAATTTCATGTTCTCCTGCTTCCAACGTAGATTAGCCTGTAGTATTGATATGACATACCTAGGATTAGGTTGTTTGTATAGGTTAGAAGAGGGATTTGAATCTAGATCTTTTCATTTTTCAGTGAACACTGGCCTTCATCCCACTGAACTTCACTGCCTTTATCCTAATGTTGTCTGAAGTTTCATATCCTGCAAAAATCCTCTTAACAGATTTCATTTCTTGTTCTGAACTAATAGAAAATAGCATTGTAGGCAGTATGTTAAATCATAGATAATGGAACCAAGAATCACTCTCCACTGCTCCTTAAAGTCATCAGCCTGATGTATATCAGAATCCTGAAAGTTCAAGAAAATGATGGGCTTCTTCTAGAAGAACTCTAAAGAAAAACTGAGGAAACATTATTTTCCTCCTATCTAAATTCATGCTACATCTGAACCTGGAATTTTATGTATATTTCTGATTGATAAATCTGAAGAAAGAGACATTGGAGTGAAAAAAGTCTTAAGAAGGGTATCTAAATAGCTCAATTTATATATATACCCTAAAAGGCTCAATGAATATTCTCTATGAAAGACTAAAGCAATGGTCTTCAGGCCGGAAAAATTGATGTTTAAGAAAACATTTTAATGATGTCTATGAAGTCATTGAAGGTTCAGTTAATATGAATAAAGCATAGTTCACCCAGTCTTTGCAAGTGAAAACTAAAGTACATACCTAGAACCTTTGAAAACAATAAGTTCAAGACAAGCAAACTACCACTGCTGTATGAAGAACATAAAAGTGGTTCAGATTGAAAATAAAAATAACTTCTTAAATGGTCTTAATACATAGATGACATATCTTAGTTGGATTAATAATAAAAAAACAGTATTTTAGGATCCCCTACCTTCTGAAATTGATTTTACACAGGAAAATTAGACCTTCACAATTTATGCCTCGTTGTTAGCAGTATAAAACAGGTTTGGGAATAGACTAGCCAGTTCAATTCACCGTAGCAATTCTAAAATTCTCACTTTAAGTACCATTGACATCCACCATTCATGATATTCTAGATGCATATTTTGCTTCTGTTATAGTGTCTTAGTAAATGCAAGACTGTAATCCTCAGTTCATGTATAAACTGTACTCCCAATCCTAAAAAATAGGGGAAAATAACAACCCCAAATTTACTCTTACAATAAATCTTAATTTTTGGATTTCCACATACATTTTGTGAAATACTTGGGAAGTTCAGCAGTGAAGCTGAGTTTGGGCTAATGACTAATGAATTAAATTCCTCATTACTCAGATGACCTTGAGAAAATAACACCATCACTTTTGGCCACAGTATATCCAAATGATATAGATTCAAAATGTGGGGTTCTTTTTTTGTGTTACTAAGTTTATTTGTGATGGTTTTTCTGTTTGTTTTACTTTTTTCTCCCCTGGGACTATTGGATGGATTTGTAGCTTTGTGGCATGTGTGCCATCTCTATTCACAATTCATGTTGTGAGAGGAAGTATATAGAGAATGGCTCTGACAAATGAAGAAAGATCAAGATGAAAATAACAGAAAAATGTACTCTTCTACAATGTGGGCACTCCTAAGGGTGCCTTCCACACTTACCATTTCAGCATCTTAGCTTTTTGCTGATGATTCCTTTTCAGCAGCTAGGATAGCACATTTCTCCTAAAAGCATAGGCTTATTCATTCAGCCTACCTCCTAAGCCTGGAATAGTGCATATAATTGAGAAGATTAAATTTCTGAAGGACATAGGGTGGAATGTGTAATAGATAGCTATTTATCCATCTTGAAATTTCAAAATTGGCCACCCATTTTTAACTGCTGATGCTAACACAGACCTTGGAATGGCATTAAGCTCTGACTCAGTGATTTTTTTGTCAGTGGATTTTGGCAGTGATTGCAATCCTAGTGATACTCCAAGCTGGGTGAAAATTGTTGGTGATAAGAAATGGTGAAAAGTATAGAGAAGCTGAACCGGAACCGATGTAGGGAGAAAAAGCCAGATCCTCAAGTACCATTCAAACAAGAAACAAAAAAGGTTGGAAACCTTTCATCCCTGTCTTCTATTCCCGGCAGTCATGATCCCCTAATGACAATGGCCTTAAAGAAAACATCAAGTTCCAAACTGGAGCCTATAATCAAGATTTAATTTGTTCCCTGCTGATAAGTGCCCCCTCCCCTGACCTTCTTAAACCACTGTTTTAAATAACTTATGCACTAATAAGTATCGAGGGTCTCAGAAAAACAATGTAGGGTCACATTTTATATTCTGAAAGTGGATATCAACTGGCATGAAGTGGCTGAAGAAATTATAGGGATTGATGCTGTGAGAATGTTCGCAGTCCTAACCTATGCCACATCATCATAGGATTACACAGTTTAGTTCTGGAAGGGACTTTGATTTTATCTAGCTTATTCAATCAAATAAACATTTATTTAAAGACCCTGTATGTGCCAGCTACTCTGTTAAGTGCCCTCATTCCACAGATGAGGAAAGGTCTAGAGCAGTCAGTGTAATCTGCCCAGCTTCACATCAATTACAGATAATTTCTGATGACTTAGAAAATATTGGTAGCATTGGCCCTGTCATCCCAAACTAAAAGCAGTCAACTAAATATTGCTGACAGAAATTAGGCACCAGTTATTATATTTTCTATTTAAATTATTAGGTAAGTTACACCCAAGGGCAGCTAGGTGGTGCCAGGGGATGGAGCACTTAACTTGGAATCAAGAACACATATTTTCATGAGTTCAAATCTGGTCTTAGGCACCTACTAGCTGTGTGGCCCCTGGGCAATTTAGTTTGCCTCAGTTCATGTGATCTGGAGAAGGAAATGGCAAACCACTCTAGTGTCTTTGCCAAAAAAACATCAAGTGGGGTCACGAAGAGTACAACATGACTGAAAAATGACTGAACAACGAAATTACACCCACTTAACGAGACAGAAAACAGAGTTCATGTTAACCCTCTCAAATTCTGAGCCAACACAGTTGAAAACAATGTAAACAATAATGACAGCGGCAATTTCGGGACAGTCGAGTCATAACAGAGTGGACACTTTAAATTTCTCTCTACAGGATTATAGAATTAGAGCTAAAATTATACAGCTTAGATATGATTTAGACCAAGGCATTTTGTTTTGTTTTGTTTTCCTGGAAAAGGCAGCTGAAGCTGAAGAGAGGTAAGATAACTTATACATAGGTAGCAGTGAGGAGAGGAGGGAACTAAGCACAGATCTGACTACAGAACCCTTACTCTTTGCCTTCTCCATATTGGAAAGATCATAGGTGTAGAGCTAAAAGGATTTTGAGAAGTCATCAAGATGGTGCACCTAAGGAAAGGCACCCCAAATAATCAAGATGATGGTAACTCAAGAATAAATAGCAAGAATTGGTCACTTTGCTTCCTATAGATTTCCTCCCCCCTCCCCCCCCTTTTTCTCTTCTCTTCTTACTTTGAAGTTGGCAAAGCAAAACACAAATATAAGAATTAGATATCAGAAGGTAGAACTAGCATGTCTAGGTGATCAAACTCCAGCTAATGAAAACTTGATATTATGTTTTCTCTCCCTAAATCTTTCTGTATACATCTTAATTTATATCTCTTCTGTTCCTGTAGTTTAAGAAATACAAAGCTACCTCTGTATGAGTTTTAGATTTTCTTAAGGAGAACCTAAGAATTCTTAGTATAGCAGGCTTTACCATAAGTGGTAATTCCATTCTGTCATGATATTTTTGTTTGTTTTTGTTTATTTGCCTGTTTGTTTTGTTTGTTGTTTTTTGTGGGCAGAGTATTCTACAATGTCTTTTGACATGGGAAGTTCAGTTGTGCATTTCTCAGGTCATGAAGTTCAGGCAAGTGTACAATTTTATCAGAGTATCTCAAGGTCCGTCAGTTTGATATAATATTTTTACATAGCAGGGACATTCCCAGGCATGAAATACAATGCTAGTATGTGATGTCCCCACCATTAGGTTGGGCTTAATCATGTGGATCTAATGAAGGTATGAGTATTTCAAGAGAGTCTTTAGCTGATGTGTCAGATGCCAATTGATTTAAGACTCCAGTTGTGTAGAACAGCCTGTTTCCCCATTTTTCTCTTTTTAAAATACTGAAATGCTTTTGGAGCCATATTTAGTGACTAGACACACATCAGATTTTGCTAATAATGAAAAGGATAAAAGGAAGAAAAATGAAATGATTAATAATGGGTTTCTTTAGAACAGCAGATGGTTTCTGAAGGAGCTTTCTTACTATTTAGATTCTAAATAATAAACTTGTTGTACCACAGAAACTTAGAAGTCCTTTTCCTTGGAACAAGTTGAATTAGTTAGTAGATATTTATTGAATGCCTACTGTGTGCAAGCAAAATGGCTAAAACCTTGGAGGGACAGACTGAATTATAAAGTGAAGCTGCAAGTTACTATGATTTTAAGATGACATATATAGATTTGGAAATAAGACTGTTTACTGAAAGAAATGAAATTGTCATGCTCATGAAAGCAAGTTGACAGATTCAGATAGTGTTTTCCTTCTGTGCACAATAAGCATTCAGCTTATCTTTCCTAGAACAATAAAATTTCATGTGCTGCTGCCTGACATAAGAATTATTTTTACATATCTCCATATCACTGACTCTCTTGTAAGTTAATCTCATCTCACATCAATTTTTCACCAGCTTCACTCTGATGTTGATAAAGGAGATGGCTCCATCAAATACATCTTGTCAGGCGAAGGGGCAAGTTCCATTTTCATTATTGATGAGAATACGGGGGATATTCATGCTACAAAGAGGCTGGATCGGGAGGAGCAGGCCTACTACACGCTCCGAGCACAAGCACTAGATAGGCTGACTAATAAACCTGTGGAACCAGAGTCGGAATTCGTCATTAAGATTCAGGATATCAACGACAATGAACCAAAATTTTTGGATGGCCCATACACTGCGGGCGTGCCTGAAATGTCCCCTGTGGGTAAGTACAGATCACTTTGATCTTGTAGTTAAAAAAAAACAAGCAAACTCATTTTAAGGACACTTTTTAAACTCTCAATTTTATATATGTATTTTGTGGTCATATTTGCCAAATTATCTGCTACTACTTGTTTTGGAGGGGTTCACAGGAGACACCAACCATGAGTCCTATACTAAAAATATAACCTTGCCCTAACTGAAGAAAACAGTAATCTATATGGAGACACAGAAACCTCACCATATGTAGGTGTTTTTGGAATCTGAACCAAGTGCTGTGGTCTTTCATCGCTTCTTTGCTTCAGTAATTAAGCACTGCTTTCCTGTTAAATGGAAATGAAATTATATATTAAAAGTATATTTAAGAAAAACATCTCACACCAGACAAATACAAATCCTTGTGATTTTATTCTATTTTTTCCTATGCCACAAGGGCAGTGGTTCAATGTGATGAGCAGTACTTCGTTGTCAGGGTTTCCTCCAGAATGCTATCAATGGCCAGTCAGTTTGTCATTTGGATTGGCTGATCTCTGTGTTCTTGTAATGAGCCTTTATTTCAGTGATAAATGTCCATTTATATTCACTTTCTAATCAAGTTATAATTTCTCCATAAACTTAAATGGAAAGTGTGCATTGAGTTTACCGTAGGCACAAAGTAACTTTCTGTCTGTGACAGGAAAAAAATGTACTTATGAGCCTGATGTCATTGTTATATTGCTGGCAGAATATCAAGTAAAGCATATATTTCTGCCTCAGAAAATAAGGTCTTTTCTTTTGTCATTTAATTTGTCCAACTACAGCTATTTTAACCAACTGTGAAGAAGAATGAAGAAGAAAAGATAGTACAAAAGCTTAAGTCTAAGGAGTAGGATAGGGCTAGACTGATTTTTTGCATTTGTTTTCTAAGGATCTCCAGTTCTTAATAGTGAAAGCTTAGCTGAAATAACAATGATTAAAAGTACATTTGAACATGATAACATTCCAATTGTATTGATTTCCTTCAAATACGAAACATTTCTTGTGAAATGTTGTATTTGGTGATTCCAGTATGGCTATTGATTACATTTTTCCCTATTTTATTTTATATATTGTTTCCCTTGTTTTAGTAGGTATTTTGCTATTAAAGTAGAGGACCCTTCTGTTTGAGCTTGGCTTTGGCTGGCTACTGCTGCTGATGCGGTAAACCTCAGGGACTAAAAACCCTAAGAATTAGAAATTCTGGTGACTCTCTGGCTTTCTCTCTTCAGTCAGAGGTTTGAATTTGGTGCAAGCAGTTTAGTATCCTTAACAGGTCTTTGAATACCTTTACTTCTACCAAACTGGGTCATTTTTGTCGTGCTATTGTTCTCAGTACTTTAGAGTGATTCTTAGAGATGCCTGGAAGACAACAAAAGTGGCCCCCTGGAGGGAAATAACACAGAGAAAGGAAATACATATTTCCTTCCAGAATAGAGCTGAGTGGGGAATGACAAAAAATGGGAGCAGTGAAGGGACATTTCAGTAAACATAGTATGCATATACCCCTTTACAGCATTGGGGCACTCATGCACAATTTTCACTGACTTACTGAAGGCTTCCTATGTCTAGGTAATGACAGAGTGTGGCTATTTCATACTATTTTAAAGTAGTTTAATATTAGCTACTTTTTAGAGAACTATATACTTTTGAGGCCAAATAATGCACCTTAGTCTTAATTTTGACAGTACCACCCTGACATTAAAATATATGAATACAACATTTACATATGTGTGTTATTTGCTGGTTAGATTGACATGTAAAAGCCTGGCTCAGAGCTTTATAGAAAATCATTTTTAAATGCCTTCAGCAATTGCTTTACAATAACATTGGATACTTCACTTATATTGAGCTGAGGTTTTCAAAGTATTCACTGCTTTAGCATACATTGGATATACTTATATTGAGTCATAGGTTTTTCAAATTAAATATTTTTAATGAAAATACTTAAAGTATTCCTCAACTACTATAGAACTTTCAAGTAATATCTGTTCATAAACAATCAAGAAAATATCTCTTTATTGGATGATAAACAGTAATAAGGGCAAAGCAAAGGATAAATTGTTTTGGTTGCTTTTCAAAATAGCATTGTTGAAAATAATTCTAGAAATGTAATTGTTCTTTGGAAATATGAAAGTTATTATTGAATAAATGGGTTTTTCAAAAGAAGTTTTTTTTGTCTTAGGATTTACCTCTAGCACCAGATTTTAGTAGGCTTCAGTTTTTGTCAGCAATGGTTCATTAGTCCCTTGGGAGTGGTTTTGGTCTTTCAGAAAAAAGCATTCATATCATACCTTTAGGCAGCATCTCCCATGCTATTAAATCAAGAAAAGAAATTATGATGTCACCAAATAGATGTTGCAATCTAGAACACAAGAGAAAGGTGTGTGTGTGTGTGTGTGTGTCTGTGTACATATATTTACATATATGTATGTTATATATACACACATAGCTATAGATTATATGTTTGTGTGTCCTTTAAATTAAAAGCAAGTAATAGATTTTTGAGGCAAATATAATCTCCTTTCAAGAGACAGTGTAGAAAATGAGGAAAATCTTAGTATTAAAAGTTAAAGGTTTTATAATTAGAATGAGTATTAAAAGACAAATAAAGAATGATATTTGGGGTGTTTAGAAAAGTAAGGGAATAATTGGCCATCAACTACAAATTTCAGATGAATCAAAAGATATAGACACTGAGTTTGTAATACCTTCTTAAAATATCATATCTTATCATAAGGGAAATTCAAGGGAGGATAATGGTATTATATAATAAAAAGAATGATGATTAGAAGCTACACAACAGTGGAGAGAACTTTTCTTATAGCATTAGGAAGCCTTGGATTCCTCAGACATATACTACCTCTGTTATTATGGTAAAGTCACCCAACCTTTCAATGCCTCCAGCAACTCTCTAAGGCTATAATTCATAGAAATATTGCCATTCTGCATTATTCAGGGAATTTCCAAAGAAGCATAATGATGATATATTTGCATCATATTTTAATCTTTAAAAAAACACTTTCCTTAGAAACGTGAAAATTATCCAATCCATTCATTTTTTGTCATCTCGTCTTCATTATTACAATCTTTGTTTTTTTACCAATAATTTCAGTTTCTTCATTTCTAAGATGAAGAAATTGGTCCAAATAAGTATTAAATCCTTTCTGGCCCTTAAGTTTTCTGTTGCTACATTCATTGTCACACATTTATTGAATACCAGCATGCATATTGTAGTGCATCTACTGGGCACTAAGATTTTAAAAATTGATTAAAGAAGATATATTTTTCTGTTTTCAGGGAATTTCCATACCCAAATGGCCACAGAGTTATAGACCACAAGAGAAATAAAGAAATAAATGTCACTAAGTAGTTAAAGTAGTCAGTTAACCTCAAGGTCTGTATATTAGCTAATTTCTGTTTTTCTCTATGTTTAATATTATTACTTAATTTTGATTGTAGCCTTAGAACCATGGTAGTCAGATCATACTAACAGATATGGTGAATCTTAAGTACCATTACTCATAAAGGCCACCTTGAACATCAGGAGCAAAGACTTCTGGGAACCTTGCCACTTTTGATCTTTTGTAGATTGCATGTGGTGGATCAAAATATCCAAAGCTCAACCTTGTTTTGTTTTTGTTTTTTGGTTTTGGTTTTTTTTTTTTTTTTTTGTCTTGGACACATATATCTGATAGTCCTAGTAAGTTGGAACAATCCGATTTTTTTTCTAATTTACCAAAATATTTTATAAATATTTCTAATTTTTAAAATGTTCTTGATATTAAAACAGAAACATTTAAATGTGCTTTATAAATAATTAGAATTGCCAATTTACTCATAATATCAATCTATAATTTACAGAATTTTTTATGAAACTTAGTGCTATTTAATTAAAATGGTATTTTGATGTCATACAGGAACTTCAGTGGTACAAGTGACGGCTACAGATGCAGATGATCCTACTTATGGCAACAGCGCCCGAGTGGTTTACAGCATTCTGCAGGGACAGCCATACTTTTCTGTGGAGCCAAAGACAGGTAAAACTGGAATACAGCATCCTTGAGAAGGACTTGACATCTTTTTTGCTTGGAATTTTTATGGGGCATTTTGATAATATAATCTGTTATAACTCCTGACATTTTATTTGTCCCAATCTTCTTTCATTCAGTACTTTCATTTTGGTAACATAGAACATATTAATTCTCAATAGTCATAGCCTTCTTTGAAATATTTGGGTAAGTCAGTAGTTTTTTCTGTCAAATTTTATCAGAGTATTAAAATTTATAGGAACCATTAAATGTGACTCTGACTGCTTCCTCGTACTTATGCTGTTGAATCTTGATTAGCTGGTTGTTCATTCCATGATGGAATTCACTTAGTAATTTAAGGTGAATTTTATAACTCAGACCATTCCTTTCTGCCTCCTGTTTTTCAGTTGCACCCTTCCCTACCAGAAATTGTTATCCTCCTCAGATATTTATAATATTAATCTAATCAAAACAATTAAGAAAACAGATTCTTTTTTGATCAGTCCCATCACTACTGCCACAACTAACAAGCAATCATGCATTTGGGATATAAGGTTAATTCTATTCAATACTAAATTCCATGTTCTCTAGATGTTTTCTATTTTCATTTTTTAAAATTGCGTTCTGTCAAATCCAACAAATCCCATTTAATCTAGCCAACATTCATTAAGCTCTATCTATGTGCAAGGAAGTAGTAGGTATTTTATGTAATTTTTAAAAAATTTATGCAAAATATTCAGCTCATTCCCTCAAGTTTACTTCTACTGGCAGAGATAAGGTGGGGTGAATAAAAGAATCGATATGTGTCCAGATGAGTATGATACACAGTAGGATGTTATCAAGGAATCATAGGATCGTACATTTAGAGCTATAACTTGACAACAGGGCTTTTTAATCTGGAGTCTGTCAACTAATTTTAAATTTATATATGCATACATACATAGAGACACAAAGCTCTCTCTCTCTATATATATGTATATTATATATACACACATATGTATATATATATGCAGACACATATGATTAGATTTTTTTTTAAATTTTATTTAAAAAAAACTAAAATCAAAATGCATATATTAAACAAGATTTCAGTATGGTTGATTTCTCTGAAAATTCTATGTATTTTTATTTTATACATTTAAAAACATTATTTTGTGACCTAGTCCATAGGCTTTGCCATACTGCATAAGGGTTCCATGACACATGAGAAGGTTAAGAACCTCTGCCTTAGAGGTCTCCTTGTTCATCTGCCTTGAGGAAAGTGAGTCTCAAGTAGCTTACATCAGGTCTAAAATGTAACACAAGTTTTAAGTGACCGAGCTGAGTTTCAAAATTTAGGTCATCTAACTGCAAATCCTACTCCGTTTTCATCATATCATGCAAAGGTGGAAGCTAGAAAAAGCTCTAAGGAAGTGAGGAGAAAGAAAAACAGAACACAGTAAGGGACACAATAAAGAATCAGTGCTACTTGACTAAAATTACTTCAGATCATCAGCAGAGGGGGTAGAAATATTTGGCATTAAAATTTGTAGTTATTACCCTGTGCTCTTTGACTTATATGGCTGCCATGGGTTATTTATTTTTATTTTTCTATGGTTTCCCTTCATCAATATGAAAATTAATGAAATAACTACACTTTCTCAAGTTCTGTGTCTCCATGGTAGACTAGAAAAAGCACCTCTAGTTCTCACTGAAACAGGCCTTGGAGCCAAGATGTCCCCCTTCTATATGATTGTAAACAACCTTCTTGGTTTCTTTGGGCTCACTTTTGTTCTTTATAAAATAGTCATTGTGATCCCCTTGCTTTATCACTGTAGGAAATTATACACATAATTGTAAGCATTTTTTTTCCCTTTTGGAGGAGGAGGGGGCAAGGCAATTGTGATTAAGTGATTTGCTCAAGTGAGTGTCAAGTCACTCAGGTCCTCCTGACTCCTGCACTGGTGCTCTATCCACTGCCCCACCTAACTGTTAGGTGGGGCAGTGGATAGAGCACTGGCCCTGGAGTCAGTTCAAATTCAGCCTCAGACATTTGACACTCACTAGCTGTGTGACCTTGGGCAAATCACTTAACCCAATTACCTCATCCTGGGTCATCTCCAGTCATCCTGAGGAATATCCGGGCTCTGGATTCAGATGACTCTGGTAAGGCTGGTGACCAGGACAGCCCTCCCTCACTCAAAACAAAGTCAAGTGCAAGTCATGTCATTATTTCTCTGATGGCATGGTCTTCTTTGGCAACAAAGGATGAACACACATAACTGCAGTTAGGATTGAAAAAAAAACAGTTGCGTAGCTTACTTGTAAAATTCACTAATTCACCAATTAGTGAATTTCACTAAATTCATGTGTCCTGAGATTTTTACATAGGCAATAACATGTTCTTAATATCTATTCAACAGTAAAAGTTGTGAATCACATGGATGGAATTACATGGGGAAACAGTGCTAGATAAGCGAACTTCGAGGCATGTGAAAGAAGTAGATTTATAATGTGAATAATATGAATGTAAAGGGTGTTTTGGTGATATATTTAATGAGAGATCAGAAGTACCTAAATCTAAACACCCACCTTTTCCCTATATATCACTCCTTTTTTAGCACACCTTGACATTGAAAAGCTTCTGACAGTTTTATCAAGAAATTTCACTCCCAGGAATTGTATAACCAGTCACCAACTAACATGTAAAAATTATAAAGCTTTTACAGTTTTGTGACTAGTAGTGATTTCAATGGTATGCTTTTCAATGGCTTTTCAACATTACCTGGCTAAAGCATTTTACTACTGCTTTAAGATCTTCAGTCCACCAGCGAAGGGACATTATCCTATAACATTGTGGCAATTAAGTCATTTGCGTATTGATTATTTCTCTCTTGTATTTAATAATTAATTATTTAATTAGGACCAAGGGTTTTCCCCTATTCTACTTCCTCATCCAGAAATCAACCAGTGTGGAAAATCTTGGGCAAAGACTTACCCAGGCTAAGATCTAAAAGAAATTCTAAGTTTAGGTGAACGGGGTGGGGGGGGATGGTGGGGGGGCGGTAGGGGGGGATTCATGCTTATTGTGTTTACTCAAATAAGTTTGGGAAAATGTGGATTCTTTCTTTTGTCAGACAAGTGATGTGGAAATTGCTGAGTGTCTTTATCTAGGACTTGAGTTATCCAAGTCATTTACCTGCAGTCAAGATCCTCACTAGATTGAACCCACATTTCATTATAATATTCATTTTCTCTTCAATTTTTAACCAATTAGAGTTGATTTCCACCCTAAGGAACATGTCATATAAGTTGTGAGCCCACCACCATGAAGGTCTTTGGCGTTCAGGAGTGTCACTGACTTCCTTTATTAATAAAATGCTAGCAATAAAATGACTAACTACCTAGAAATTACACCTCTCAGACTTTTTAAATGTCACAGTGTCATCTTTGTCCTTTCAATCATAGGTGGGAAAGTGGGTGAAACATGATGAAAAGAATATTGAACATAGAATCACAGAGCCTGAGTTCAAATTCTGGCTCAGTCATTTACTAGCTGGGTGACTTTGGGCAAGTTGCTGAAACTTCTAGTCCTTAGTCTCCTCATCTGTAAAATTAGAGGCTTGAACTGGATGACCTCTAGGGTTCTTTCCACCTCTGAATCTGTGAGCTTATGAATGATAGTACCAGAATATGTGGTGGGGTGGGGAGGGTGGTAGAGGCTCAGAAGGGAAGAGAGACATTGATAGCTTGAAGTCCATATAACCATTGAGTCTTATCTTTATTAGCATTAGTGCATGTTAAATTCACTCTTCTTATGCCTTATGCTATTTTGATAATACACAGTATGGAAAATGCATATTTTGGCAGAAAGGAAAAAGACAAAAGAAAACATAAAGGAACTATACTTTTTCCCCTGAAACACATTGAAAGTTGGAAATCCCAAAGGAGACAGAGAGCTTGTAAATAAGCTTCCTGTTCATCTTTCTTACATGTTGTCAATCTGGTTCTTACTTATGTGAGAAATAATATTATTTCCTACATTTCAAAACCTATGGGCTACAAGCTAAGAGAGAAACAACAATGACATGGGAGAATATCATACCTGAAAATATATTAAATGAAGATTACATATAAACAGAACCAAGTTATCATTTTCATGTTACTGGTATTCCTATGTGCTTTGTAAGTTTTCCTTCATGTACTACAGTGTTTAAATCACAACATACTACAAATTACATCTGTGGTATTACTGTTCACAAGTTGACTGAATGGCCAGAGGCAAACCATTTCCCTTTCTGCCTCAGTTTCACCATCTATAGAAATAAAAATGAGTTACATGCAATAAATAATGTTCTTTGATTATTTTGACATTCTAGTATAAATCAACTCATAATGACAAAGGCATTTGAATGTGAGCTCTAACATTTGAAGCAATCTTTAGAAGTTTATCCCCTTACATACAGTTTGTCTTCACCTGAACCAGGGATAGGGAACCTGAAGCCTTGAGGCTACATGTAGCCCTCAAGGCCCTCAAGTGCCACCTTTTGACTGAATCCAAACTTCATAGAATTATTTGGATTTAGTCAAAGGGTGGCACTTGAAGACCTAGAGGGATATACATAGCCTCAAGGCTACAGGTTCCCCACCCCTGAACCATTTCAGACACTTATTAATTCTTAAGGGTAAACTCTGTTCTTTAAGAACTCTAGGAAACGGCTATCAGGAGACTAAGATTGGCAGAGGACTTGCACTGGATAGTTCTGTTGGGTGTCGCTGCTGACTGTGGCACAAATGTGGTAAGCCCACTGCCTAGGGAAGAATGAAACAATCCAAACAGAAGCAGAACAAAACTTATATGCTGGTCTATGAATGATCATACCTATGAGTGATAACTTTGTTTCTAACCTGGGCATAAAGGCTCAGGGCAGCTAGGTGGTACTAGGTAATATATAGAGTATAGTCTGTAGTAAGTAAATCTAGAGTAAGGAAACTCTGAGTTCAAATTCAGCCTTGAAGATTACTTGCTTTGTCATCCTGGGAAAGTCATTTAACCCAGTTTTCCTCAATTTCCTCATCTGTAAAATAAGCTGCAGAAGGAAATGGCAAGTCATGCCAAGAAAAACCCAAATGGGATCACAGATAGACACAGTTGAAATGAGTGAATGACAGTAAAGTTTCAAAAACCAAAAACCAATATGGGAAGTAAACAGTTCAAAGTCTAAAATACTTAATTGAATATGATTAGTTTTGTACATAAAATTAATATAGAAATTCACTTCTAGATGTTGTTTTATCATAACAGAATAGAAGCACTGTTTTTTTGTTTTGTTTTGTTTTTTGCTTCCCCTGCCCATGTTGCACAGAGACAGACACAGGAGGGATTTCAGTTTTGGAAGGGACCTTAGTTAGTGTATATGTAATTCACCTCATAGGGATGAGTTCTCTCTACAATGTTCACAATAAAGATCCCTAATGAGACTGGATTCTCAGTTTCCTAAAACAATCCTGTTCACTTTTGCACAACGTTAGCAGTTAGGATGTTTTTCTTGCAGCAAATCAAAATGTGACTTTTTGTAACATATGTCCATTACTCCTTTTTTGCTCTCTGGGGAAAAGCAGAACAAGTCAAATGTCTTTTCTATGTGACAGTCTATAAAATACTTAAAGACTACTATCCCATATCTCAGCTCCCACTACATTTCATCTTTTCTAGGCTAAATATCATCATTTCCATGTATTATGTACATATATTAGCATACACTAGAGCTTATAAGTATCTTATTTTGGTTATAGTTGATGTATGGAGGAAAAACAAAGCTTTTGTCACTCTTCTAGATTTGTGAATTCATGAGCACCAAGATTCACTTATTCAAATATATGTACATATGTCTATGTGTATGAGAATCTAGTATTTGTATTTAAGACTTTAGTACAAAAATCATATGACAATTTAAATATATAAAGGAAGAAAAATATATACATATCCTTTTTTCTAAAGAAAATATGGACCACTAATGCATTATCTGATCTCAGCTTTAAGTAGATATTCACCTTTGATATTCTAGTTGATATATGAGCTCACTAATGTGGAGATTTCCTCTTTCAGTACAAATTGCAAATTATCCATGCTTTCCTATTACACATACGCTTGTTGATGATTCTTCCATAAATTCCCCAATTTAAAAAAATGTTCTCAGTATTCCACTAGGAATAGGGAGGTGATGGTTCCCATTGTACTTTATCCTCATCAGACCTCATCTGAAGTGTTCTTTTCAGTTCTTGCTGCCATGTTTTAACAGGGACATTTATAAACTGGAGACTGTTCAAAACTGAGCGAAAGGCCTTGGATTCAGGTTCCATGAAAGTCATTCAAATGATTCTTCAAATATATTCAAGAACTTGAATTGCTGTCAAGTAGAGTAGCCTGTGGCCTTATTCTCTTCAGACCCAAAGTACAAAAGTAGGTAAAGGGATAGAAGATACAAAGAGACAAATTTAAATTTGATGTTACTAAAAACTTCCTTCTCTTATATCCCTTTCCCCTTTGCTAATCTTCAAAGACAAATTGCAAGTCTGCTTATCAGCTGTTTTGTAGAGATGATTCCTTTTCAAGAATGATTTGCACCAGCCAGCCAAAAAGCTTCCGCTCTAAAATTCTGTAATAAGAGTATATATGCTGCCTTGTATTGATAGGGATATTTTTTGGTTTGTAAATTAATATTCATTACTGTTTTATAATGCATCATCTACCTCAGTGCCAGTTTTTTTTTTTTCCTGTCGAGTCTAAAAGGAGGTGAAGGTCTGAAACAAATTGTAGGTTTTAATAGATAAGAAGTAATCAATGATTGATTTCATCTTTATTGTTTCTCTTCCTGGAATGAAGGGTTGTGATTATTATGGCTAAGAAACAACACCCATGTAATTTTTTGCAGGTATGAAGATTTAATTCAGTGTACTGGGCAATATCCTTTATTAACTTTTTCTTGCTTGTTTTAAGAGAGAATTCATGAGGATACAACTTAGCTCTTGTGACATTTTCTTACAGACTGTGTATAACTCTGGGTAAATCCTCTCTTTGCCTCAGTTTCTTTCAGTGTAAAATGGTACCTATCTTACAATGTTGTTGTTGTTAGGCTGTATGCAAAATAAAATGTATAAAATGCTCTGTAAATCTTAAAGAAGCATATTAAAATTATAGACATGTTTTGCTATAAATTAATGAACTGATGGTTGAATGAATAGCATTTATGTACTGTGTCCCAAGAACTGTGCAAAATCCTGGGAATATTAATGCAAAAGCTGGGCTCTGTCCTTCTGGGGAGTTTACTTTGTTTTAGAGAGAGACAGTATGCATGGAAGAACGATCCAAGCAAGCTGTTTTCTCCTAAAAATTTCAGAGATGTTTAGTGGAGCACTAGGGAAGTGTGTCTACACACCCTTTCCTGAAGTAATATGTAGTTTTGATTTGATGATGTTCCTCAGAGTAAGAGGTAGAGAGTGGGATGGCAAGGGGAATGGTAAAAATACATGGGGTTGTGGGCTGTTCAGAGGCAAGGGGAGTAGCAAAAATACGTAGATATATGGATGACTAGATGGGATGTGAAGCATGCTCTGGCTGGTCTGGAATTGCCTAGATAGAGTGAGCTTTGAGAGTTTATCCTCTGATTCAGTTCCAGGGTCAAAGTTCCAAAGGTGAGTGGATTGATCAATCAGTCTACCTAATTATCTACCTATGGGAGTCAGCATGGCACAGAGGATAGAAAGGATTTCAGTTTCAGGCAGACCTGAGCTTACATCTCATTGCCCTGTGACCTATGGCAAGTCACTTAATGTCTTAGTACTTTAGGAAATTTTCTGAGACTGTAAGTTGCAGAGCAGCTATTGATGGTTTCTTTACTGTAAATTGCCTATTTTGTAGCTCTCTAATCTATAGATACTTAACTCTCTGATCTTCCTATTCCAGGTACTCTTAAAAAGCCATCCTTGCCTCTCTATCCTATGTAACTTTTATCTGTGCCCTCTAAACATACCATGGGGTTTATTTATGGAATAGAGAGTATTTCTATGGTATTAACATATGACTCACACCATATTTAATATTTCTTATCAACTCAGTGTCGATATTAATATTGCTAATAAACATATTTAAAGCTTACTACTACTGCACTACTACTAATGCTGCATTTGTGCAAATACATATTTTTCTTATCAGTCTGGCATAAGTCATATCTCCTGGTCTTAAACACAAGTGCACAGACAACATATTCCTCCTTAAAAGGCATTGCTATAGAAACAAGTAACATTAATTTTGATAAAATAAAAGAACAATGGCTAATGCTTAGTTGCTATATTCTTAAACCTGTGAATAAATTTTCATATAGTTTACCAGAAAGGTAGTGTGACAGACCAGGTTTGCCTTGGAGCCAAATTCATTGCACTTTTTGGTATAGCTGGATTATTCCAATCAAATACATTCAATTTAATTAATTTCAATATGTATTTGTACAAAATTCTTGTAACTTGGTATATGCAATCAGGTCCACACCAACTATCTGGTAATTCAGAACCCTATGCTGGATTTTGAACCCCTGTGCTCCTGAGGCAGCTCCAGAGGATGGGAAACTGGTGGTAAAGAGGGTAAGCAAAGGAAAGTGACTAGAGTTATGTTTGGGTAAGACATTCTGACATAGAACCACTACAAACAACTTTTTCTAGGTTTATATTGACTTTAAGTTTGAAAGACTAGAGGAAGGTAAGTCATTCAGAAATAGAAGTAAGGAAGCGTCATATACATAGTATTTGTTCTCTGTGACTCCAGAGGGAAAATTGGGAATCCCCATATAAGCAATTTCAAAGTAATCCTTGAGTTACTCCCTTTATCTAGTCAGTTGCTACTACACCTTTACATTTGTACCTGTCCATTGGTCTTTTGCTCTCTAGTTGCATGACCATAAGCTTAGTTCAGACCTTTCATATCTGGACTTCTGCAAATAGTCTTCTGTTTAATTTCCTCCCCACAAGCCTCTCTGTTCTCTAATTCATAGCTGACTAAGTTATATTCTTAAAATATAGGACCTTACCATGTCACTCAATGCTCAAAAAGCTCCAATGGTTACCTGTTGTGTAGGATCAAAATATAAACTCTGTTGAGTATTTAAAAGCCCTTTATAATGTCTCTTTCCTACTTTTTCAGTCATGTTACTCATTGTTTCTTTTTATGCACTCCATATTCCATTCGAGCCAGTCTATTTGCTGTTCCTCACATACGGAATTTTACCTCATGCCCTTCAACCTTTGCGTAGTCTCCACATGCCTACAATGAGTTCACTCCTCTGCCTCCTAAAAACCTTACTTCAAGGTTTAGTCAAAAGATCATCTCCTAAATTTAGCCTTTCTTGATACTCCTAACTACTACTGCCTCCTATCCCACAAAATTACCTTGTGCTGATATGTGTACAAATATGTTTCCAGAGCATTTTGTGCTTGGTCTCTTCAGAGAAAGCTATTTAGATCTCTAGGACCAGCCCATACTCATAGAATATTATAGAGCACTACAGCATTAGTGGTCAGTCATCAGAATCTACATTCCACCAAAATTACCTAGAGCTTTGCTCACTTCTGCTCTAACTTTGTGAGCAGAGATGCTCCAGAGGTTGTCATCCATGCCATGACTTGTGAAACTCCTGTGCCAAACTTGAACATCCAAATGCCACTTGCATGGCACTATAGCAATTTTATACTATATAATTTTAATATACCAGAAAATCATCTGAAAATCCTGTTCATATCTGATATGTATCCTCATGAGACCATTGATGAGGAATCATGATAATACTTATATTTATATTTAATATTATATTTTTAATAACATGGACTATAGATATTTCTCTACCATGTCCTGTGATCTGTATGTTAGTGCTTTATCCAGTAGAGAATAACTAAATAAAAAATTCTATAGTTTTGTCCTAAGTATAAATTCTTAAATCATTCTCAAAATGCTTTTCTAAGAGTGACTCTACACATAAGTGATGTATTCAAATTATATTATTGACTTCAGTAAGATTTCTACATACCTTTAGAAAAGTGGTGATAAGAGATTTGATCCCTGTCAATGCACAGAACTGTCACCTCTCATTTGCACTACTCTATTTTGAACCATATGTACATAAATCAATGAAAAAACTTTTTTCATCAAATAGTTGATAAATTCCTACTTCTAAATTTCATGCTTTTTAATACTCAAGTAGAAAAAAAGGAAGTACACAACATAGATCTAGAAATATGTCATAGCTGAATTTCTTTGGTCATATAACCATTTTCTGCCAACAGCCTTATCCTTGTCAAAAATATTTTAAAGAGAATGACTGTTTACATATTCATTTTGCCACCTGAATTTTCAGTGGTACTTTTTACTTCAGGAAAAGGTTTGATTTGCTACATCACTTATAGCGAGAAAATTAAAGGTTTACATTCAAGTGTTTAACTTGCATAAAAATAATTCTGTCCTAATAATTCTGTCTCCTGTCAGAGATAGCACCCTTAAACAAAACCTTTGGAGGCTGACTGTGCTGTTTACTTTGTTGATTAGTTGAGAGCTATAGCCTTCTCTTTCCATAATAATGAACTTGCAACGATGATGGCTCACTTATGGAGTCTTACTTTAGAAGGGAATGATGATGAGGGAAAAGTGAATGGAAATTAAAAATTAAAACTTGATGAGTAGAAAATCTCTCTAATTTGGTAGTTTGTTGTTTTAATAAATTCAGTCGTCTACATAACAGATATTTCCACTAACCAAATGTTCTAGCCTAAGAATATGTAATATTTAGAAAGTGAAAATAAATAAAACAGCTGCTTAGTATTCACAAATTGGAGATGAAAAGACATAGGTCCCAAAGTCCCTATCCTGTATTCAGGATATTTATATTTCTTCCTTTGGTGACAATGTGTACCGAAGAAGTCAATCCATATTCCTCTTGAAATCAGTGCTAGTAGCTGTACTAAATACCAAGTATGAAATATTCATAGAATAACCTTGATTTTAGGAAGACTTTTTTGCGGGAGAGGGAATATATATCAATAGGACCAAACATATATGTGTTGCTGTTTGTTCTTGGGGGTTTTGACTGCATTGTTTCAAAGCTAAATTACAAAGTGTTCAGATGCCCAAATGGATCTAACTGTAGTGTACTCCCATTGTCCCTCTATATGAGTAATTGTAGCAAAGGCATAGAATTGCAGAGTGTTTTGAAATAAGTGATTGATGCTTAAGCCCTTCTGCAGATCAGAGCTGTCATTTGATTGTCATTTAGATCGTGAAGATCTTTATAGTTTGATTCAAATAAGTTTTATTTTTAAAAAAATAAACTGTAACTTCAATGAATATTTTTATTTAAATATAAAAGTAGAAATGTTCTGATTTTTTTCTTTTTCCATTTCATATTTGTTTAACTGAGTAGGTGATTTTCAAAATTTAGGTGGCTGATTTGTTTCCCCCCACTGATATGCATGTAATATGCAATGTTCACAAAAATAAGGATTGGGTGGCTCAGAATGCTGTGCATTATTTGAGACCAAAATCAGGAGAAAATAATCAGCATGGTTTTTAAATTAAATTAATGAAAGCATTTCTCTTTCTTTACCCTGTTCCCCATGAAGGACCATTTTGCAGCAATGAACAATGATCACTGATGTGAAACAAGGGAATAGACTTTACCTATTATTCATTCACCATTTGTTGAAGGTTCACTAAGTGTACAGTCCTCTGTCAGCCACTCCAAGTGATACCAGGATCACAGAATTCAGGATCTTTGAGTTGCAAGGGACTTCCTATAGGGAGACATTTAGTCAAACAGTGCCCTCCCTCTATGACATCCCCAATAAGCAGTCTTCATGCTCATTGGGAAAACCTACAGGGAAAGGGTAATAACCTATTATACTTTTGAATAGCTTTAGTAAGGTTTCTTTGTATTGAACCTAAATCTCCCTCTGCAATTTCTGTTCATTACTTCTCATTCTTTCTTTTGGAACCAAGGATGGCATTGATCTTTTTTGTTTCTTTTTTTTACCAGACAGTCCCTCATATATGCTATGACAACTATCATTAATCTTCCCCCATTCCCAAACCTCTTCTTTTAGCTAAAATTCTCTATTCAATAGACTCTTATATGGAGTGGTTTAGACCCTCCTTATCTCTTGACACTCTCCAGCTTATCAAGGTCCCTCTTAAATAAAAGGTAGTTTCCAGAACTGAGCATAATATTACAGATATAGTCTGAGCATGGCAGAACTCTGTCCCTTCCTATGTTCTATACATGATGGTCTCAAATAAGCATAGGATTCCATTCATTAATTTGACTGCTGTGCTGCCATTGATTCAGCTTTTTTCATACAAAATGTTGTATAGCTGTCCTTTCACCATATTACAGCAATAAAATTGATTTTTTGAATCCAAGTGTTAAAATGTACATTCATCTATATTAAATGACATCTTTATTAGGTTCAGCTTGTTTATGGTTTTAAGCTTGTTTATGGTTTTAAGCCTGTCAAGATTTTTTTTGTGTATTCTGAATTTATCTTCTACCATGTGTACTATCCCTCCCAGCTGTATATTACATGAAAATTTGATAAGCATGCCATTTATATTTAAATCAAATTCACTGGAAAAGAAAATCTCACTAGAAACTTCCTTCAAAGAAGGTAACACAAGTGGTAGATATGACTTTTATAGCAACTGTTTGGCTGCTATGTACATTGCATATATTCCATGACATAATTTTTATATTTCTGGAGACAGCACTGTTCATCATTTGAAGTAATTAGTGTTTCTTTCTGTGAACATCTAGAAATTTCTAGATGTTCTAGATTTCTAGAAGTTCAGAGCAATGGTACCTACTTTGGGCTCCTGTAGATGACCCCCCAAAATGGAAGATTATTACAGTCAGTTGGCTTTTGACCATGTGTCTGTTGGATTAATATGATATTAAATGAAAGACCAAGACAGTGCTTGTTTCCCATAGTGACCGAGATATCAAAGTGATGAATGCTTACGTAATAACAATTATTTAATCCTTTCAGATATAACTTAGAAATCAATGTTAAATATACTTTTCTAGTTGTTAATTTAATTTCTTTCCAGAGGCACATTAAGTAAATATTTTACCATTTGATACCACACATAATGTATCTGGCCATTAAAGGTGACTTTAAGTCAAATCACTCTGCAAGATGATTTATTGCCTAGTGGTGCTCTATAAGAAAGGGTAAAAGAGCACGTAATTGGGTGGCTATGCATACCAACATTCCATTTCACTGCAACAAAATGCTGTCAGTGAAAATTTCCAAGCTAAACTAAGATTCTCTGCTCTGTATTCAAAATTATATATTGAGAGTATCAGTCTTTAGTATTACCAGTAGTTAACATTTTTTGTCTCTAAATTCTCAATTGAGAAGGCAAATCAGTATTACTGACTTGTTTACATTCATATAGTTCTTTATACCTTTAGTACTAGATATGCAGTCATGAAGAACTGAGTTCAAATTCTAATTCTTTTGAGACTATTGGAACGTCAAGTAACTTTTCTGACATGCAAAATTGGAGCTAATAAGACCTGTAGAAACTACCTCAGAGGGCAGTTGTAAGACTCAAATTAGATCAATTGAGCAAGCAGATTTTAAGTGCTTACTATGGTCAAAGCATTGTGCTTTATGCCAAGTATACAAAGATTGTGAAATGAAAACTATCCTGAATGAAATGGAACTAAAATGAAACAGTCCCTTCCCTCAAGGAGTTTATATTCTATTAGAGAATATTTAATATTTAAATAAGTATATATAAATATTTATAGTGAGTATTAATATTTAAATAAGTATATATAAAATATATGCAAGACAAATATAAACACATTGGGGGCAAGGGCTAATTAATATAAAATATTGTGTATTCTATAAATGCTGGATAATTAAGATTTTTTTTTTAAAGAACGAGAAGGACTTAGTTCTTGTGTACAAATACTGTTAGTTTTGAATGTAATTATTTGAGTTTATTTTACTGGGGTTTGAAATTTTCCAGGTGTCATCAAGACTGCTCTTCCCAACATGGATAGAGAGGCTAAAGACCAGTATTTGCTTGTAATTCAAGCAAAGGATATGGTTGGTCAAAATGGAGGACTATCAGGGACTACGTCTGTCACAGTCACCCTTACTGATGTCAACGATAATCCACCCCGCTTTCCAAGAAGTAAGATACTTTACTAAGCAATGCAAGTGCAGTATCTTTGCATCAACAATCTTTGTTTTAAGATGAATGTGCAATAGGATATCTGAAAGAAATGTGTTAATGCCCTCCCATGCTCTTAATGTCACCAGAATTATTGCTAGCTTATTGTGCTAAAATTGTGCTTTTACGGGTAACGTGCATATTTAGATCCAAGTTACTGATGATATAGGCTTTATAGGACAGTCTGCTTCAGGGGTGGGGAACTTGCAGCCTTGAGGCTACATGTAGCCTTCTACGTCTTTGGATGTGGCCTTTGGGCTGAGTCCAAGTTTTACAGAACAAATCCTTTTTATTTAGCAGATTTGTTCTGTGAAGTTTAGGTTCAGTTAAAGGACCACTCTTGAGGACCTAGAAGGCCACATGTGGCCTTGAGGTAGCAGGTTTTCCTCCCCTGGTCCAGCTAATCATATAATTAAAAATTTAAAACTAGTAGAAAATTTAAGAAATTTTGTTTTAAGTTTTCAGAGATAGGCAAATTTGGGACACATATATTATTATATGGTATGGAGCATAAGCTTTTTTACCGCTGGTTAGATAGAGTTCTATGCAGGGTGAGGTTAGGGGAGGAGGATATTGAGGGACTTTTTTTGAAGTTAACTAGGATAGTTCTTGGACACAAACATTGTCCATCTTTGAGTCTATATTCAAAACCTTCCAATTTGACAGAATCTGCTAGAGCTTGTACTCCACTGACATAGTCTTCCAAATCCAGGAGTCCTTGCCCAACTCATAGGGCCACATTACTATCAGACATTAGTGGAAGATATTGTTTACTTGAAGTAAATACATTTTCTTCTATTATGAATAGTTTAATTTTCATAATAGGTTCATTATTATGTTGTAGGAATCTTTAAATAATGCAATTAAGCTTCATTTTAGGAAAAAAAAACTGTGTATGGAGCAATGAATATCTTATTTTAAGACACAAGTAAAAATATGCTGAGATTAATAGTTATTTTTTTATTTTATATTTCACATATTTGTTTACTTGTTCATGCATACTGCATGTTCTTTCAGCATTTCAACCACATTTTTCTTGCACTTTCAATGTTTCAAAAGAAATCAATCTAAAATGCAGAAAACAAAATGCCCCCAATTACTGCCTTTGAACAGGGCAGCATTTGATTTAACCAAGGAAAGGAAATTCCCTCTCTCTCTCTCTCTCTCTCTCTCTCTCTCTCTCTCTCTCTCTCATTAGAGGTGGTGACTTTGGGGAGGGAGATGGGTAGTCATATCATTCATTTTTTCTGTACCTTTTTGTAGGTATTTCTTTAAGTTTCTAAGAGAAGTTAGAACAAAACATAGACTCTGAAATGACTTGGCCCAAATAGAAGGAGGAATAAGGTTGGATTCAAATAGTTCTTCACAGTTAATTTTGAACAAAGAAACATTGAACAAATCTCATTTTCCAGAACCTGCCATCCCCAGCCATGCTCATTGTACCACCAGCTCTTCATATAATTCCTTTGCTGCTTTTTTCTACTCAAGAAAGAAATGTTCTTTAAGATAAAGTCAAATTCTATGCCATTACAAAATATTTATAAATACCAAAACACTTACTATCAGTGTTGGAAAAAGAAACCCAGAACTTAACCTTTAATGATGTTACTGGGGGCTTTTACATGTTGAAATAAAAAATGATTTCACAGTCTTGGTTCCATTGTAGACATAAGTGTTTCTTTTTTTTCCTCGAAGGCTAGAATAGCAAGAGTTGACATTTAGTACTTGTCTAGTTTCCATTGTAATGTTTGGCCATGGTAATGTGAATCTTCTCTGCTTAATGGGTGCTTCGTTATTTATTAAAGCCAAATAAAGTAAGATTTTTTTATTAGGTTTATTTTCTTTTATTGATTTTATAATTTAGACCTTTTTTCTATGACCTTTGTGACTTTACTAAGTAAACAGTTGGAATTTTAAAGATGATCACTCAGGAAGCTGAAGCTCATATTACCACTATAAAAGACTGAGGGGATACTTTTAGCAAGTTACAAATCCCAGTATTCAGTCGAAGAGGTGATTTATTCTTATCAGTCAGCTTACTCTATTTCTCTCCTTCCCACTTGCTTCCATTCCTCAAAAAAACCACCAAAAAACCATATTCTGTACTCCCCTAGGAGAGATGGCACTAGGAAAATGACACTTTGTGAGCTCTAATTCTGTTCCTAATGGAACTGGAATAGTACGTCAGAAGCAAATGTAAAATGAGAAAAGAAAAGAGGTAAAGGGTGATGATTTTCTAAAATAAAGAATTTTGGTTATCAACCTAAGCCAGAAACTTTACCTTTTAAAAATATACATAGTTAAATGCAGTGGTCTTCTTTCTCTTCTTTCTCTTTGTCACAATTAAATGACATTTTAATTCTCTTTGATCATAGTAAACATCATATTAAATAGAAACCCAAACAGTATTTCACAAGATTATGTCTTATCTTTTTAAGCCTCTGAAATTAAATGCACAACTTATCCCATATTAAGTGAATTGCACCCATTTGTAGGAATAAAATCATTCACAGTGATTTTATTTCTGTATCTCAGATCTGTGCAAGACATGCTACACCTACATCTTTATGTTTTCTTTCCTTATAAAATAAATTGTTTCATTAAATCAGAAATGGGAGATGGAAGGTTTTTTTCTCTAATCTGTCAGTAGGACATCTGTCAGACTGCTTACAGCGATCTAAGATTTCCAGTTCAGCTCATTGCTTCATCACTTTCAGTACACTGAGATTAAAAACAAACAAACAACAAAATGATCATAGACTAATAGTTTTGATTTTGTTATAGTGGTTGGTATAGGTTAGTTTGGTGTAAGCTAAGAAGAGGGAATAATATGTGCTTCCTGATAATAGAAGACATTATTTTCAGTCATTGTTTTAAATTTTGTAGGGTCTTATCAATACAATGTCCCAGAGTCATTGCCTGTGGCATCAGTGGTGGCCCGAATTAAAGCTGCTGATGCTGATGTGGGACCAAATGCAGAAATGGAATACACGATTGTGGATGGTGATGGCCTGGGAGTTTTCAAAATTTCTGTTGACAAAGATACACAGGAAGGAATCATAACTATTCAGAAGGTAATCTTTTGTTTGTTTCAGTTTTGGTTTTGTTTTGTTTTTAAAGATCACAGTATATAGCCATGAAGGAAAAGTCTCTCCTTGAAGATCAGATTTTGCTCTTGTTAGCATGTGCTTATTAAATGTGCTACCTTCTTTAGAGTCTGAAATTTGCGTTTATTTTTAATATTTTGATAACTATTTCAGTATTAGTGATTTCCATTTTAATCCTTTGTATTTTATTTTCAAAATTCTTCTTCTACGAAGGAGTCCATAGGCTTCGCTAGACTGCTAAAAAGGGTCCAATGACTCAAAATAAAGTTAAGAATCCTTGTATCACATCAAGTTGAATTGCTTCTTTGTGCCTCTTCCCCTAAAAGTAATCTATATTTATTGTCATATACTTGTAGGGGTTCAAATAACCTTATGTTCTGCTGATTCTTCTGTTTCATTCTCTAATAACACTTATCTATAATGATGAAATAACTACGATTGTTCAAAATGATGGTGTTCTTGAATGACCAGCTGTCAGACTCAAACTTCCATAGGTGTTATCTCTAGTCTTTAATCCTTTTCATATTTTTTCTCCATCCTAACATGGAAGACATTTCTCAGAGTTATACTTTTCTCATGACAAAACTATACTTTTAGAAGTTGTAATTTTATAGTAACTTCCACATAATCCTGGTGACTCTTTGTATTTTCCTCTTAATAATAATGTCAACTTCTAAAAGGACTTAGCAGGATATTTTTCTTATGCCAAATTTATAAACGTAGAGAAAATTAAAAATGCAATACAAATTAATGCTAGTGGGCCATCCAAATGCAATTTAATTC
>CM053773.1:71385493-71402852 GCA_028658325.1 Potorous gilbertii
TTGCTTTGCTGAGAATGTCTCAAGGCATTCATAGTTCTTCATCAAGCTGTTACTGTGTACAGTTTTCCTGGTTTTGTTCTTTTCTCTCTGCATCAGTTCATATAAGTCTTTCCAGGTTTTTCTGAAATCATCCTGCTTGTCATTTTTTTACAGCACAATAATATTCCATTCCAATCACAAACCATTGCTTGTTTAGCCACTCCCTCAATTGATGGGTATCCCTTTGATTTGTAATTCTTATGTATATTTGTATGTGCATTTATATATGTGCATGCATATAGATAGATAGACAGACCTAAATACATACACATACAAATACAGAGAATGAATGAATACATTTTTTTCACCAACACTACCCAAGAAGAAAGCCCCTGAATTCCAAATGTTTGGACCTGGTTCTGAAGAGAAAATGATAGAAGCACTCATCTTTGTTTTCATCCACATGACAGCCTTAGAGAGGAGAAACAGGTGCTCCAAGGTGTGAGAGTTCCCGAACCCCAGATTTCTGGATGACTGCCAGCCATCTTACAATCTTTCTTGTTTCTTTTGCCTTCCATGTGTGCTGAGTTCTAGTTATACTGATCAACCTGCTGTTCCTCACACACAACACTCAGTTTTATCCTCCACACCTGGAATATTCTCCTTGGCTTCCTTGACTTCAAAGCTCATCTCAGATCATACATTGTGCAGATCATACATTGTGCAGGATGCTTTTCTGCAAATCCACCCTCAGGCTTCCCACAGCTAGAACCATCTCCTCCAAGTTTATCTTTCCATCTAGTCATATGTGTATGTGTGTATGAGACACACATGTGTATATACTCATTTGAAATTTAAATTTAAAGTCTTTGAAGGCAGGGATCATTTTTATTTGTTTTGTTTTGTTTTTCCTCTTTCATTGTATTCTCAGTTCTTAGCACAGTCTGTAGCACATAGAAACCATTTAATAAGTGCCTTTTGACTGATTGAATAGAGGAAGAAGTTCTTGGATAGTGACAATCTCTTTTAGTGTGAGTGGAGAAAAGAAGACAGACGCAACAGATGTTGAAGAGATAGAATCAAGAAGTCATTCATTATAAATAAATTAAAATGTAAAGTTGAAGATTCCTAAGTTATAAACCAAGATGACTAGAAGAATGGTAATGCCTCTGACAGAAATAGGAAAGGAAGTTGGGAGGAAGGGTGAATTAAGAGAGAAGATTAATGAGTTCTAATTTGGACATTCTGAGTTTGAGATACCTATGGAAACAGTTGGAAATGTGTTATAGATCACGGTTTCCAGTGTAGAAGTAGAGAACTGCATAGGTATGATAGCTGAATATAAAGACCTGATAAAGTCAACAAAAGAGATAATAGAGAACAGAGAAGACTCATGATTGTAACAGTAAGCACCTCAACATTCACAGAAGAACCAGGTTCTTAGATCTGCATTCATAAAAGGAAAGCAACTTTCAAGGGGTTAACAATCACTGTAATTAGCACAGGTATCAGAGAAAATCAAAATCAAAATTTCAGTGGAATCAAAAATAAATCAACAGATAGCGCTTCCAAACTGCCTGATCGTTACATACACAAACCCATACCTGACCATTACATACATACACAGTTACCAGAGAGGAAAGCATCAACTTCTGGGTTTTAGCCATGGAGGGGGATGAGGGGGGGAAATGAGGGGAACTGGCGGGGTGGAGGGGCACGGGGTGGAGTGAGTAGGGGTGGGAACGGGAGGACTCCTTAACTGCTTCCTAAAGTCTCTCTGGCCAAAGAAATACTTTCAGTCTATAAGCCTTACCCTCAAAGTATTTATACACTTTTTAGAGCCAGAGGGCATAACCCTCTGACCCAAAAGAAAAAGAAAAGGTCCTTGGGACTCTCTTACAGAGCATCTCCCCTAATCAAGCATCCCACAAAGGGCAGGCCCACCAATGAGGGGGAAAGATCCTTCCCAATCACATTATTCAATCACAGGCACTTTTAGTAAAACAAAAACAGCAAAAGATCCTAATTTGATTGCCATTACAATGATAGAACACCGAGATATATCCACACACAGAGCAGGATGTAGATGAATGAATTTGGATATATGGAGTGAATGGGACTAAGGAATCAAGGATGACACTGACATTATGAACCTTGATGACTCAAAGTATGGATGTATGTATCCTTGACAGTGATAGGGACATTTTAAAGGGGTGAGGGTTTTGGGGAGAAAAATTATTTCATATTGAGTTTGAGGTGCCTACAGCACCTACAGATCATATTTGTCAATAGATTAGAGCTCAGGAGAGAGGCTATGGATATGAGAATTATTTGAGAATATAACATGTAGGATTTACCAATATCAATCATTAGAGTCTGAAAAAGAAGTTTATATTGATTTATAGGATTGGAAACCCAAATGCAATAGGTTGGTTAAGTGACTGGGAGGTAAGAAAGTATGGGCAAATAGTATAGACAGAATTTTTGACAGAAAGGAATTTGAGGATATTTTGAGGGAACAATAGGATCAAGTGAAGTTTTTCAAGGATGGGAGAAATCCGGCCATGTTTGAAGGCAACATGAAAGAAGCAAAAGGTTGAAGAGATGGGAGAGAATGGGAATAAAGAGACAAGTTCTTGAATAATACAGGAAAGAAGGGTAAAGAAAAAAGAGGATCCTGATTACAGGATCCACGTCATCCTCTGAAAATGTGGCAAAGGAGAGGATGGGGCATGATTCTGCGGCTATTTGAAGTATAGAACTGGGGAGGAAAATGTATTTCATTCATATATGGAAAATAAGATAAATACCTCAAGCTGGAAATATAAATCAATAATGCTACAACAGTTATTTGTCTCAATCTTTTCAAAATTATGAGTCAAAGTCCTCCTGGATGAGATAGGGCCAGTAGTAGTGTAATATCAGAGATGTCAGACTCCCTGCCTAAATAGGAAAACTCCCAATTGCTACAGGGACCAAATTAAAATGTAATAGGGAAATGTTTAACATACGTACATACATGCATACAGAATGTAAGTATATATATACATATATACATACACATGTACATATATGCACATATAAATGCATATACGCATATATATTCATATTTATAAAATACAGCACAGATGATGTTAATTTGCGTATTTCTAAGTCAATATGCAGCCTGGAGGGAATCATTTCTCTTTGAGTGTTATACCACTGGTGCAGATGGCTTGAGAAAAGAAGGTTTGGAATAGAGAATGTGCAGAGGGAAATAAAGACTTATTTAGGAAAGACTAAAATGCCTAACATTTATATAGTGCTTTAAGGTTTTCAAAGCACTTTGCATATGTTTTCATTATTTACTCTCAGTAACCCTTTGTGGTAATTGCTGTTATTATTCCTATTTTAAAGATAAGGAAACTGATACAGAATATGGATGACTTGTCATCTTATATGATCAGTCACATAACTGATACATGTCTGAGGCAGGATTCAAACTTAGGACTTCAAGGACTTTACCACTCCATCTGGCAGCCCAAGTAAAGCAGTGACACGCAGCGTTGCTGGTTCAGGCTCTCATCACCTCTTAATTCTTAGGACTTCAGGCCTCTCTGCATCTAATCAGTCTTCTACTTAGGAGCAAAGAAAGTGACTGGAGGAAGTAATCTAAGTTTGCAATTTGGAGTGATATGAATAGTGATGGGACAGTCGGACAAGGGATTCATGGCTTGATGACTGCAAAGTTGAACTGATTAACCAAAGTATCAAGATTTTGACAGGAATAAAATAAGGACAAAGTAGGAATGGGTTGGGAGGGGTGTTATAGTTTGGGAAATTAAGAAGGAGTATGACTAGTCATTATAATAGTTTTATAACGAAGTGAAGGCAAAAGGAAAGCTGGAACAATAAAAGATTATGTTCTGAGATGTTTCACAGTCATGGACTATGGATGTGGACAACTTGTAGATAATTACAAGGTCAAGGATATGACCATACCTTGTATGTGACTGAGATGAAGCAAAGGTACAGGTTATCAGAATTGAAGAGACTAATGAAATAGAAAACAAAGAGATATCAAAATGTAAGTTGAAATGCCCAAGAATAAGACCAGGGTTTGAGGTAGAGAGGAAATCTGTGAGCCAGGGGCTAAACTTTTTGAGAGAGAAGTGGGAGTGACTAGAGTGCAAGTAGAGATCAGGTAACGGATCTGCATTGGGAGTGAGTGACTCACAGATAAAGGAGAACCTAGCTGAAAATTGTATAGGGAGGGAGAGAATGGAAATAACAGTGTGTCGGGGGCATGAGAGAAGGCATATCCACTAGTGAGGAAAGTGGCCAGGGATGCAATATCTTTAGGGAAGATATGAGTCTCTGGGACTTCAAGGAGATGGAAAGGAGTATAAGAAGGACAATTTGTTAAAAATAGAATGAAATTTCTCAAGGTGCAGGAAGATAGACGTGTGTGTGTGTGTGTGTTTGTGTGTGTGTGTGTATGTGTGTGTGTGTAATTAACATTTATTTTATATTAAACTATTGTTTTTACTGCTTTTTGTAAATTGAAATATCATCTGACAAAAAAGGTGGAGTTTTCTAGTTGACAGAAAGGTAAGGAAAATAAAGTTGAAGTGAACATGTGTAGGGACTGGAGGCCAAGAAAAACAACTTCTATCCAGAATGGAGAAACCAGATAGTAAATAGTAGCAGCTTTTTCGGAAGCAGTGGTAATTTCAATTTGATTACCATTCCTGAGCAAGAAGTAGAAAGTAAGAGGGGAAGTGTTAAGGGGACATAATTTGTGAAAGGAAAAATGGTGGGGGGAACAGAAAAACAAAGTACAACAAAAATATTCTAGCTTAGCCCTGGTGCCCTGCTTGTATATGTAGAAAGGGTGAAACTTCACCCAGAGATAGCTATATGGAGAAGAGTAAGTTGAAGTTTGACTTCCCAAAAGCCAGGAAACTCTGCTTCACATGAATCCCAAAGATCAGTCTATTAACTTCCTTAGGGTGGTGGAACTGGGTCATTGGTGGGGCACTCGAACTCTGAAGGTATATTATAATATTGAATACCCATTTCAGTCTCTGGAGTGAGAGTTTTCAGTGAAATTTCAAGCATTTTTCTCTCTAGAAGCCTCAAGTTCATTTACCTTATGAGGGGAGTCCAAGCCACAAGGTGGTTGCTGCTATGAATCTGAAAGGGAGTGTATGGGTTCTGGGAGAAGATGGGACTCGTTGGAGAAGGAAGGGGGAATCCTGTTCATTTTGGGGGAGGTTATAATGAGCCCTTTGTTTTTGCAATTTTCTGTAGAGTAGAATTAAGATTGTCGTATACCCAATATATGCATTATTGCTCTAAGTCTTAAATATAGGAGCTGAGTAGCTTTTTATTAGACTCTGTAGAGTACTAGGCATGAGGAATATTTGAGCCACAGTCTGAGATAATCCAGAAGCAGCTCTAGAAGAGAGCAACACAAGTAAGAAAGAATAATTTTTGTTTTATTTCATGTTTGTGGGGAGGGATGGGCAGCTACATCTAATTATAACCAAGTTCATATAGTCCCAAATTCTGGAGTGCTGGGCTGGCTGTTTGTTTTTACAGACAAGATGGTTGCTTTGCTGATATATGAAAAATCACATGAAATACTTAAAGTTGGATTTATGAATCAATAATGACATGACACTGCTTCATGATTAATTGTACTTGACCAGAATTTAAAATCATGTATATACTTAAGCAATAAATTCTAAAAGATACTTATTGAAGAAGAATTTATGTTTCCTGCCATGTGTTCCTGAAAAGAAGTGGAATTCAAATAGTCTTGAAAAGCTATGCAATAATTGAGATAGAAAAACTAGTTGTTATGAGCTATTTTTGACAGCTATTAACATTGCCCCAAATTATATCATCTCCAACTCTTAGGTTTTGGTTTTTTTTAGCAGCACTCCCACAAATTTATGAAGTACCTACTCTAATTTTATTGATTCTTTGTCTCATTTCCCAAAGTGATTGTTCCAAACATTTTACTTTCCCTGAAAGCCCTCAGTAATATACACATGAATGGTTTTTAGAAGCTTCTTGCTTCCTTACAATTAAGTCTATTTCACTATCTCCCTCAACTCCCTTTCTTAGAATTTCTCAACATCACTCAAATAGCTTCTTTTTTTTACTTCCTGTCTCAAGAAAAGCCATTATTGTTAGAATGTCTTTAATCCCATCTTCTTTTTCTTGTAGTATATGGCTCCAATAATCAATCCTCTCCTTTCTCATGCATTTTCAGTCTTCTCCTTTTACTACTTGTATCTCATTTTCCTAGAAATATGCTCAGTTCTCCTTAATTTGGAAAAAAGATTTCACATGTATCTTCAGCTGCTAGTAGCCTTCTCTATTAATTATTTCATAGATATACACACACATACACACATATGTACACCTATATGTGTATATATGTATAGTTTATTGTTTATATGTTTATTGACTGACTTATTTCTCTGTCATCCACTTACCATCTTATCTCTCTTCTTCCCTTCACAAACTTTTTTGAAACAGTTGTCTATAATTCATACTTCCACTTCCCAAATCCACCCTTTCTTCAGCCTTCTCTTGCTTCCATTTCTGTCACCAGACTGAAGCTAGTCACTACTTCTTCTTCACATCCAATGACATTTTCTTAACTTCATCCTCTAGGACCTCTGGGCATTGTTTGAACCACTAGACCTCACTTTCTTTTTGAATTAGTTACTTTTTGGCTTTGAGCATATCAAGATCTCCCAGCTTTCTGACTGCTTCCTTACATGACTTCTCTACCTTCATCCTCTTTTCAGTCCCAGCATGGTATCTTGTATCTAGTTAATGCTTAATAAATATTTGTTCCCAGATGTTTTAGACATATGTTACACAAGGTTCTGTCCTCATCCTTTTCCTTTCTATGCCCTCTTTTTTTTTGTCAGAATCATTAATTTATTTCAATTCAGTTCCCTATCATGTTGTATCTAGACTATTACAATAGCCTGTTAATCGGTCCTCCTTCCATAAGACTCTTCCTTCTCTCCTGTCCATTTTTCACTCAGTTATCAAAATGATCTTAAAGAATAGTATTGATTATACTACTCCCTATTTAATAATTCCAGTGGCTCTCTTTTACCTTTTTGCCATTTAAAGTTATTCATAATCTTATCTCTTTTTTTTCTACCTTTACATCCTTCTTACACTTTAGCTCTACAGGTCTACTTGTCCCTCATACATGACACTCTACCTCAATCTTTGTACTGTGTCCATCATTCCAGGATTGCTGCTGTCCCTCGTCTGTATCTTCTAGCTTCCTTGGCTTCCTTTAAGACTCAGCTTAAATTTGACCTCCTATGATGGCTTTTCTTCCCTCCCACCCCCTAACTATTAGTGTTTTTCCTCTGAGATTATCTTTCATTTTATGCTTTCCCTCTTAGATTATCTTCCATTTACACTGTAATTAACTTCCATTTATACTATGTTTAACTTGTATAAACAGTATTTTTTTGGCATGTTGTCTTCTGCTTTAGAATATGAGCTTCTTAATGGCAGAGACTATACTTTGTTTTTTTCTTTCCTTTTATTGTTGGTATCCCCAGTGCTTAGCTCAATGCCTGATATATCTTATGCTTACTGACCACTTCCTCTACACAAATATCTCCAAAATCTGTATTTGAATCTGATCTCTTTACTCTATTCCAGAAACCCATAACCAATTATCCTACCGAATATCTTTGCTGTCTCAGACACTTTGGATATGGGTAATACTGGGCAAGTAACTTAACTTTTCCAGGCTCAATTTTCTCTTCCTTAAAATGGGAACAATAATTGTACCTATCTCCCTGGGTTGTTTTGAGAATAAAATGAGAACATATGTAAAGCATTTTTGCTAACCTTAAACTGCTGTATAAATTATAGATTATACTTATTATATTGTTATCTGTCCCAACTCAATATGTGCAATGCTAAGATTATTATTTTGACACTAGATCCTTCTAAACTCATTATTTCTGTCAGTGCAATCACCGTTTACTGAGCATCCCATTTTTGGAAATTTTTGGAAATCTCACCTTCTTACCTTATCTCATCTATCTAATAAATTGCCAAGTTTTAGGGATTCTGTATCTACAGTATCTCACATATCTGTCTTCTCATCTTTATTTCCATTGCCACCCCTATATTTTTTACCACCTTCCTGGAATATTGTGATGTCTAATAACAAGTCTTCTCACTTTCACCCATTCAACCTCTCAGAGACTCAATTTTCTCCCTTGTAAAGTGGAGATAATAAGATTCACACTATCTGCTTCTGAATTTTGTATGCTAATTTGCTAATCTCTATAATTGCAGATTATTCTTACTTATTTTCCTTATCCTTATTCATTTCCTAGCACACTGTTCTGCACACAGTCAGTGCTTAATTGGAATACCCAGTATGTTCAAAAGCACTCTATTAGATGCTTGGGTGGTAGAAGTGATACGTAAATCAGTAAGACACAGGTACTGCATTCTAGGACTTTGTCTGTGAGGATGAGGAGAAGGATGTGTATGTGTTTGTGCATATGTCCACACACATCTACATAGGCACACATGTATCTACATGCACATATTACATAAATATAATACAATACAAAGTTTAAATGCAAAAGAAAATTTGAACAGGATTCTATGAGAATTCAACTGTCCTATGTTTTAGAGTATATCTAAGTTTGTAGTAAATAACAAACTCACCAACTCATCATTATAAATGTGTTTTCCACCAAATAGTGTAGCTTGTAAGTTGCAGCAATTCTTTCTCTCAAAATTTTAGAAGAACTTTTTTTCTCAGCCCCCAGATCCAGGTGTATGACTCCATAATTAACATTTCTCAATAATTAACACATATCAGATGGAACTATATGTTTCTATTACTACAGAAAAACATCTGTTTGATTTGAGGCCAACAAGCAAAACATTTCTACAATTGTTCTGGACAGCTGCTGTTTTATCCCAGCTGGTGCAAATCTGTGCAAAAAGGTTCTTATCACTGGGACAGACTAAATGCTTGTAAAAAAATGTTTTGTTTTATTGTCAGAAATTAAAGGAAAGCACTGTGTGGGATACACCTGCTCAAATATTTCAGTCAAGATATACCTGGGATACCTATATCTCTGGACACACAGTTTTGAAAATATGTATATGTCCCCAAGGTTCTCTGTCACTGGAGATGCAGCCTAAAAAAAGTGTGCAATAAAGGCTGTTTGCAACACATTGCTATCAGGGTCAGTCATGTTCATCCAGTGGAGGAAAGTGAAACTCAGCAGTTCATTGACTGGCCAAATGTTATCCTGAGCTGTGGGCACCATACAAGTCCCTTACAAGCCACAGAAGATGTTCTCTGTCCACAGGATATAATAGTCAACAGATGGAACACAGTTTGCATTTAGACAAATGAGTAGCTACTATAACTCATTTTCCATGCCTCCAAAGCACAGTACTTAGAATGCACAATGCCCTTCACATAGTAGGTACTTAACAAATGCTTGTTATATACTGGATGAAAAATATTATTCTCTTGACCATGTATGATAAGTAGCTAAATAATTATATTTTCTAATAATTTCGCATGTTACAAGCATGGATCTTACCGTAGTTCACATCTTTTAAATCCCAGTCCAACAACAAGAACAGCATGCCTTTTATTAAGGTGTTATCTGAAAGTGGGTATTTGAAGAAGGCATATATTCTAGGAAGTAATAAGAATAATCTTTTTATTTTTCATATATTCTTTGCCTTTTCTCAAATTTTGACATAATTTATATCGAATGTAATGTAATAATATCTAATATTTACATGGTACAATAAGGTTTACAGAGGGCTTTAAATATATTGACTTATTTGGTCTTCACACAATCTTGGGAGATAAGTGCTGTAACCATTTTACAAATGTGGAAACTAAGGCAGAGACAAATTAAGTGATTGGTCCAAGGTCACACAGCTGTATCCGAGGCAGAATTCAAAACTAAATCTTCCTTACTGCAAGGCCATGAATATGCCTACTATGCCACTGATCTGCCTATATAAATAAATAAGTACATACATGTATGTATGTAAGTATGTATTTATATATGTGTGTATCCATGCACACATACATACATGTTCATATATGTATAATGTATATGTTTATACATATGCACATATGTGTATGAATGTACATGTACACACATATAAACAATTTGCCTTATGCAGTTCTCTAAGGAATTAAGTTACAGAGACCACCTTAAACTTCACTGATAGATGGATGCATGTACATATATTTATTTTTTTAAATTCATCAGATTCATGGAACAAAACAAGTATTTCCATAACAGTACAATAAACAAGATGATTGCATATGAAACTGCAGATCTACCATGTACATATTGCCATTCCCTCCAAATATACAATAAAGTGTATACAACAAAATTTCTTTTTTTCTCCCCCCCTACAAAACTAGTAGAGATAAATAGGTACACCTTACCCCGCCCCATACACATATATGTTATTCTATAAAGATTTCTATTTATCAGTTCTTTATTTGGATGCAGATAGCATCTTTCTTCATATGTCCTTTATTTTTAATTTGTGTATTTATAATAGTTAAAATGATTTAGTCACTCAGCTATTGGAGTGCTAGGAACAAAAGCAGGAGTTTAAATAGGTAAGGTCACCATAATTCTGTGAACAAAAAGAAAGGGTTTCAAATAAGATGTAATATTTACTGCCATCCCTCTGCTTCTATAAGAAGAATTTCAAAGACTAAGCAATTATCTGGAAATTTCAGGCCTAAATATGTTTCACCTGTAATGCTGAAATCATTCAGCTGAACATACTGTTTTTGTTTGTTTCTTTTCTGGTTTGAATATTCCCATAATCCTTCTCGATAGGTTTTTGTTGTCATGGACTAACTTCTTCTTGGCCATGGAAACTCATGAAACTGCCTCCTAAAGAGTGGGGAGGTCTTTCAATCTGCAATGCTGCAGAGAGTACCTATAGTAATGAAATCACAGGCTCACAGGAACATAGATGTAGATCTAAAAGGCACCTCAGAGGCAGTAAAAATGCAACCTCATTTCTCCCACTCCATCCCATTTGACATACGAAGAATCTAAGATCCAAGAGGCTAAGTGACTTTCTCAAGGTCATATTGTGAAATATTAAGGTGTATTCCACATAATGAGCAAGACACTAGGAAGTCTGAGCCCATAGCATCCTATCACTCTTCTTGAGAAGAATATTAATTGTATTAACACTAATTTAAAATTCATATGTTATCATATTTCTACAAACATTTAATTTGTCACTATGTAATTTTCAATTCTAAAATTGATACTATCAATATATCACTTTGGAAAATTTTACCATATGTGATTAAACATAACATTTTGTAAAAAATGTAATTATTTTATTATAAATCATTATATTACCATTTTATTAAATATAATAATTCTGATTAAAGGAGACCTTGGGCACATAACTGTTCTATATCCCAGACAAATAAATTTCTAAAACTATAGATTACAGAAGGGTTACTAATCTACCCTTGTAAAGGGAAGATTCCTGAACTGAGCTTCCAACACCTATGGAAGCACAGTCCATTCAGTTCTGCCTGAATGGTCCAGTAACTCAGTTCAGCAATTCAGTAAACATCATCAGGTATCTGGTATGTGCAAGGAATAGTATGGCCTTACCACTTTAAAATTCTGTGTATCTTGTGTAAGGAATTTGGGGGATTGATCTATTTTTTTTAAATAGGAGGAAAATATTATGCTGTGTAAGTTAAAGGATCTACGTGAACATAATGTGATGTCAGAAACTATAGAGGATGATAAGAAAAACAAAAGGAGCTAGCATTGATTAAGCACCTACTGTGTGCAGAGCACCAGAATTCCTGAGGTGTATACAGAGTGCATTGTTTTTATCCTCTTTTCTGACAGTTGACAGGCTAAGATTCCAACATAGATAACCACAACACAAAAAAATACTGTAATATCTGAGAAGGAGAATTCTTACTGACTTAATGAGAGAAGTGTCATTTTAAGCTACAAAAGACAGGTAGCAATTCAATAGACAATGAAGAGTGTATATGTGTGACCCTGTGAAAGTCACTTAACCCTGATTGTTTTCCTCTACTCCTCACCCCAGAACTGAATACATTTCTTTTAATGAAGCCATAACTTCTCTTACCCTTTTCTTAATATGGTGCATTGTGTTTGGACACCAAAGAACTGATATCTAGTCATGTTTTTATTATTTGTTCCCTGTGTTCCCTTGGAAAAAAAATCACGTATTAATTTGTGGTTGTTTCAATATCTGCAAAATTAACAAGTGGGTTACATGATAAGCTATAAGGCCCCTTAAAGTTCTAAATTCCAGGGTGCCATCTTAGGTTAGATTTATTGGCTGTCACTGTAGACTCATTGAACTTGGAAGCCTCCTAAAGCCCTCAGACCTTTATTACATGAATTGTTCCATAGTGTACTTGGACAAGTCAAAATTTAAAAATCAAACATAGGAATGTCTATCTCTCTGTTAAATTTTACCTTATTGGATATGGCTCATCATTCTATCCTATTGAGAGCCATTCTTCACTGTGTTATCAACACTTCTGATATTAAGCAATCTGTAGCCTCTATTTAAACCACTGACAAAAATTTTTAATGAACTCAGGGTGAAGGATGGATCTCTGAGGTTCACTTAACATCAATATTGATTATAATGCATAAATCACTGCTTTTGGAGTTGGATCATTCAAACATATCTGAATACATCTAACCATACTACCATCTATTCTAGTCCATAAGTCTCCATCATGTCCATAAAAATATCATTGTAGATTCTATATTATGAATGCCTTACTGAAATCCTGGCTTATGTGTGTCTATAGCACTTCATTGATTAGCCTATTTAGTTAATGCAGCCAAAAAGCATACATTGACCATATTATTGTGAGCAAAGCATTGGGCTAAGTAAGCACTAGGAATATAGATGCAAAAGTAAAGACAGTCCCTTCCCTCGAGGAGTTTACATGCTAATAGAACTAATAATATTATTGTTTTCTAACCCTATATATACGGGAGTAATGACCAGGGAGTTACACTTTGGTCTTGAGAGTACAAGGTTAGCAAGTGGCACAATTCCAGGAAGAATGGGGGGTGGGGCAGGCAAGAATACACACCAAAGTGGTGAGAAAAGCATTTGGGGAGTAAGAAGTTAATTGAAGCAAGTCTGGAATATGCCTTAAATAGTATCCCAGATGCAGTCCCAGGACAGAATTTCTAAAGATGAAAGAGAGAAAACCTATGAGGTATATAATTTAATAGCTAAGCAGTACGAAGTAGGTAGGCTGACATCACCTGTATTGAGTGACACTAAGCAACTTTTTTTCTGCATACTATTTCTGTTATCAGGTGCTCATAAATTGTTTGTTTAATATGTATTCTAAAATTCATCCTAAAATTCTAAAATAGAAGTCAATTAACAAGCATTTATTAATCACTTAGTAGGAACCAGGCCCTGTGCTAAGTCCGGGGATACAACGAAAGGCAAAAACAGTCTCTTGTTAAAGGCCTTATAATTCTAATTGGAGGATACAGCATGTAAATAATTACGTGCATACAAAGACCTATGCAGAATAGATAGATAATCATTGTAGAGAAGAAGCAGAGTGGGAGAATAGGTCTGCTACAAAAAAAAACAAATGGGATTTGATCCAAATCTTGAAGGAAATGGGGAAAGCTACAAGGTAGAAGTAGGGAGGAGAGCATTCTAGGCATAAGAAGACATTTATGGAGAGTTGAGGTGAGCTATCACATTCGAGGAAAAGCAAGTCAACCAGGATGGCTGGATTCTAGAATGGGTGGGGGTGGAAAGGTGTATAATGTAAGAGTCTGGAAATAGAAGAAGAGGCCATGTTGTCAAGGAACTTAAATGATAAACAGGAGATTTTATGTTTATTTTTAGAGGTAATAAGGAACAACTGTAGTTTATTGAGAGGGTTGTGGGGGATGAGATAATCAGACTTGTCCTTTGGAGAAATCACTTTGTCAAATAAGCTACAGAGGGATTGAAATGGAGAAAAATTTGGGTCAGAGAGAGCAATTAGAAGAATATTGCAACAATCAACTTAAGATATGATAATGTCATGTAATACAGTAGTGGCTGTATGTGTAGAGAAGAGGGGACACATACAAAAGAGGTGAAGGTAGAAATGGGAAAAATCTGACAACAAACTGGATATATAGAGTGAGTGCTGGTAGGGAGTCATTAGGTGACTAGGTGATTAGGACTGAGGATGATGGTGGCCTTCCACAGTAATAGATGAGTAAGAATCTTCTCTACAACATTCTGACACATGATTTTCCAGCTTCTCTTCGATGATATTCACTGATGGATAACTCCAGATGTGGCCCAATCAACTTTGTTTCAGTTGTTATCAATTTTACTTACATCCAGGACTGTCAGTTTCATAAAAAGTATGAAAGATTTGTCTGCAATCATATTCTGTAAATTTCTTCAGTACCCTGGCCTGCCTGAATGCATTGAGGACAGCTCGCGTTTTTTTTTTTTACTGTGTTCTTAATTATTTTATTAAAATTTAACAGGTTAGCTTAGCCTGTTAACTATTATTATTCTGTCATTACTTATAAGTAGTTTTTTTTTAAGTTTTTATAAGTAGAAGAAACTGAAGCAAAATAAAATGAGAGATATGCTTTTTTCCCTTGGTTTTAACAATCAGTAGATCAGCATTTATCAGTCAGGCAATGTGCTAGGCGCTGGGCATACAAAGGTCAAAAAGAAGCAGTGCTTGGGTTCAAGGATCTTATATTCTATTGGGGAAACAACACATACACCTACAAGTATATTCATGAAGTAAATGCAGGGTAAATTTTTTTTAATCTTTGGGGGAGAGGGTGGAATGCATCTGTTGCACAGGGGTGACCTGTGCAAAAAGGCATGGAAATAGGATTAGAATATCATGGATGATGGATAGAACAGCAAGTTGCCAGATTTGCCACTGACATAACTAAAAGTGCTTTTTTTCCTTGTTATATTTAGTTTCATTGCTAGACTCAGTTCATTCTGAATTTGAGTGTTTCTGACAGTGTTCTTACAGAATTGTGCCACTCTCTTGTATTCATCCTGTTATCTTAACTTCAATCCATCTTCCACAGTGCCTTTTTTTATACTCAAATTGCTTAGTGAGTTAGTTCCCAATGCATCTGTATTTGTCTATTATACAATCCTTTTTTTCTTATCAGCAGATTTTGTATTTCTGTTGACAGAACTCTATTTTGAAGGTAGCCTATAACTTTTGGGTTGATTTCTCCTTTAGAATTTAAGAGTATGAAATCCTACTCCACCCCTCTCTGTCTCTCTCTCTGTCTCTCTCTCTGTCTCTCTCTCTCTCTGTCTCTCTCTCTGTCTCATGCATGCATGCACATATTCTTGTCTTTTAAAGTCCTTCATCAGTTCCCTCTACTTTGTCTTTCCTGACTCAGTATACCATTCATGTGCATTAAGTTTAAAATGAGCTGGTCTGTGGGCAGTTTTCCATACCGGACATTCTCTCACACCTTTTTCTGTGCACTTTTTCCTCTTAGCCTGGAATGCTTTCCTTTCTCACCTTCACCTCATAGAATCTCTAGGTTCCTTCAAAGCTCAGCTCAAGAAACATCTTCCACCTGACCCTGATTCTTCTGGTAGATAGTCCCTTCCCCTTCCACATTGCTTTCTTTGTCTCTTTGTCTCTGTGAACACACACACATGTGTATGTATATATATATGTATACACACGTGTATATATATATGTGTATATGCATACACATACACATATACATATATGTATATATGTGTGTGTATTTTATTTTCTGTGGATGTCATTCCTCTTCCCCTAGTAAAACATAAGCTTTTTATATAGGGGTACTAGTTTGTTTGTGTCTTTGTATTCCCAAGGACTATCACAGTGCCTGCTGTATAGTTGGTGTTTAATAAATATTTGTAGAATTAATTAATGAAAAATTTTTGACCACAGCAGCTCCTTAATGTGACCTATCTAATAACTATAGAAGAGCTGTCATCTATGTCAAATGATATAATACCAACACTGGAATTGCATATCTTTGAAATAGTGAAGTAACCTTTAATATGTTTCTGGATAAAATCGTTAAGATCAGCACCGCAGAGAAAATGGTGACTATTGATGAGATTTTTTTTCTTTTTTTGAAGTTTTCAAAAAATTTGGAGTGTCCATATTTAATAGGGCTAGAGAGTTTTATCTATTAAATTTTATTAATATTAGTAATATAACTGATATATTATTTTGAATTATGTTAAGCTACAGAGTCTTACATAATAAAGGGACTTGAGAAATCTTGTAGTCCAATCTCTTCATTTTATAGATGGAGGAAACTAAGTCATTTTGGAGTGTGGAGTTCAGTTGTTCAATTGTGTGTGACTCTTCATGACTCTCTATGGGATTTTCTTGGCAAAGATATTGAAGTGGTTTGCCATTTCCTTCACTGGTGGATAAAGCAAACAGATTAAGTGACTTGTTGAAGCTTATACAGATAGTGTTTGAGACTAGTTATGAACTCAGGTCTTCCTATGCTCTATCCATGGAGTACCTCTGATGGCAGTGCTTGCTAAGCTCTTTGTAGGGCTACTCACCCACCTTTCGTGTCTACGTGTCACCAAACTCTCACCTATGGCTCCAAGAAGCTTTAACATGTACAGTGGCCATACCTCAGTAAACCATCATGGCAGATGAGCTAAACCATCTCATCTGCCTGGTTTCTGTTGGTGAGCTAGGGTGATGTCTAACCCAAGCACATGAAGACCTCACAGTAGAACGGGCAGACAAGAACAGTTTGTTCATTGGCCATGAAGGCAGCTAAAATAAATACTATGGAGTTCTTCGAGCTTGGTCAGACACTGCATCACTGGCTGTCTCCAGTTGTCCTGACTTTTTCTTGCCACTGGATTTCAATATTCAGGAAGAGACTGAGGCTGATGACTTTGCACAACTCTCCTCACTTAAACCTCATTCTCCTGCAAGTCTCAAGACATCACATTTACATCGCGGTATCATTGGTCTCCTGTGAAAATGGAGGACAAACAACATTATGTAGTATATAAAAGATGCCTCTTAATATGGCCCAAAATATAGAACCTACCAAGATTCAATTAGAACAGAACCTTGCTGTGTGTTCAATAAATGTTTAGTGGGCAAATGAACACTGAGACTTTACAAAGAAATTTCCATAATATGGCTCTTTCCTACATCATCCAACAAAAATATTAAATGTGATAAAATGAATATATTTCACTATATAAACTGGCAACTAAGATATTATCATTGAAGCCAAAGATA
>CM053773.1:71403352-71439001 GCA_028658325.1 Potorous gilbertii
TCCTTTTCCATATGGCCAAATCTGCATTTTAAGTCATTCTTCTCATTGGCTTTTAGCACTCTCATTTCTCTTCCCAATTTTTGTTCTACTTCTCTTCCTTGATTTTCAGAATCCTTTTTGAGCTCTTTCATGGCCTGAAATCAATTCATATTTTTCTTGGAGGTTTTGGATGGAGGAGCTTTGACTTTTTTGTCTTCTGTGTATATTACAACTTTGGTCTTTCTTTTCACCAAAGTAAGCTTCTATAGTCTGATTCTTTTTTTTTTCTCCAATTTTTGCTCCTTTTTCCAGCTATTTACTTGACTTTTGAGCTCTTTGTCAAGTTAGTTCTCTGCTTCCAATAGGGCTGGTAGGGGTGCTGTCAGCCATAGTATCCCCCCACAATCTATGGGCCTAGAGCTCCAGAAACATCCACTGCCTCTGCCCCTGCTGTGGTCGCTACTGGCTTCTCAGTCATAGGCTCCTCCTCAGTGGTGTCCTCCACCTCCTCCATTGCTTTGGGGCTAAGGCCTGACCACTGCCTTATACGGTTGCCATAAGTTTTTTCCACTGTCCTTCCAATTTCTCCTCAACCTTTTGGAATCATGAAGTCTGGAAACTGCCAGGAGCGCCCAACATTGAGTCCCCCCAAGATCAGCTTAAATTCAGTCTATGTCAGCATGGCCAACACTAGACTGCTCTATGTACCCAGCACGATGCCATAATTACTTCCTGTTGACCTTCCACACTGTCTTGGGCTGGAGATTTGTTTTTGTCCATCATTCTTTGGGTTTTGCAGCTCCAGAATTTGTTTAGAGGCATTTTTTTTTTTTTACAGATATTTGCCTGAGTTTGGGGAGGGAATACTAGCAAGTGTGTTCTGTTACTCTGCCATCTTCATGTTTTCTCCTCTTTAATTTTATAGATTTTAAAAGTATTTTTAAACTTAGAGTAAATAAAGTAATCAGTTCAGTTAAATAGATTAAGCCTATGTTTCACTAATTTCATTTTTTGACTGAACAAAAGTTTATTTTCTCTACCTAGCATCTTCCCCACTTCACTGTGGAGTAGGAGAGAACAAAAACAAAATGACAAATATACATAGCCAAGGAAAATCCAGTGACCTGATATTCCTCAGGACAACTGGAGATGGCCCAAGATGCACTGGGAGGCTTGGGTCCTTTAGGCCAAGGAATTTACAGCTACTCACTTAGGGTGAGGCAATGCCCATTCATTGAATGGGCCTGTTTAAGAAGTAGCACATTTCCATTTAAGTCATGTTTTAGGGGAAAAAAAAAAACCAAAATATTCATAGCACAATCTCAAAAGATGTTATCTTATAAATGATATTAATAAGATAAGTAATGAGAAGTGATACAAATCTGAGCCCATATAGGGAACAAGCCCCTTTCACTGGTGTAGTGTATTGTCTATAAATTAAGACACCTCCTTAATATAATGGCTTCACTGAGAAATCTAACATGAAAAATCTTCATTAATTTTTTAAATCTAATGTCTTCCTTTTCTCTGATAATGCTAAGCATATACTCACCAAAATCTTTTTAAATTAAGTGTATATGGAAAAACAAAACAAAAGCTAAACAAAAACTACAAAAGAATTTGATTTTACTACTGACAACTTACCACTCAAGTATTCATGCCATTCTATAGTCTTAAGCATATTCATTCACTTAACAAATATTTGGATAATGACTAGTATGTGTTCCTTGAAGCAATAAAAACTGAAAATAAAGAAAATAAGAGTAACCCTTTAAATTTGTAAAAGAAAAAACTTTCTTTTCAAAATGTTTTTGCAGATACTATATTAATGACTCTGGAGGAAAAGTGAGGCTGGTGACCTGCACAGCCCTCTTTCACTCAATATAAAGTCAAGTGCAATTCATGTCATCATTTCTCTGATAGCATGGTCTTCTTTGGCAATGAAGGATGAATATAATTTCATGTCCATATAGGAATATTGGACCATGGCAATGGCTATCTCTGTCTATCTGTCTTTATCAATCATTCTGTCTCTCCATAGTCGTGGCTATGAATATACCATCCCAGTTCTGAATCACAAAATATAACAGACTCTCCACATGGAAGACAGAACCAAAACAATTATTCAAATTCCAGAAAACCAAATCCCAACACCAGAAAACAAATCCATTATTGCAACAAAGAAATCCTTCATAGTAACGAAGAAGCCTATATACATTATCAGTCGTTCCTACGAACAGGCTCCCCTAAACAAAAAGCCCTTCTCTCACTCATAGATAGCTCCCTGCTTTTTCTCTGTCCTTCCCAGCTCTGACTAGTCTGATCAACTTCCTCTCAGCTCTGCTCTAACTCTGCCTGTTCCTCTTCCATCCTGCTTGTTCCACCTCTTCCTATTCCACCCATTCAGCAACCTCGTCCTAACACAGACATGTAACTCTGGCTTCCGTGTGATTCAAGCAGGTCACATGAGCCTATTAATGTTTGGGAAAAATCTTCCCATTCCATTAAGAATACATTAACTATACAATATACACACATAACATACAATTTTTCACTCTGAGTGTCACTTCTTTGTGAGGTGGTAGATAGCATGTTTCAACAATAGTCCACTAGAATTATGATTCATCATTAAATTGATTGATTGAATGATAAGTATTTCAGAATTTTTAAAAATAATACATATGCTACAGCATAAATTATTCCATTTTTTCTTACTTCCTTCTATATCAGTTCATAAAAATCTCAGATTTCTCTGAAATTGCTATCTCTTTGGAGTATTATTTCTCTCTCTTTAAATGTGTGTGTGTGTGTGTGTGTGTGTGTGTGTGTGTGTGTGTGTGTATGTGTGTATTTAAGGTTGTCAGCATTATTCCCATTTCACAGATAAGGAAATAGATTTACAGAAGCTAAGTAACGTGCACTCCTAGTAAGATAAAGAGTCAGGACAAGAAGCCAGATCTCTTGCCTTCAAGTTCAAAACCCTTTCTACTTCACCCTATTACTAGAGAAAGCGGGAGATTGTTTCAGCAACATGCAACGCATGATAGTATAAGAAACAAACTATGGAGTAAGGATACAAGAAAATAGGCTAAGGCAACTAAGGTGAAATGATTAGCAGGAGGTGAAAAGATCAAAGAAAGTAATAGAAGCAGGGTCTAATAGTTAAAGAAACCCCAAAACTTCACCAGAGTCACCAGATTTTATGTAGCTTGGTCTGATTGTTGCTGAGCTGAGGTAGCTAAGGTTATGGAAAACCAGGTAAAGATGATCAAAACCTTTTTAATACAAGAAACCTCCTGATGTATAATTTGTTATCACTGATAGAAAACAAAAACTTTTCTTTATGGATAGCCCCTTACAGAACACAAGGTAAATGACTTGCCTGCGGTCAGAAAGCCAGAATTTTTCAGAGGCAGGACTTGAACCAGGCCCTTACTCCAAAGCCAGCTCTCTATCACTTGAGTCATACAGCCTCTCTGTATACAATGACCTTGAAAAAATGTAGCATAAACAGCATCCAAATTTTTTTTTACTTTGTTCCTTGTTCAATCAATGAAACATTTTTTTTTAGCAAACTATAATTAAACATAAATCTTGAAGTTTTCTTTAATCTTTCAACTAGGTACTCAATAGATAGAAACACAGACTTGGAGAGATATTTCAATATTGATGCCAACAGTGGAGTCATTACAACTGCCAAGTCTTTGGACCGGGAGACAAATGCTGTTCATAACATCACAGTCCTGGCAATGGAAAGTCGTAAGTAAAAGACTAAAGTTTGGGGAGCTTTGGGGGTATGTGTGTGTGGATATGCATTTTGTAAGATTAACAATTTAATATTAATTATAATAATTTCTCACTTTCATTAAAACTTGAAAATGTCCCAACATTCTTTAATAATTCCTCATTATCTGTTTTTATGTACAAATATGTAAGAAAATAATCTATAAAATATGGCTGTATACTGGTAATATTAATTTTTGTGTGTGTCTTATGGAATTTTTTTTTCATTTTATAACCCCTAGGCTACAATTGAAAAAAAATTATACCCTTATATAGATAATTCACATCTGTATCAATATCTGTCTCTCTCTTTCCCTCATTCTATCTAATCTACCAAATATCTATCAATCTCTCTTTCTGTGTCAAATTTCTGAGAGGCAGCTTATAATGGATAATGGAGAGGCAGTATAATGGATAAAGCACCAGCCCTGTAATCCTGTCTCTGCCATTTGCTTGCTCTGTTTTCATAATATTTCACTTTACCTCTCAGTGTGAGTGGGGCTGAAGAAGGGAGATATGAGGTGCCTGATGTGGAGCCATGATTTTAAAGTGCAGAAAGTCAGGATTGGAATGGGGTAGGGAGGGAATGAAAGTTGGCCCGCCTAGGCCCCTCCTCAAAAGAGAGGCCCCTGGAGTAGAAGCAGGTAGACCTAGCAGAGAGGTTATGGGAGAAGGGGAGTGCCAGGGGTGGTTAGATGTTTTACCAGGGCAAGGAAACCACAAGTGCTTAGGGAAATATCAATATGAGACAATAGCTGAGGCATGATTTTGAAGTTCAGAAAGTAAAGACCAAAGCAGAGGTCTCAAATATTTCTAAAATAGGAGCATTTTAATAAACTGTCTGACTTCTTAAAATAATAGTACCAAAGATTTAGAAAAAACCTCAGAGAACATCAAAATGAACCCCCTTATTTTAAAAAAGAGGAAACAGAAGATAAACAATTTAAATGACTTACCTAAGATCACATACCTAGTAAGTTTCAAAAGTGGGATCTGAACTGGCCTCCCTCACTCAATGTCTGGTGTCTTATGCATTACTTCTCTACAGTCTCTTCAAACTCTACAATGGATTGGAATCTAATTCTGTGTTCTATTTTGGCCCCTTTTTATTAGTAAAGTTACATTGTGGAAATAAAATGAAAGTGTTGTTTAGGTTATTTCGATTTTTATTTTTTTTAATCTATGTTTTTTCAAAGCAAAAGGGTGGTAGAAGCACATATTTAGCAGATGAGTATTTTACAGGAAGTTGTTCTCTTTGATCTAGAGAATCCATCTCAAATAGGAAGAGGCTATGTGGCCATCACTATATTGGACATCAATGACAATGCCCCTGAATTTGCCATGGAATATGAGACCACTGTCTGTGAAAATGCCCAGCCTGGTCAGGTAGGAATTATTCTAAACATATCCCTAAATGGATTCATTTCTCTTAAAGTTATATTGTTCCTTTGGAATCCCCTGACACTTTTAAAATAAACTATAACTCCTTGTTTCATCAATCTAACTAACACAACTAGGTGGAACATAAATTAACTTGGAAGTAACCTTCAAATCCTGATCTGTTTTAGATGGTGAAAATTCCTCAAGAAGAAATATTTAAAATTAAAAATGCCTTGGTAAATGGTTAGATATCTCAGATTTTCTTACAAAAGGTTCTTTCCTCTGCTGTACCTGGCATATTTTAGGCACATTATCCTTCAAATACAAGTGTCAGATACAAGTGATAACAGTTTGGTTTGCGTGTCTGTATTGTGCTAGATGCCTGTGGTCCATATAATAAAGGTTTGCCAGTACTATTTATTTCTGATTCTTAAAAATAATTATAAGTTCATAGATAAATTTGAAAATGAAGTTCAGATAATTTTAATATATAGCCTTCCTTTATCCCCACAATTTGCTCAGTAGAATTTTAGCCACTGGAAGCTTAAATGCAATGGTTCTCTTTTTTTTTTTCCCTTTTGCACAGTATTCTTTGCTGTGAGGAATCATTGCACACCCAAGAGTTATATTTGCAACAGAAAAGGATTCCCTAACAGTCAGGCTTCAGGAGCCCATTACTCAGCCCAAGGATTCCACATCCCTTCCTTCACCCACACAACTCTCCCCAGTTTCTTTTTATACTTACCCAGAACTCTCAGGGGAGGAGTTACAATGGTGCTTTTAATGGAATCTTCCAAAAAAGCCTGGAACCAAAGGCAGCAATATGTAGATGAGGGCAGGGTCTGTGGAATGGGGAAGTGTGGGGATTTGGGGAGGAATCTGGAAGCGCACTTAGAAGTCAGGAAACACTAATATGCTGGGTCATACCATTTTAGAACTATTGATTGCATTGTAAAATCTTGTTTTAATAAGACAAATATGTTTGATACTTCATTTGCATATTTACCAATTAATGGTGCACCTATTCTTTTTTCATGCTTCCCAATATTTCTTTCTAGATTATCCAGAAAATCAGTGCAGTTGATAAAGATGAGCCATCCAGCGGTCACCAGTTTTATTTCAGTTTAACAGCTGATGCAGCAAATAATCACAATTTTTCCTTAAAGGACAACAAAGGTAAGACTGAGTGACAGGTACTACTGAACTCAGCAGGTGAATATCTACTGAGTAGGCTCTTATTGTTTAGCCCAGTAATGCTGATTATGAGCTACATAGATTATTATTTTTTTTGCCACAAGGACATTAATTAAAGGGCAATGAGCCCCTCAAGTAATTTTTATCTATGGATTAGCTGTCATGAAGAAGAAGCTGTTGTTTAAATCATTTTAAGCCTCAAGCGAAAGAGTGGGAGGTCAAATCGTTTTCTCCTTTTTTTTCCTTCAACTGACTTGCTTCACTTTTTGTACATCCAACTCTTTATCCAAATTAGCTTTAAAATCGAGTTACCAGTTGATCACCTTCCTAAGGTTTTATTCTTTGTTCTGTACCAAATTTTATTTTTTTCAAGACCAGACTACAAATTTAAAACTTAAACAGAAACTCTGGTCTTGCTTTTTAATCATTATATTATTTATTTTTAAAAAGTTTTAAAGGAAACATGACCACATGCTTTTAATAGGCTGTGTTCTCACATTAATTCATATTCAATGTATTTATTTCTTGGCAGAAATAAGGAATTTGCAATATAAGGGATAATTTGAACTGTAATGAGTGTTCTCACTCAGCATTAGATTCTAGACCTTCAATATACCTTTGGTTTAGATTTTATATGCAAATTTCTTTTCAGGGAGGAGAGTGTATCTTCCAGGCTATCTTAAAAGCGCTGAGGGTGACTATGAACGTGCCAGCCAGTATAGTTCTCAGTCACAAAATATAACACAATTTCCATATAGACAAATGTTTGTTCAGACACCAAAAACCCAAATCCCCAAACCAGAAAGCCATCACAGTAGCCAAGAAGTCAATACACATTATCACTGCAAGGGATAAATTCATTCCTCTCTCCCCCCCAATCGTCCCAGGCCTTCCCACAAATAAAAACCACTCAGGAGCCTAGCTGTGTCTGCTTGCCTATGTCCTCACTCTCCCTCCACCCTAACTGGGCTCAATAACTTCCTGTCAATTCTGTTCCACCCATTCAGCAAGCTTCTCCCAAAACATGTGACTTAGGCTTCCATGTGATTTAAGCAGGTCACTGGCCCTGTTAATGAATGGGAAAGATTTTCCCATTTAACTTACCATTACAGAGAGGAGGAGAAAAAAACCCCATAGAAATGTATTTTGTTGAGTTGTCTGAGGAAAGTGACCTTGCAAGTACCTTTAATTTCTACCACTACCCAAGTGTGCTGTCTGTAGTCTGTACCTTCCTCTGTGCAGTTTTACCATTCATACAGGCTTCATTTTGCTCTTCTGTCAGAAAAAAGGGATGATGATATTCTCTGAGGCCTGTCTTTTCTGGCATGATATGGGCAGTAAAAAACTCCCAGTGTAGCTGATACCTAAGCACCTTTGTAGCCGTGAGAAAGGAAAGCCATTGGCTCTGTTGACACCAGGTGAGATATTGCTTACCAGGTTGCTCTGGGGTAGAGCCATAATAAATCCATGGCAGGCATTTCTGTATGAGTTTGTTGGGACCTTGATTCTGCTTCCTCTGGAAAGGATCTTTCCAAAGGAAATGGGGACAGGTAGGAAGAGAGCTTTTCTTCTCAACTCATACAGACTTTTGAGTTTTCAGATAATTTTGCCACAATTATCTATTCCCAGGAAATGATAGGCATGATTAGGTGAAGGATTCATATGATTCATTGTAAAGACCACAGATCCAGAGTCCATGCACCTAATTTTGATTCCTGGCTTTAAAGCTTATTACTTGATTCTTTCTCTTTGAAATGTGAGTAAGAATATTTGTATATTATTTAACTCATTTGAATTGTTGCCAGGATCAAATGAGATGAAATATGCAAAATGTTTTATGCATATACACTATAATTTTCTGTAACATGAAGAGGTTAATTAAAAATTTAAGTCTCTTTCCAGCTATATGTACTATATTTTACAACCATACTCTGGCCAGCAGGACCCACTTCATTTATTGTATGTCTCATATGTCTCCATGTTAATTTTTTTTCTACTGCTATGTAAGATGTTTTAGATTTCACACCCATACGTGAATAGTACAATATGCATATCAGAACACTTTAGTGCCATGTGACTTGACGGTTGATAGGAGGAACATGTATTCACATATTCGTGATTTGTACAAATATTAATGCACATGAACAATTATTAAAATGCAGGTACTAATTTTTAAATGTAAATGGTGTTCTTTAAAGGTTTCATATTTATTCTTTCTGTAACTTCTTTAGAAAATCATGTATGTGTGTCCATACACATAGACATATACATATATACATAGAGAGAGGGATCAAAAATGAGATGGGATCTGAAAATCAAGCTGTGTTCTTCCTGCCTCATATAATCATAAGTAATAAATGTTATGCAATCACAAGTGAGCTTATCATTTTGTTGATGGTGTTTGAAATAAAATGGAGTCTGGCTTTCTCTTTCATTATGGCATTATTGACGTTGAATTACTAACAGTATAGGGGGGACAACCATTGCTAGTAAAATAAACCAGTACTACCTTAAAATGTAATAAGTAAAATTGACTACATTCATGCTTATTCCCACCTTTTTTTGTATTTGTATTTTTAAACTGAAATAGTTATAATTTTTCATGAATTCTTAGCCAATCAGTCCTTTAGTTTCTTAGTTGACACATATTCAGATAATTTTGAGAATTTTTTCACTGTATAGATGACCAACATTCACATGTTAAAATTATAATTACATAATGCTAATCCTTTTAATAAAACAACATTATTGCTTTACTACAAATTCTCATTTGGGTTAGGCAGGATGCGAGTTTTGTGGACAAGAGTTCATTTCCTGAAGGAAGAAGTTGAGAATTTGGAGCCAGGATTGACATTAGCTAATAGTGGTAAATTATACAAAGCCTAAAAGAAAACACTGAGGGAATTGAGGAGAATCACCAGACCAATGGGAGTGTGGGCAAGTAATGTGAATTAAGTCAGCTTTATGCTGTAATAGAGTTCTGGTTTAGAGTCAAAGGACCTCAATTCAAATCCTAGTTCTATAATTTTCTACCTGCATGATTGTTAAACTAGAAGTGGCTTTGTGACACATTGGGTAGAGCATTGGTCCTGGAGTCAAGAAGATCTGAATTCAGATCCAGACTCAGACACTCACTAGCTGGGTGACTCTGCGCAGGCCTTTTAAGTTCTCTTTGCCTCAGTTTCCTTAGCTATTAAATGAGAATAGTAGTAGTACTAACCTTCCAGGGTTGTTGGGAGGATCAGATGTGATAATATTTGCAAAGCACCAACCACATATGTGACCCATAGTAGGTACTTCATAAATGCTTGTTTCCTTTCTTTCTGCATATGGGCAATTCACATAAACTCTTTAAGCCTTAATTCTTCACATGTAAATTGACTGGATTGATCTGGAGGATGAGTAAATTTCCTTCCAGTTCTAAATCTGTGAACCTGTTCGACATTCAACAGATAGTTTCAAGAGGCATCAGTCTAGCCTGGGGTGAACAGTACTTTTTGCTGTTTCCTAAAGAAAAAAACTATCATATGTGAGACTAATCAAAAATGAAATGAAAAATAAGTGACTTATTCTTTCTGTTGTTTCTTACTTCTGACCCTGTCCTGACTATTCTTTCTGTAGTTCTTTTCTCAAAAATTTGTTGAACATTATCATGTATACTTGAATCCCTGTCCAATGCTTTGTCAAATCTCATCATCTGACTCTTGTTCCTATTCAGGTGGTGCTTAACTGAGCAAGAGGAAATCACTACATAGTGCTTACTAGATCGAAGACAAATTTACATAATATAAATTCAGTTGGAGGGCAGAAAGGTGGCACAGTGGAGAGAGTGCCAGGCCTGGTGTCTGAAAGTCCTCCTGAGTTTGGACCATTTAGCTGCCCCTTGGTGAAGTCCTCACCAGCTTCATATTTTGCCAAAAAATTTAAGTGATTTGCCACTATCAATTTCATGAGTTCAGTTATCATATCTATGATGATGATTCCCCATTTGTAAATTCAGACCTAGTTTCTCTACTAATCTCCAAGCTCCCATTACCAGATGTCTTTTGTCCATCTCAAGTTAGATGTCCTATAAGTATCTCAAACTCAAAATCCTAAAACAGAATTTATTATCTTCCCCCTCCCCCCTCAAAAAAACTCCCTGCATTCTTCTGAATTTGTGATTTCTTTTAAAAAAAGTTTGTTGATTTTTGCAAACATTAGAGAGAGAGAAAGAAAGGGAGGAAGGAAGGAGGGAGAGAGAGAGAAGGGGAGGGAGAGGAAACCCTCATAGTAAATATATGTATAGTCTGGCAAAGCAAATTTCTACACTGGCAAAACATATCTCATTCTGAGTTTTATGTCCATTACTTCTCTACCAAGAGGTGTATAGAAAGTGACATCTTTGTCTTCTTGACTCTTGATTGATCATTGCTTTGATCAGGGATCTAGTCTTTCAAAGTTATTTTTCTCTATAATCATTGTATAAATTATAGTTCTGCTCATTTCAGTCTCCATCTGCTCCTAGAGGGCTTCCTGGTTTTCTCTCAAACTGTCCCTTTTATTATTTTTTATGACACGGTAGTATTCCATTACATATATATGCCACACTTTTTTCAGCCATTCCCTAATTGTAGGATACTAAACTTTCCTATTATTTTCAAGGGCACTGAGTTTCCATATTATGGTCAAGGTCACCATCATCCTCCTACTCATCTAGGTACACAACCTTTTTGTCATCCATTCTTCACAAATATCCCACATATCCAATCTACTACAAAATCTTGTCATTTCTATCTTCACAAAATCTCCTATATTTCTCCTCTTCTTCACTCACACAGGTACCACCCTACCTCGGATCCTTACCAACTTTTGCCCAGACTATTGCTATAAACTCTTAATTGGTCTCCCTGTCTCAGGTTTCTCCCCATTCCAATCCTTCCTCCACTCAGCTGCTAAAAAAAAGTGTTCTTTTTAAAACACAGGACTGGACATGTTACTCCTTGCTCAGTAATCATCAGCAGACCCTGATTATTTCAAAAATAAAGTTTTCTCCTTGGCAGTTAAAGCAAATCTTCATAGATTTGCATTTTCCTACTTTTCCAGGATTTGTAAATTTTAATACCCTTCCAGCCCTCTAAGATCAGTTACAAGGCCTTAATTGGCTGCTCTTTACACATGACACTCCACTTTCCTTCTCCAGGCCTTTGTACTGGTTGTTCCCCAAGCCTGGCATGCTTTCCCTTGGCACCTCTACCTTTTAATTTCTCTAACTTTTTCAAGTAACAATTCAAATCCCACCTTCTTTAGGAAAGTTTCCCTGTGTGGACCACACTCCCCAGGTTTTAGCATCTTCTTTTCTGAGGTTACCCCCTTGCTTCTCTAAATATATCTTTTTTTTTGAATCTAGTTATTTACATGCTGTTTCCTCCATTAGAATGAGAGTATGTGAGGTCCTCAAGGGCAGGAACTGCTTTTTGCTTTTGTTTGTATCCTCAGTCCTTAACATAATGCCTGATTTATTGTTTGTTGACCCAGTGAATAATGTTTTCTAAATGTGGCAGTGATCACAAAATTCCTCATAGATCCTTATAAATTTGGAGGTATACTCAATTAAAAAAATAAATGAGTAAAGTTTCATTATCCCATTTGTCTTACTCAGATATCTGGTTTAGCAGTATGTAAAAGCTGTTGATCATCAGTGGTGAAAAATTTAGGGTCTGATCAAGGAAAGGAAATACATGTTTGATATATTAGAAGAACTTTCTCTGGCATTTTAGGATATTACATTCAATCCATCAAATACTTATTTAGTACTATTACAGTGGGTAAAATAGATACAAAGAAGGTAAACAGCATGGTCCCTATCCTAAAAAAGGAAACCAGAAATACAGTGAGAAAAGGGGAATAAATATACTTAATTCAAATATAATTATGTAGAAAAGGGAAAACCTTAGTATGAAAGACTTTAGGAAAGAGAAATCACTTCTTAGAGTGAAGAGGTATTGCTATCAAGGGAAAAATTATAAAGGATGTAACATGAAGGGTAGATGATATCAGGGAAATAATTATAAAAATTATAAAAGAAGTGGCAGCTAATCTGAATTTTGAAGGAAGAGGAGAATTCTAGTAGTTTAAGACTAGAGTGGGGTGAATGCCTTCCAGACATGAGGAATATATCCAGGTATTTAGGTTTAGGACTATGCCTGGAGCCATATGCTGCGTAAAGGGGAATATTGTTTAGTTATGCTGAGTAGGGGGTCTCCAGTTAATTCCAGACTAAGTAGTTCATGGTGTTTTGTTTTGTTTTGTTTTTGGTCGGTAGTAGGGAGCCACTGAAGATTTTTGAGTCAAGGAGTGATCATGATCAGACCTATGCAATAGGAAATATTTGTTATTGTTTTTCCTAAGGTTCTCTAGCATAGTTAAACAAATAAGTGAGATTATTAAGTGTCATTTAATATAAGAAATTGTATAGATACTTTTTTCTAATTTATAATACTACCTAATAATTTTTTGAGTCATAAATGAGTAAATAAAATGGTTTAAATTTCTTCCACAGAAGTCACTGTATTAAAGTCTAACTGATAAATGGAAGCACCTCTCAAACCTTTGAAACAAACAAATTTGAAGGAAATATTGGAATCCAAAAAACTTAAGAGATGTCATCTTCATAGAAGGTGATCCAGTTAAGAAACAGAACATCACAGCACACAGTTAATAAAGAGTCTTAAGGAAAGATTATTTTGCTTTGTAAAATATTCCACCAAAGATCATGCCTTATACCTGTCTCTTTCTCAATCCTAGATAACACTGCCTCAGTACTCACCAGGAGAAATGGATTCCGGAGGCAAGAACAGTCTGTTTACTATCTGCCAATTTTCATCGTGGACAGTGGTTCTCCTTCCCTTAGCAGTACCAACACTCTCACCATCCGAGTGTGTGACTGTGACGCAGATGGCATAGCTCAAACGTGTAATGCAGAGGCATACATTTTACCAGCAGGACTTAGCACGGGAGCCCTTATAGCAATCCTTGCCTGTGTCTTAACATTATTAGGTAGGTACAAGGGGTGTTACCCATTTTCCCTGTCCTAGCACAGTAGACAGAATAAGGATAAGAACACAAATACTGGTACTTGGCTATATTCCATATTACTTACTTTTAGTTTCACTTAAGGAATTAATATGAATATTAGACTAAGTAGTGTTTTATATCACTAAGAAACACAAAGTTAATTGTTTGGGCACATCAAATTTAGATAAATTATATCAAAGTTGAGCAGCCTCCAGTGGCACATTTAAAGTAAAGCTCATGAGGAATTATATCAATTTCATCTTATAAAACAGTTGAAGATAAATGGTTCACATTTTAGAATGGCTTTTTAAAGGGTGTTTTTAAACTTCTCACAGCTGTTTATTTTCAGATTACTGTATATGCCTTATTTGCCCACTGAGAGGCTACCATTTCATTTTTCCTTTAGAAGTTCCTTACCAAATATTCTTATATCAGTAAAGTTTATTCAGATGCTAGCATTTGCAACTGCTGTAAATTAATAAGAAGAGCCAGAGTATCTCTTACATGGTGTTCTTTTATTGTAGGATTAAATTGATAGCATAGATGGAATGGCCATGGAATTAAAGACAAAGCAGGAGACATTTTTAGCAAATTGTGAACTTGATCTGGAAAGTTCACTCAGTACAGTAGTAACTGTTATACAATCTAACAGATAACTACGTTAATCAGCATGGTTGGGGAATAGAGTATTCCAACAAATTATTCCTTTAACTAAGGGCTTATCCATTCCAGTATGTAAAGAATGACCCTAGGCAAGAGTAGAGAGATGTGGGAGGATATGGAATGGAGCTAGATCTGCTTTCCTGCGTGTGAGCATAATTTTGTTGCTTTATCTTTTAATTACTGGTTTTGTTTTTTAAACTCAGATCATAAGCCATAAAAATTCAAAATTAAAGTAGTATCCTATGGCTCTAGCAAAACAAACATAAAAGGTAAAATAATTTCCTAAAATTTCACACATATGGTATAAAACTTCAGAAGTTCTCAAGTAAATATAAACATTTCAAATTTAAAGTTTTTTTTGAATTGAAATCTAACTGAAGTCATTCTTAGCAAGAGTAGAAGAGTAGAATGCGATCGAATTAAAAAAAAATGAAGTGATGAAAACCTAAATCGAAGATTCTCTGAATTAAGAGAACAAAGATTAGAAGTTGAATCTAGTTTTTTTTTTTTTTAATGGCTTTTTCCCCTTTGAATCAAAACTTTTCAGAAGTCTTTGGTAAGAAACAAAAATCAGATAACTATATAAATACGAATATACTTATACATAAAATATATAATATATATAAACTTATATGTAAATATACAAGCATACATATATTTGTATATATATGTATGTATGTATTGATATAAATATATCTCACAATCAACTCAATCCGTATTTCCCAGGTAACAAAGAGTTTATAGTATTTTCAGGGTCAGCCTGTGATTTGGCGATTATAAAATTTAACTCTAGTCACAAAGTATCAGTGGCAGAGGCAAGTCGCTCCACTCAGGATTCAACTTCTAATCTTTGTTCTCTTAATTCAGCTGTAAGATATCTGGTTGTAGGATTTTAGTCTTGATTCTAGCCAATGCTATAATTTTACCAAATAAATTATTTAAAAAAAACAAAAATCACTTCTATGTTGATCAAAAACAAGATGACAAGAAACTTTAAATGATTCATAGTGCTTGATATTTAAAAAGTGCTTTCACTTTTTTATTTAAATGTATTTATTTAAATATATCTCAAATTATGGAGAATCTTCCAGTTTGTTCATTCACTTTAAAAATCCATATACTTCATCCAGTTTTAGTTTCTGAATGTTTCCAAATAATATGGCTTAATCAGAACATGGTGGTGTCTGACATGTAATTTCAAATACAGACACTTAATTGTTCTTTCCACCTTTGCCATCTTATCAAAGATAACTCACTAAAAGTCTAAGACTTTTGCACAGTGAACCAGTGTCTCTGCATCTCACTTGAGTTTCTCAGAAATAACCATTTTAAAAACTCTCCTTTCCTCAACATCATTTTATTGTCATAATCACACTCTTTGTATTATATGTCTACGAAAAAGCTTGTTTCAGTGTGCCTATGTTCAGAATTTTTTAAATGATAAAATTAAATCAGTACTGGCTCATCTATGCTCACCACATTTATAAATGACTTAGAGACCCCAAACATGAAATAAGGCTGTTTGGATGGGACAGCTGCTTTTGCTGAGCACTTGGCTTCCCAAGTCCTTGTGGATTTATCCTTGCTACACCTAAGAAATTGATATGAATATTTTTCTTATTTTTAGGAGTTAAAACCCAAACCTCCACAGAGTATGAATGGCACAGATTCAATGAAAGCTTAATTGTAAGGAAAAGAGAATTGATGATGTCTCTAGTTACCCATAGAATATCAAGTTCATGTGAAGGCATGAACTTGAAAAAGACTTACTTTTTTGGCTGAGAAAGAAATGATACTACTGTGAAACTAGGTTCTTTGTCAACAATCCTACAAAAGCTAGTTAAAACACATCAAAAAAAAAAAATCAGGAGTTAAGCCCCAATCTGTTTCCTGTTCTTCAGCCTCACATTGCCAGCAAATTATTAGACCCTTTAAACTGGGTGTCTTGTAGTATTCTCAAATTCAGCATATCCAAAACAGAATTCATTATTTTTCCCTCTTGCAGACTCCCTTAGATGAGTTAAAATTACTGGACATTTTAGGGTTCGCACTTACAGTGATTCTTGACTCTCTTTCAGACTTCACATGAAATCATATGCCAGGTCTGTTCTTTTGCCATGATGTATTTCCCACATGTTCTCTTCTCTCCACTGACATAGTCACCACCCTAATTCCGACCTTCATCTTTCACCTGGACTATTGAAGTAACTTCTGAATTCATCTCTCTGCTTCATCTCACCCCACTCTAATTATCTCGCTGCTGCCAAATAAGTCTAACCATGCGACTCCCCTGCTCAGTAAGGCCAGTGGTCCTTTATTATCTGCAGGATCATGTACAAACTCTTCACAACCTGTCTCCAGACTACCTCTCTAGGTTCATTATATTCATTTACCTTCTTCATGTACTCTGGACCAGCCAACCATACTGCCTTCTTGTTCCCCAGACAAGACATTTAATCTTCCATTTCCCACAATTATCTTGACATTTTATATATTGTGTAGCGATTTATATATTTTTTCTTATCTTCATCAATAAGATATAAGCTTTGTGAAAGAACATTTTTCTTCTCTTCCTCCTCTCTCTCTCTCTGTCTGTCTCTCGGTCTCTCTCTCTCTGTCTCCCCTCCCCTCCTCTCCTTCCATCTCTTTTTCCTGACATCTAGCACAGTGCCTGGAATATAGCAGAGTCTTAATAAATGCTTTTTGGTTTCTCAATCCCTCACTAACTAAAATTGTCTTTTATTCCAGTCAGCCCTTATGTTATGGTACAGGGGCAACTAACTGGCATAGTAGATAGAATACTAGGCCTGGAGTCAATTAGACCTGAGATTAAATCCATCCTCAGATAGTTATTGTGTGACCTTGAGCAAGTCACCTTACTTTTATCATACATCTTTCTGTTGCCCTTTGAGTTTTCTGTAATTTGGTTGGGTGTAAAAGGAAATATATAAGCAGACGAATGGTACACGGAATAAAGTGCTGGGTTTGGAGTCAAAATTACCTAAGTTCAAATATGGCCCAGGGTTATTGTGAATGTCAAATGGGATATGTGTGAAACATTTAGCACAGTACCTAGAACATAAAGTTATTATGATTATTTATTATGACAAATTATTAATTTGTCATGAAAACATCACATTAGTGCTGATATATTTTTTCTATATTGAAATAATTCCTTACCTGAATATTCTTAAGTTACATTTTTTATATTTCTAAGGCCCTTCTTTTGTCTATACTCAATTATTTGATTTCTAGTATGTTTTGTATACTAACTAAATCCACCATATGCTTTTTAATTGGTTTGCACCTGATTTCTGCATAAGCTAATGGAGGATTAAAAATGCAATGTATTGTAGCAAAAGGAGCAATTAATATGAATTTTGGCATCCTGGTTCAAATCTTGACCCCATTGAATATCTGGGTAATTGCTGAGCAGGTCATTTTAATTTGACGTAACTTCTTTAAAATTAGGGGGTTGGACTAGGTAAACTTTAAAGACCTTTTAAGGTATAAAATCTATTATCTTTTGATGACTGTTTCATTCCTTCATCTATTCATTGAAGAAGAGTATTTTGAACAGTACATAATATTATTCTTTCCCTCAAGTAGTTTACAATCTTATAGGAAGCATATATTCAGATAGTAGAAAATATGTGTATGTGAAAAAAACTACCAGATAAATTAAGCTCACTTGAGGGTAGAATCACTATCCACCTTCCATACCTTCTGCCTTTCCACTCCTAAATATATATTCAAAAGGTGAAGTTTTATCGCCAGATTTTTCTGATCCATGTCTTTTGAGCAGTGATTGAAATCACATGGAAGACAATGTCAGAAAATTCAAGGATACTAATAATCTATAAAGACTAGCAGGTTTGTTTTAGGACAATGCTTAGCACAGGTCCTGCACATAATAGGTGCTTGTTAAAAGTTTATTGAATGAATGAATGGATAACCAGGAATAATTTTGCAACATTGGTTGCAAATTTCTGTTTTTCATAGAAAGCAAATAGGTATAAAATAAAGATCAGGGTTGTTTACACAAAGCTCCTAAATGCATTGTAATGCAAAGGGAATTTTTTTGGTGACTATTTTGTCTTCCTGGGTTTTCATCTCCTGGTATCCAAACTTCAGGAGGTTTGTCTTAAACTGTGTGTATTCTCAAAAAAGATCACAAGGTTTCAAGTTTTGGAGATGAAATGCACCTTTGATTATTGAATCTAACTCTCATTTGATAGATGAGATACTAAACCCAAGAATGGTTAAGTGACTCATTCAAGGTCACACAGGTAGTGTATAACAGATGCAGGATTTCTGGGGAGAAATTCCAGTTGTTTTTCCTGTCTGTGCATGATAGGAGTAAGGCAGGGACACACCTGTGGGATGGTTAGGTTATAATGGAAACCAGCCTTTAATAATATTCAGCCCCTGGCACTGCCTGCTGATAACAACTAACTATATCGATATGAAGTTTTTCTTCCCCTAATAGCTAGGAATCCATAATTGAGAAAGGAGGCATACATGTAAAGTGTTGATAGTTCTAGGAAGGGAACAAAAGTTACTCCCATTATGATATTACATTTAGTAGTTAACAAATCAGTCCCCTACTTTGTACTGTTTATGACATAAACAAATAGCTCTTGTTATGATACTTTTTCTTTAGGAAGAAATTTGATACTTTTCATTTGTTTTTCTTACAGAAGATTATAATTACTTTGTATATAAAAGAGTAAGGTACTGTTGTAGTTGCCCTTCTCTGAAATATAAATTACATTCTCTAAGATTACCAACACATGTATAACCTCATATCCTTTTGGCCATGATTAATACTAATTGTTGATTTATGGGGTTAATTTCCCATAAGACTCAAACTGCTTTACAGAACTATAAATTTTCGACATATCTGAAAAGCAATAGCTTCAGTGGCTCATAGGCAATCACTTCTTGAGAGAAAATGAACAAAGTATAAGCAATTTTTAGCTTTTGTTTAAAAACATTTTTTAATATTTCTGATAGCACATAGATTCAAATAGTTTCCATAATATTATTTTTGCTTGGTTCAAAGAATGATTTTATACCTCAAAGCAGTGACTGAGTTGTTATGAGGCCTTTTTTTCTCTCCAGTTTGGGCATTAAGCAAAGCAACTAATGTCCTGTGGCAATATTCAGATACAATATGTAATAGACTGTTCCTGCTTCAGACATCCAAATCTAATAAGGCTTTCTCAGAAGCATTCTGCTGCCTAGGGGAATCCAAATGCCTGCATTCCTTTTCAGGTGAGCAGCTGGACCACCAGCTGGCACATGTTCTTCCTTCAGTGATGACAGTGTCTTTTCTCCTCTTCATCCATCAGCTGATGAACAGTATGAATTACTGCCATTATTCACGAGCATGCTTCACTGTTACATTTTTATGTATGAAATGCTCCCTTCTTGAGCCCAGTAGCTAATAAACATTCTGTAAATAAAATAAAAAGCATAATTTAGAGGAAAAATAATGGTTTCATTATGAGAATTCTTGATCCTCATTGTAAATATTTACAGTCACAGAAATGTAAAGAAATCTGTTGCTTGGTCTGACATACCAAGTTCCCAAAGAAAAAAGAATGAATAGACACCAGTAGTTAATGGTAGCAAATGTTTTCCTCCTTCAAAAAATGGTAACTGGAGTGATCTTTATAAAACATGTTAATTTCTATTTTCTATACTCAGAGACTATTTGGGTGGTGGGATTGGTAACTGCCCATAAGTGACATATGTTAGTAGATACCAGTTGCTTTACTTTTTTGTATATAGTTAGTAGAGCTATAACTTGACTAGGTATTTCCTACCATCACTGTTCCTTATTAAATTACCAACAGAGACACCAAGTGAAAATCTCCTGGTTGTTTTATTAGGGAGAGTATTCCCCATAATAAAGTTTTCATTTTACTTTGATAACTTTATTTTGTTGTTTTATTTCTAATTTCTGTACCTCTCTACCACGAAGAAAGCCTCATAAAATTAATCAAAATTCAGATAGTTATTTACATTTCAATTCCACTTACTAAGATCACTCTTATTTTTTCATATATTCAGCAAATATTTATTTAGTACCTACTATGTGTAGGGTCTTTCCACTCAGGTTGAAACCTATGCCAACAGAGCACAAGGTTTAACCTCAGATTAGGAGTGGGGAGGGGAGCAGATAAGGATTCATGGAAGAGGTTTGAGCAGCAGACAGTTTTTGAAAAGAGTAACATGATCAGATATCCTTTCAGAGGATTATTTTTGCAGCAGTATGTAAGATTTCAGGGAAAGAAAAACTAAGGCAGCAAGATTATTTAGGGAGCCTTTGTAATAATCTGAGCAAGAAGCAATGAGGAGGAAGATTAATGCAATGGTAGTAGAGCAGAGAAATGGAGAGATTTAAGAGATGGAAGTAGTGATTGACTTAGGCAAGTGAAAGTCGGAGAAGAATCAAAGATGACTCCCAAGTTTCAAGTCTGAGTGATTGGATGGATGGTTGTGTCAAAATCCCAAGTACAAGGTGGGAAGGAAGAAAAGGTTTGATTGAGAAATTGAGCTGTCTTTTACAAGACTGTGATCAAAGTACTGTGACATCCAGGGCAAAATAATTAAGTGACAGTGCTGGCTTGGAGCTTTAGGGAAGTGCTCTATAAATATTTTTGAGATTATGGATCATGTAAAAAAATATTCAGCATGCACAAACAATATATGTATACTTATTTATAAACTATATGCACATGTAAACATAGTGTATATATTATAAAACATGCATAAGACATCAAAAAGGATAAAGATGAAATAAAATAATTTTTAAATTTGTTGTATTCGATGGTATAAATATTTTTGCACTAGTATTAGTAATTTTAGTGAGAGGAAAGTGAGTATGCGTCATTATTTTTGAAAATCTGTTTAACATTATGATACAGCAACTGCAAAGTCTGGTTCTAAGTTCAGTTAATTTCAATGCTTGACTTTAATATGTATATCTAAATGGAGGAAGTAAATCTTTGACTGCACTCACTAAATCGTGATAGTCATTTTTTTTTTGCCATTTTTTCTTTTTCTAAAGAGTCTTTTATTTTTTCCAGTTACATGTAAAGAATTTTTAACATTCATTTTTTATAAAATTTTAAGTTCCAAATTTTCTCCCTATTCACCCACACCCTTCCTAAACCAGTAAGCAATTTGATTTAGGTTACATATATATGCAATCATGCTAAACCTATTTCCATATCAGTTATGTTGGGAAAAAAGAAACAGTTTGCCAAAAAAAAAAAAAAAATGCAGTTCGCAAAAGGAAAAAAACCTGAAAAAAGTGAAGTGAAAATAGTATGCTTTGGTTTACATTCAGACACCATCATTTCTTTCTCTGGATGTGGACAGCATTTTCCATCATAAGTCTTTTGGAATTGTCTTGGGTCATTATATTGCTGAGAAGAGCTGAGTCGATTATAATATTGATCATCTCACAATGTTGCTGTTACTGTGTACAGTGTTCTCCTGGTTCTGCTCGCTTCACTTTGTCTGATGGTCATTTTCATTTACATCCAACATTGTACAATGATTTTTGCTTAAATTCGGCTACTAAATTTCTGTCTTCCCTGATGCTAGAATAGGTCTTGCAAGATTTGCATTTTTAGATATTTAACCCAATGAGTTCAAAAGCAATTGAAAATTTTCTTCAGATGAGTTTTTCTAAAGGCTTGAAAATTATGCTTCCAAATTTTTCAAGCATAAAAAATGAATTTTCATAGTTAATTTTTATTATTTTCAGCAAAAATGTTTTAGTTTTTAAATATCTTGATAATCATGATGGTTTCATTCAATAATTAGTTAATATTTTAGGACAAAGTAGATGTTTGGCATAAGATTCATAATTAAAGACAATAGATGGGAATATATATTTCAAATACTCATTTTGATGCAGTGAGTTCAATATTTTTTATCCTTCTTGTCATATCACATTAGTAATTGTTTTACCATCTATTATGAGTAAGAGAACTGACAGCACTGCCATTTTCTTAGTACCTGTACATAAATTATTTGTATCGTTTCCAACCCATGATTTCTTTACAATAATTTTTAAAAATATTTTTCAATGTTGTGAGGGTTAGTTAAGACTAGATAATGTAATTAGTAAGTCCATTTAGTTGCATGCAAATAAACTGCAGTACATTTAAAGTAAACAATTAAAATTGTCAACCACTTACATGTTTAACTCTTGGTCTTAGGATATCTTGCCTACCTTACATAGGCAAAAAAATATAGTGACTGAGAGTGCCAGTTACAATCTATGTATTTATTAAAAATAAAGCTTTTACAAAATTTATATAAAAACCAGAAATTCTTATACTGTCATCCAATACCCTAATATATCAGCTTATACACTTTAATTTGGAGACCGCTGATTTAGAGCTGGATTTAGGCTAGAGGTAAGAGATGTGAGACCATGCCAATTAGAACTGGAAATGAAACACTCTATTTTCCAAAATTATTGAGCATAATATAAGCAAAACACAGGAATTATGTGTAATCCATCCTATTTCATGTACTGTTGGCCATTAACCATATAGACAAATCCCACTATCTTCCCTTCCCTGACCCCAATTAATGTTTTTTCTCTATTTGTCACTTTCAATCTATGCTATTTTATTTTGCCTTAAACTTATTTGTGTGTTTCTCATTTCCTCCCAAAGGTGACAAACTCCTTGAATGAAGGGAATGTGCCTTATCTGTGCATTGCTCTCATTACCTAGTATAATGCTTAATACGTTCTCAATTTTTAATAAATGTGTGAATTTAAAATTTTAACATTAAGTGGTTTATACAAAAAATTAAGCCTACAGTTTTATTAATTTTTTTTACTGTTATGGCAGTTATCCAAGTTGAATTATCATTAATTTCTATTTAAAACATCATAATTTTCTATTACTATTTTTCCGTAAGTTATATATTAAAAGTTGTATATGCTTTGACTTATGGTGAATATAAACCCAAGAATCAATTAGTTATATTAAGATAGATTTCTTCTGCAGTATTGTAAAGTGATTGTTAAATTCATAATAATTGAAATATGTTTGGCTTCTCTGATTACTAGATGAAAAGATTATCCTGTTGGAAAGATTATTTACTTGAAACAACTATTCTCTTCCTGAGAACATTCTAATTGTTTTTTGACTTTTCAAAAATATTTAGCTTGTTTTACTTAAGAAACAAAACAAGACAAAACCAAAAGCACTATCACATTATAGGTTCAGAAGGGAATTTGAAAGCTCATCTAATCAGGATCATTTTTGTTTCCTGACCCCAACTCCCTTTTTAAAAAATCAATCATGAGGCACTGAATAGCCAAATGATTAAAATATAAAATTCAGTACTCATTTAATAAAATCATTGCCAAGGTAACTTGGCAGAATTTGAGATTAAAACTTCAAAGTATGTTGAGTTATGCATGTAAGAGACACTATGATGAATGACAATGAAAGGCCATTTATATGTTGGAAAAAATTAAATTATTGAAAGCCTTTTACACAGGCTACTTTGTAATTATTCAGTAACATTCAATGTAATTTGTTTTTCAGTTAATACCTCACACAGTAATCACAGCTTTTGTCATAAGTCAGTATTAAGCCATTCAATATATCACTTGGTAATAAACAACATACCTTTATTGAAAAATAACAAGATTTTTCTAATATTTTTAAATCTTTTCCTTAGATAGGTATATCTGTAAAAATTCATTATTCTTACTAAGTTCAGATAGTTAAGAAACTATCTGAAAGGTAGAGATATATAAGGACTGATTTTTGTTTGACTAGGCATGCTCACACGTTTGGGATTCATAATTATTTCAGTAGATTGCAAACCAGTGGTGCAAACTTGATAAGGATAAATGTAAAGTTCTACATATTAGAAATTCAAAAAAATCAATTGTATAAATATAGGACGGGAAACAAAATCTGATTTGACAGAAGTTTGTGTGAAAAAGATGAGATTTTAATTGACTATAATCTGGATAGGTATAATAGCTTATAATGCCATTCTAATACATGTATGTGCACATATAAATGCAAGCTATATAGGGAATATTTAGTATATATTTGTGTATAAAAGAAAACAAGGCAGAGAGAGAGAAAAAAAGTTCTGTGAAAATATAAAGCACATCATGGAAATAGAAGCATCTTACTGAGCCTTGGGTAGTCTATATTTCTAGTAATTTGTCCAGTCCTGTCTTTTAAAAAGAATATTTACAAATATGAGCACATGTAAAGAAGAATGATGGAATAATAAGAAACCTGGAAAATGTACCATATGGACAACATGAAACCTCAAAAGTAGACATGAGGAAGGAAAAGTCATACATGCCCTTGCATGTCTTAAGGACTATCCTCTGTTAAAGGGAACAAAATTATTCTACACTGATCCAGAAGGCAAAACTCGGATGAGTGGAAATTGCATGGAGACAAATGTCATATCAATATTTTATAACAACTTCATTTGTGTCACATAGCTGCCCCGTAAAAAAAGAGGAAGTGGGTTACCCAGGGTAACACAGCTAGTAAGTGTTGAAGGTCAGATTTGAACTCATGAAGATGACTTCAGGCCCAGAGCTCTATCCTTTGTGCCACCTAGCTGCCCCCCATTTTATTTTACCAGTGAATTAACTGAGACCAAGAGATATTAAATTACTTGCCAAGGTGACACATATTTCCAACTTGTCTCATAAATATGAATTCACACCTGAATCTTCCCAAACTAAGATGTCTTAGTGAAGGGTGCCAACTTTTCTAATGTCAGTATTTTGTACTGCTTCACAACTACTACTTCAACTATATACAAAACTGCCACTTTAATAGTACATGAAAGGAGACATTTCAACATATAGCAGGCTTTAAATATATATATATATATATATATATATATATATAATAACTTATTGTCTTAGAACATATTCCTTTTAATACAATAATTATCTCCCACTCCTGCAGAACATACAGTATTGGGCTGAGGAACCTGTGTCTTTGAGACCATGTGTGGCCTTCTAGGTCCTTGGCTGTGGCCTATTGATAGTCCAAATTTTATAGAACAAATCCTTTTATTAAGGGAATTTGTTCTGTGAAGTTTGGATTCAGTGAAAGGACTGCATATGAGGCCCTAGAGAGTCACATGTGGCCTTGAGACTGCAGGTTCCCCACCTATGGTCTACATAAAGGTTAAAATATATTTCTTATACTTGCTCAAGTGGTTAGAAATTAATATTTTCTTAAGCCATTGAAATATTAAATTGTTTAACCTTCTAGAAGACTTCACATATTTCTTAGCTTCAAGCAAGTGTGGAATTTTCAGGACAAGTCTTATAAAATATTAATTTTACCTTAAATTTTACACACCCATTGATGAGTTTCCTATTTTTTACTTGTTAGTGGGTACTTAAGTTTGAAAGGGCAGGCTTTACTACAGTAGTGTGGAAATATATCTCTCAAGAATATAAATGGTAGCTGGTTACATGGTTATATATAGTCCTCTGAAAAGAAAGCTTCAATATTCCATTAGGAACCAGCACACTTATTTAAATCACAGTAGAGTTGTGTAGTCAAATGTGGTGACTACCTTCTTACTTTTACATTCACTTATACCCATTCCTAGGCACCCTTTGTCTTCTTTCCCACTCACTTGCCCAGTCTTGCCTAGCTTTTCTCTTTAATATTTGTGATGTGAATTTTTAAAATATTTTATTTTTTTCAATGATATGTAAAAACAACATTTTTTTTTATCCTGAGCTACAAATTGTCTCCTTCTTTTTACCTTTCCCTAAGACAGCAAGCAATTTGATATAGGTTATACATGTGCATTTGTGCAAAACATATCTCCTTATTGATCATGTTGTAAAAGAAAGCACAATACAGAAAAAAAAAAACACCAAAAAGAGTTAAGTGAAAAATTGTATGTTTCAATCTGCTTTCAGATTTCAGCAGTTCTTTCTCTGGAATTTCATAGCATTTTTTCATCATTAGTCCTTTGGATTTATCTTAGATTATTGTATCGCTGAGTATAGCTAAGTCATTCACAGTTGATCGTCATAACTACTGTTACTGTGTACAATGTGCTCCCAGTTCTGTTCACTTTTACTCTGCATCTGTTCATGTAAGTCTTTCTGGGATTTTCTTAGATTATTGTATCGCTGAGTATAGCTATTCACAGTTGATCGTCATAACTACTGTTACTGTGTACAATGTGCTCCCAGTTCTGTTCACTTTTACTCTGCATCTGTTCATGTAAGTCTTTCTGGGATTTTCTGAAAGCATCCTGCTCATCATTTTTTAAAGCACAATGGCTGTTCCCCAGGTGACCACAAAAAGAGCTACACTAAATATTTTTGTACAAATAGGTGTTTTTCCTTTTTTAAAAATCTATTTGAGGTAAATACTTAGTAATGGTATTGCTGAGTCAAGGGGTATGCACACATTTGTAGCTGTTTGAACATAGTTCCAAATTGCTTTCCAGAATGGTTGGATCAGTTTACAATTCCAGTAACAGTGCATTAGCATCCCCATTTTTCCCATATCTCCTCCGACATTTATCATTTTCCTTTTCTGTTAAATTAGCCAATCTGATAGGTATGAGATGGCACTTCACAATTGTTTTGATTTGCATTTCTCTAATCAATAGTGATTTAGAACATTTTTTATATGATTGTAGATAACTTTGATTTCTTTGTCTGAAATCATTCAGGGCATGTAATGAAAATTTAACTTTTACCTATAACTCTCAACTTCCAGATCTCACTTTGATCTACCAAATTTTACTTCTAATAGCTAATATGCTCCTTTCTTTCATTATGTGCTATAACCACTATTCGTGACACACTTGTCATATTATAAAATATACCTTCTTGAAAATTCATTTTTTCCTTGCCTAAATAGTTCCTTTTCCCCTTTATTCATTCTGTCGTTAGCTTTTGCCATGTAACCTATATTCTCTTTACCTGACATCTATCAACACATTTTTGTTTTGAGTCTTCCTTAATTTAGGTAGAGATTTTCCTATTCAGTGGTATCTTAGGAAAACCTTAACTAACATCTTTGGTAAAAAAGAGTATTATAGTTTGCCATAATGGGACATAATGTTTTGTAAGGCATCAGTTGCAATGGCACCAGCATAGAAAAATAGGAATACATAGATTATGGTGCAGAATTTAAAATTACTGGATTGCCGTGGGAGTGAAGTGCCAGTAGTGCTAACAAAGAAGAGTATGATTCACTGGCCTTTAAGAAGGAAAGAACTTAAGAGATAGATCACTACTAAGAAGAAAAGAAGAAACAAAGTAAAGGAGTCACTGATGCTTCAGGGCACTATGTAGTCCCAAGAGATGACGATCTCAGCCAAAGTCTCTCAAATCAAATTTTTGGCTAGGAGACTAGTGTAACACCTGCCACCTGGAAAAGGCATCATGGGAAGTGCTTAGTTTTGCAACTATCTCTAGAATGCTAAAAGGATAGTTATATAACCAGTCATTTATTCCACTATTTCATTGGATCTGTTATTCAATGGTAACCACAGAAGGGCTTTTTATACAGCATTATTTCTTTTCTATATTTTTCTGTAGCTCCTCAACAAAGGGTCATCCAACAAATGGGAGGTTTTACTATAGGTATTTTGAAACAAAAGAAAAAAATTAGAATAATATACAGAATTTATTACAGTAGGTTTATCACAAATATTTGCTCAATTGTATTGTCATAAATTTTTTTCATTTTATTTGCAACAAAATACATATCTAATCTGCTAAAAGTACTACCATTTGGGGGTTTTCCTTCTACATATTCACTTTGTAATTCCATATCTATAACATTGGTCTCAAAGAGCAAACATACTACATAGATATTTAAATGTTAAAGTTTTCCTTTTTCAAACTTGACTTTTAAACTTTTTTTAGACTAATATTTCCTTAAACAATTCTTGATTGAATTTGTAGGTTTTATGTTTCTAAATGCCACACATTTTAGACTGATGTAGTAATAATTCATTTTCATAATGCAATATTATAGATGGATCATTAGGTATACTTTGTATTTTTCATCATATTCGACCCTCCCAAGAAAGCTTCAAAACATGGTACTTAATTTTTGTCCTATTTAAGTAGGTATTCAAGAAATCAAGAAACTTAAACAATTTTTTTTTACATTTCATGCGTTTTTGTTTGCATCTTTGTTTTCTGGTGAAGACCTGATCTGCCCTTTTTACCTGTTTTCTTATAAAAAATATATATATTACATAATAAAACTATTTGAACTGTAATTTATATCAAACTGGTACTGACCTCTTTTGGGTGTTTTTTTTTTTTTGTTGTTCATCAATGGAGTACTAATTTTAGTATCCTTCAAGAAAAATCCCTAAAGTCAGTAGGGTTATAAATTTGTTAAATCTATCATTGGCTGTTCTGAAAACTTTATTGTCTTAGGTGCTGTCTCTATGGGCATAATTTCTATGAACTAAGTATTTCGTACATTAAAGTGGAGCATAATCTATCATATGGATGTTTATAATCTGTAAGTATAGGCCAAATTCTAGGCTATATTTAACCACTGAGAGTGTCACAGTCAAGGAATTAGCTTTTCACCAAAGCATCTAAGACTAAATACTGCAACTCAGTGAATTCTCAAACTGCAGTTATTAAACTATACACAGAATCTTTACAAATGTGATTTTTACCTCATAAGCAATTAAGTAGTTCAAAAAAAGACTTTTTTATTTTATGAATGTAAGATTGTTATGTTCAGTTGTAACAAATTCTCAAATTTCTGCTATCAATTTTGGATGTTATAGTAAAGAGTGAGAAATTAATCCAGTACAGGTATGGGGAAAAAAAATTTCTTGATATATGAAAGCATTCTCTTTTAAAATCATTTTAGTAATTTAGAACCATCTATTAAAATTAAGTTCCACACTTAGGTGAGAAATTCTCTTTTAACAGAAAGAAGCAGATCTTTACGGGCAAACTTTGTAGGGTCCATGGTGCTGATGAGAAAAAGCATTTTTCGAGTGTTTTAAACCTTTCTACCTCTGCTCTTTTGTGTTCCAGTGTTGGTCCTTATGATTGTCACAATGAGAAGACGGAAAAAAGAACCACTGATTTTCGATGAGGAGAGGGATATTAGAGAAAATATTGTCCGCTATGATGATGAAGGTGGTGGTGAAGAGGACACAGAGGCTTTTGACATGGCTGCTTTGAGGAACTTGAATGTCATCCGAGATACTAAGACCCGAAGGGATGTGACACCAGAGATCCAGTTCTTAAGTCGACCAACTTTTAAAAGTATCCCTGATAATGTCATTTTTAGGGAATTTATTTGGGAAAGATTAAAAGAAGCTGATATAGACCCTTGTGCTCCTCCCTATGATTCTCTACAGACATATGCCTTTGAGGGAAATGGTTCCGTAGCAGAGTCACTGAGTTCTTTAGATTCCGTCAGCTCAAACTCTGATCAGAATTACGACTACCTCAGTGACTGGGGACCTCGTTTTAAAAGACTTGCAGATATGTATGGAACTGGCCAGGATGGCTTATACTCATAGCCTTGGGACCTTAATAGGAAATGCACTGAAGAGAAACAAAACAAAAACACAAACAAAAAGAACAAATACAGACTGTACTTACTGGATTTAAAAAGGGTGTAAATATTTCTTCATTTTGAACCATTTAGGTTTTTGCCTTGGTGAAGCATATCTTCATTAGACTTGTCCTAGGGACTGCACTGACCACTGATGCTGAGCGTTTGAAGGCATTTTGATAAAATGAGATGCTCAGATATATTCAAATAGATAGCAACCCTTATATACCTGCAAAGGCAACTAATCTTTCTGAGTCAGTCGTGCGCTGTGACCTTGGTGAACCAATGAGAACCTTGTAAATGCCTTCCCAGTACCACTATATCTAGATAGAAAGTTTATCTCTCTGACATGATGAATGAAAGGAAAAAAAATGTAGTTCCATTCTCAGAAGTCTTAGTTCTTTATACAGAATCTCTTAGGTGGATACCTGTGGCTTACTGGCTCATGACATCTAGCAGAATTTTATTACTTTTAGCTAAAGAAGCCAAAATGACCAGAAATATTTGCAAATGCCTAGCTAGGTAGTAATTGCTTCAGTCTACTCACCCCACCAAAACACACAGAACCCTCTAGAATATGTCAGTGTAATTTACACTTAACAGTTAAGTGTCATTAGCATTATCCTGAAAAAAAATAATTTATGAAATGGTCGAAATAGTAACTGGGAGAAAAATTCTCAAAATTAAAAATAATCTTTGGATGCCTGTGTAGGTATGGGGAGAAAGTTGCTGTCTATTCAATTTTTATTATCTCTTCTGATTTGTACAGGAGAATTTATCTTTTTTTTTTTTTTTTTAATTTGACACATGGTGTTATATTTTTTTTGGAGCCCAATCTCCAAAAAATTCAGGTTCATTTTACTGCCTCACAGTATTAAACTCATCAGAACATGCTGATTTTTCTCCAGTCTCAGCTACATGAAGGAAATGAAGCATGGAAATGGAGAAATTACAGTAAAGCAATGGAGCCCCATGGTCGTTCATGTCTCAGAAAGAACACAGCTACAAGGACATACAGTTGTTCTTCTGAGCTATTGGAATGGCTGAAACATTTGAATAAAGTATTCGTACCTTGTATTTTGGAGAGAAGACTACAGGGGGAATGGGGAGTATCTTTGAATGGAAGATTGAATTTTCAAGGTCATAAGTTCTCTATGCTCCTAAGACTTAAAGGAACTTGTTTTCCCCTAGCACCGCCCTGCTTTGCTGTTGAAGCACTTCTGCGAAAGACTATTTGAAATTTCTTTCCTGTGTTAAAAAACATAATACTGTTAACTTCAGAATCCATCTTTAAATCCTGATGCAAATAAGTAAGTTCCCCAAGGAATTAACTTCACAATGCATAATTTCTATACTGGTCTGGGAGTGCCAAAATGAAGAGGATCATTGCAGACAGTCAAAAATACTGCATAATTTTGAAATAGGATTTCTTAGAATAGGACAACTTTTTTATGATTCCAATAATATTTATACCTATGAGCTTTCATGGTTTAATACTAGTTTATGATGCATATAATCAAGGAAATTTTTTTTCTCCCTTTATTTAAAAAAGTTTGTAGTTGAGTTACTAATAAATCTGCAGATAGTGGGCACTGTGTAAAAATGGTGTTCTAAAAGAGCTTTCTATATGAAATATAAATATGTCAAGTATATATGAGAGAAAAGGTGTCTGTGAAAGAGTCTGTAATTTTTGCAGCCCAACATTATAAATGAAGTATGTGAAAGTGGCCTTCAGCTTCATCAAAATAAACAATGCAACAAATTTAATTATCTGAAAATTTCTTCAATGTTGGTAGTTTTACAAGACAGTCATTTCATGAGTTTTAGATCTGCCAAAACTTGTATCAAAGAATACATGTATGTGTGTATATATGTATGTATGTATGTGTATATCTACACACACATATATGATTTTATAATGGAACTGAAAGATGTTATTCATGACTTTTAGTCAAATATGTAAGATTTTTAATAAAAAAGATGGGAAAATGATGCTTACCCTATTCAATAAAAGCAAAATGTACTGTAGGAATTATATAGATGTTAAATCATCCAGGTGCTGAGAAAACAGTTTTATAATAATCCTCTTGTTTGCAGGAAGATAAAATATTTTAGTATATTTGGATTATGGTGTCAAAACTGCTGATTGTTGCATATAGCACTAAATGGAGTTCTGAGTATATTACAGAAAAGGAATATCATTCATCTTGCTTTTCCTCCATTTAATGAGAATATAAATTTTCTCATGCTTTTTCCCCTACGTATATGATTATAATAGAATTGGAGAAACCAACTCTAATTTATTTAGTGCTCTGAAATTCTTCCATGAAACTATTTGATACTTGGTGACCTGAACAGAGTTGTGAAACTTCTGCTGTTTTGAATACATCTGCTGAATATAGAGCCACTTTTTTTGGGGGGTGGGTGGGTGAAGAGGGAAAGAAAATCCTCAAATTGAATGATGTGTCACAGGTATTGGCAAATTATCATGTTTGTAAAACAAAAAGTTCATTGTAATAGCTTTAGGGCTTTTCCCCCCTTTTTCTTGCAGACACTAATAGAATGAGTGATGTATATGATCATCTGGAAACTACTTAAGGAGAGAAAGTCATTTTTTCCCCTGAACCAAGAAGGAAGCAATTGGTTATGGAGAACTAAAGCTATAGTAACTAAATTACCACAGTGGAGAGGGTTTTAGTATTAAAATGTCTGCCTTAGTATTTAAATTTGTTTATTCAGATATTATGGCAGCCATTTCCAGATATTTACTATTTCTCATGAATAATAAAAATAAGACTGACATTTGCATAATGCTTGAAGAATTGCAAAGTGCTTTACCTAGATCATCTTATTTGAGAATACCAGAATTGACTGACAAGAAATAATTTTGCTTAATCTTCAAAATGTGCAGGTGGCAAAGGGAACAGAGATTTTCTCCATAGCCCCAAAGTAAGGTCATCACTCCATTCTGAGAAATAGTAAAATAAAATGTTAAAAGTAATTTAAAAGTATAGATATTGGCTCAGGGAGTCAGTATGTATATAAAATAATATAGTTACATTAACACATGTATGTGTGCACATGTGTTATGTGTGTGGACATACATATACATGTGTATGAAAGTTAACATGTACACATATGTGTATACATATATTTGTATGCCAATAGACATCTCTCTCTAGATATATATCCAAAAGTATAGATAGATTTCACAGGCAGCACTGCATAGTGGATAGAGAGTTTGCCTCAGTGCCCAGATGACTTGGGTTCAATTCCTGCCTCTAAATCATACTAGAGCTGTGCGACTCTGGTGCCAGAGGCAACTTTCTGCGGAATAGTTGCCACACTGCACCCACAAACACATACATCTTTAGAGGTAGTTATTACTATTAAGATATCTACATATAGGTATCTACATATTTCTAAATATAAAAATTGAAAATATTTAATAAATTTACAATTATACTTGATATATATGTATAAATATTTTTCTAAATCTTTATATGTTCCAAGATAAAATGTTATGTGTCTGTTTGATTTTCTTCTGTTTCATGGGATTTGACTTTGGCTCATAGCAAGCTCTGAAAAATGTTTCTTGACCTATTAATTTGAATCAAATTATTTCTCAACTGCTATCACTAGGTTAACTGTAGTCAAAGAAAGTACAATTCAAAATCAAGAACATCAAAAGCAAACTCCCAAGAAAAGGAGGAATCAGGTATTTGAGTTGGCTTGCCAGGCTCATTTCTGGACCTTAGGATCTCTGATAAGCAAAGGCAATAAACAGTGTGAAATAAAGAACCTGATTGCTGAGTGTCCAAAGGAAAGAAGGGAGTGTTGTGATTTTGGTTTGGAGGGTTCAACTTGAAACATAGGTCAGTGATAGAAGAGAATGCCTTGGATCCTTAACTACCTATATACACCTGTCGAGGTGTCTGCTCTTCTGCCTGATTATGGATTGAAAGTTCATTCTGTGTACTCAGCCACCTTTCTTCCTTGAGAGTCTTGACATTTGGTTTTGTAGGAACATTTTGGAACATTCACTTCAAGAATATCATACTATTTTATAGTTAAATGGAAAAAGTTTAAATAAATATTCTCATGATCACTGTATATATTTTATAAAATGTGCAAATAGTGTATTTGTTGTTTCATATGCATAAGCAATTGCATTTGAAATTAGCAGTTGGGATGTGCCTAAGTTTGGAGAAAATCTTAAATAAGATGTAAATATAGCTTTGAAAAAATTACTGAGTTAAAAATAATTGAATTAAACACTTTCAAGTTGTTTTTTTTAATGACAAGGATATTGTTTTTATTAATGCTGGCTTCAAATACATCTGTTTACTCAATAAAAAGTTTTTACTGATTATTTTTAACTTCTTAAATAAGGTAAAGTTTTCTTTTATTAATTTCACTTAATTTTAATTGTGGTTCAGTATTTGAACTATACTTGGGAAGGTTCAACATTCTAGTTAGTAGAGAGGTCGGTCTACTAGACTTGAAGACTGTCAGAGCTAAAAATAGGTTTGCAAATAAGCCAACTTTTGCATATGGGCTGTAAAATCTATTTAATATATCATGTACCAATGTGGAAATTTTTATGAAAAGGAAGTGGTTATTTTTTATCAAAGTTGACTGGCTGTGTGGATAGCAATTAATGACCCCAAAATTGTGAGACAGAGAAAGGGAGAGAGGTGAGAATATATTTAATCAGGAAAAAATGCAAGGAAGGGAGATGGTGGTCTATAGACTGTCACCATGGGATAAAAAGAAAAGTGAAACAGTAAGGTAAATAAAAAAATACAATAACCTCACCCCAGTGCCTTAATTTACAATATGTTTTGTTGGTTTTTTTTTCTGTGGTGATAGATTCCTAGTCTCCTGGTTTATAGTTTCAGGATGATACTGAATAGTACATGAAAATATTCATGTGATCAGGTCAAATAAGCTCAACCATGTAATAGTGACTACTGAATCCTGAGATGTTTCTGGCAAGTGGCCATATGACTGACTGCCAATCTGGCTAGAGGATTTAATGTACCTTTGAAGAAAGCATAATAGCTATGAATTTTCAAAACTGCACTTATTTCAATTATCTTGATATTTTAAGCAAAAGCTTTCGAAGAATAAAGTAGCTAAAGTATTCAGGGAGTTGCCTTAAACCTCAATTTTTTATAATTCATGAAGCTTTGTTTTTATGGGTATTGTGTGAAACATGAAAACAAAGCATCATAGAAGGTCACAATTTACCAATACATGTGGTGTAGACTCTGTGATGGAGTGAAATGGCCACTGGCTTTGGAGGAAGTCAATGTGTGTTCAAAGGTTGGATTTATCCCTTTCTACCAGTGGACCCTACAAGTCACATTGGTTGGCCTCAGGTTTTTTTTTTCCTTCTCATACTATGTAAAGTGAAGAGGTTGGACTAGATGATTAAAGTCTTTTTCAGTTCTAAACTCTATGATCTTAATTATTTTTGACTTAAGTCAAGAATCTGTTGAGGAAGGCACATGCAATTTGCATTTCAGAAACAGAATATATAAATAGAATTTTTAAGTTGATAGCAAAAAATAAGCCAGTTCAATGCATGAATTAAGTAAAAGTACATGCCCTTTTAAAAAGTTATGAAAATGTATATGGTTGATAAGCCAGAAGAGTTTAAAGTTAACCACACAATTTTCAGTTATAAAATTATAATTACCAAATATACATTTAATTTCCAAATCAATTTTAAAGATATTTTCAAATATCATATCTTGAACTATATATACCACAATACCTGTATACCTAAAAGGAGTATATTTTCCCCAGTTCAACTACAATTACTTCAAATTGAAGTGCAGATTATATAGTTTTCCAAAATCTATATACTTGACCTATTTAATACATACAACTGGTGGAATAGTATAACTTCTCAGAAGGAATTCCTACTTAATAAGATGATTACACAAATGCTGATAAAATATCTAAA
>CM053773.1:71445973-71492402 GCA_028658325.1 Potorous gilbertii
CAGCAGGAAGAGATAAAAAGAGAAATCCCATTTAAAATGATTGCACACAATATAAAATACTTGGAAGTATTCCAGCCAAGACAAACCTGGGGACTCTATTGTAACAATTACAAATTACTTTTCACACAAATAAAGTCAGATCTAAATAATTTAAGAAATATTCATTGTTCCTGGGTAGACCAAGCTCCCCCCATCTATCTGTCTATATGTATGTGTCCATGTGTATGTATATATGTGTGTATGCATATATAGAGTCACACATATACTTATATATGATAGCAAATATATATATATATTTATGTGATAGTGTGTGTATGTGTGTGTATGGCAAATTATTGGAGAAAATGTGAACAATTCGTAATTTATGAACATAATGGACTGTTATTGTGCCTTAATGATGAATGAGAGAGATTCAATGAAACCTGGGATGACTGATGTGAACTGATGCATAGTGAAGTGAGAAGAACCAGGAAAACAATTTAAACAATATCAATAAAACAATAAGGATACATAATTTGAATGATTTATCAACCATGATTCCAGAAGATTGGTGATCTATACCACTCATCTCTTGACAAATGGACTCAAGGTGCAGAATAAGACATACATTTCTAGCTGTGAACATTGTAGGGTTTTGTTTTGCTTGATTGTATTATCAACTGAATAGGGTTCTTTTTCTTTGTTCTGTGAGAGAAAAATTAATGCTTGTTAATAGAAATAGATAGTAAAAGAACATAATTATAATGTTTTCTGGAAATGATAATTCAGAAAATCAACTTTAGTAAGTTCATTTCAGTAAAAGGAATAAATGATATTTGAGAAGGAATAAAATCATGTAAAATTATAGTGGATTATTAATTTTCATTTTAGTACCATAACAGTGCACTCTATTCAAAGACTGTATCTATTTAGTATTAAACTTCTATAGGGAAAACCCCAATATTTCCCCCCTTCTACCTGACGATAAAGTTCTTTTCAAATGTGTGTGTATTTTTTATTCTATAGATTCAGATAAGGTGTTTGATCATAAAGTTTTATTTATCATTAGATTAGATTACAACACTGAATCAAGTGCTTTAGTTAAAACAATACCACCACTGTTTGGAATATCTATTTGGAGAGACAAATTATTAGTTATTTGGTATCTGTCTCCTTCAGATTATTGGTTTTAGGTCCCCAGAATCTTGACTATTCTGTAACCTGCTGAGAATCATGAAGATGTTACATTTACATATCCATTAATTTTGTTTACAAAGAAGCTGCCCTTTGGAGTTTGCATAACATTACATTCACTCTGTCAATCACATCCCATCCTAATCAATGGTGAAGCAAGCAGGGAGTCAAGTTCATAAAAGACTTTGGATTTTATTTGGATAATCAAGTGAAGTCAGTGGATTTGTTCAAGATTCAAAATAAGGTTATTATTCTTCTCTATCTCATACATTTTCACTGCTGTGTTTTGATTTATTTTTCCCTTATCAAAACTTTTAAATATACATAGATAGTCTAAATGGATAGGTAGTCTAAATGTTTTGTTTGTTTGTTTTCCAGAATGTTAGCATGAACCAGACCAACCAAACCTATTCAGAGATTCAAACAATATAGAAAAGATAAGAGAGCTGACTTTGACCTAGGAATTTTTGTTATTTGAACTTGATCCACTTAACCATCCTAAAACTTTAATATAAACTCTGGATGCTTCTATGTATCATTTATAGTACTCTAAAAATCAAGTCGTATTCCAAATATCTCATTTCAACAGAGTTTGTTTTCTCATTGTCTGTTAAGACATACCATAGTCATCCCTTCACTTTCTATTTTTTACTTTCTTCCTCTTTCCATATATTTGCCTAATGTTTGTCTCTTAATGCAATACAAATTCTACCTCTTGTATGAAATTATTTCAGCCAGTTTTGACTTAGTTTCCTCAAGCTAACAATTATGAAATCCTGAAAAGTCATAACATTCTAGTGAGGAAGAAAAAGTTTTCAAAAGAGACTAATACAGATAGACTGAGAATTCATTGACACACATCAGTTTTAAATAACAGGAATTGAAAATGGAGGCAAGGGTAAAAAACTGAGGATGAGAAAAAGTAATGACACTTTAAGAACTGTGTTATGTGTACTAAGCCTAGCAAATGCTAAAGTTGGTCATATATACAAAAACAGCAACAAAAAATCATTCATTTTTCTTGCTACACTGGGAATAATAGAAAAATCAGACTAGAGAAATCACTGCTTAGGAGTCAAGAGATAATGATACAAGAAAACGGTAAGGTGGTAATGGGGCTAAACTACTGAACATTTATTTGTTGTTCATTGTATTTCAAGGAGAATAATAATAACTAGAATTTAGAGTTCTTTTTTTTATTTTGAGATATAATTATTGTTTTGCTATGTTTCTTCTTTTTTATTAATTTATTAATTTTCAGTTTTCTACAATCACTTCCATATATGTTAGGTTTTTCTCCCTCTCTCTTCCTACTTCTCTCTTCCCTCCCAGAGACAGTGTACAATCTTATATAGTTTTTATGCATGCATTTTTATTAAATATATTTTCACCTTAGTCATGTTGCAATGATGAACTAAAATAAATGGAAGAAACTATGAGAACAAAATAAAACATAACACAAGAGAAAATGGTCTGCTTCATTCTGCAGTCCAGTTCCACAGTTCTTTTTCTGTGTGTGGAAGGTATTTTGCCTCAAGTCCGTTGGGAATTTTTTAGGGCCTTGCATTACTGTAAAGGGCAAAGTCTATCAGAAAAATGCCTCATACACTGTGGTTGTGGCTGTGTACAAAGTTCTTCGGGCTCTTCTCCTTTCACTCAGCATCAGTTCATATAAGTCCTTCCAGGCCTCTCTGAAGTCTTTCTGTTCATCATTTCTTATATCAAGATAGTATTCCATTACATTCATATACCACAACTTGTTCAGCCATTCCCCAGTTGATTGGCATCCCCTTGATTTCCAGTTTTTGGCCACCACAAAGAGAGCTACTATAAATATTTTTGTACATGTGGGACTCTTTTGCATTTTTTATGATCTCTTTGGAATACAATCTTAGAAGTGATATTTCTATGTCAAAGGACATGTACATTTTTGTAGCCCTTTGATCATAGCTCCAAATTGCTCTCCAGAATGGTTGGATGAGCTCACAGCTCCACCAACAATGAATTAGTGTTCAAACACTCCCACATCTTCTCTAACATGTATCATCCTCCTGTTTTGTCATATCAGCCAAACTGAATGGTGTGTTGTGGTACCTCAGAGTTGTTTTGATTTACATCTCTCTAATCAGTAGTGATTTAGAGCATTTTTTCACATAAGTATAGATAGCTTTAATTTCTTCCTCTGAGAACTGCCTGTTCATATCCTTTGACCATTTATCAATTGGAGAATGACTTGTATTCTTGTACATTTGACTCAGTTCTCTCTATATTTTAGAAATGAGGCCTTTATCCCAGACACTAGTTGTAAAAATTCTTCCCCAGCTTTCTGCTTCCCTCCTAATTTTGACTGTGTTGAGTTTGTGCAAAAACTTTTCAGTTTAATGCAATCAAAATTATCCATTTTGCATTTCAGAATGTTCTCTGTCTCTTGTTTAGTCAAAAATTTCTTCATTCTCCATAATTCTGACAAATACACTATTCTTTGTTCCCCTAATGTGTTTATAGTATCAGTCTTTATACCTTCATCATGTAACCACTTGGACTTTATTCTTCTGTACAGTGTCAGGCATTGATCTATGCCTAGTTTCCACCACACTGTTCTCCAGTTTTTCCAGAAATTTTTGTCAAACAGTGAGTTCTTATCCCAGAATCTTGGGTCCTTGGGTTTATCAAACAGTAGATTTTATATTCAATGACTACTGTTGTTGAGTACCTATCCTATTTCACTGGTCTACCCCTCTATTTCTTAGCCAGTACCAAATGGTGTTGAGGATTGCTGCCTTATAATACAATATGAGATCGGGTAGGGTTAGGCCACTTTCCCTAGCATTTCTTTTCATTAGTTCCCTTGATATTTTGGACCTTTTGTTCTTCCAGATGAAATTTGATATTATTTTTTTCTAGCTCTGGAAAATAATTATCTGGTAGTTTGATTGGTTTGGCACTGAATAATTATTTTAGGTAAAATTGTCATTTTTATTATATTAGCTCCACCTACCCATGAGCAACTGATATTTTTCCACTTACTCAGATCTGACTTTATTTGTGTGAAAAGTGTTTTGTTATTGTGTTCATATAGTCCTTGCGTTTGTTTTGGTAGGCAGATTTCCAGATATTTTACATTGTTTACTGTAGCTTTAAATGTGATTTCTCTTTCTATTTCTTGCTGTTGGGCTTTATTAGTAATGTATAGAAATGCAGATGATTTCTGTTGGTTTATTTTGTAACCTGCAACTTTGCCAAAGTTGTTTATTATTTTAAGTAGCTTTTTACTTGATTCTCTGGGGTTCCTAAGTATATCATCATATCATCTTCAAAGAGTGATAACTTAGTTTCTTCTCTGACTATTCCAATTACTTCAACTTCCTTTTCTTCTATTATTTCTAAATCTAACATTTCTTACCATATTGAACAGGAGTGGTGATAATGGACATCCCTGTTTTACCCCTGATCTTATTAGAAATGCATCTAGCTTATCCCCATTACATATAATGCTTGCTGATGGTATTAGGTAGATTCTCATTATTTTATGTTAGACTCCATTCATTTTTTTGCTCTCCAGTGTTGTCAATAGGAATGGGTGTTGTATTTTGTGAAGTTTTCTTCTGCATCCATTGTTTCTTTTTCTGTCCCCGTTCAATTTTCTCCAGAGATCCATCATATCTATCTTATTCAGTTTTTTTCACATCCTTATCATTTCTGTTAGTTTTATTGCTGATATGATCAATAATACTGATAGTTTTCCTAATATTGAACCAGTCCTGCATTCCTGGTATAAATCCTACCTGATCATAATGTATTGTTCTTGTGATAAACTGCTGTATTCTTTTTTGCTAATATCTTAATTAAAATTTTTTCGTCTATGTTCATTAGAGAAATTGTTCTATAATTTTCTTTCTCTGTTTTGACTCTTCCTGGTTTAGGTATCAAAACCATATTTGTAGCATGAAAAGAATTTGCTAGGACTCCTTCTTCACCTATTTTCCCAAATCGCCTATGTAGCGTTGAAATTAACTGTTTTTAAAAATGTTTGATAGAATTCACTTGTGAATCCATCTAGTCCCGGTAACTTTTTCCTAGGGAGTTCGTTGATGACTTGTTCAATTACTTTTTCTGAGATGAAGTGATTTAAGTATTCAACTTCCTCTTCGGTTAATCTGGGAAATTTGTATTTTTTAAAATATTCATCTATCTTATTTAGATTGTGAAATTTATGGGCATACAGTTGGCCAAAGTAATTTCTAATTATTGTTTTAATTTACTCCTTGGTGGAAGTGAGTTCACCTTTTTAATTTTTAATATTGGTAATTTGGTTTAATTCTTTTTTTGAAATCAAATTGACCAAAGGTTTATCAATTTTATTGTTTTTTTTTCATAAAACTAACATTTAGTTTTATTTATTAGTTTAATAGTTTTCTTAATTTCAATTTTATTAATCCCTCCTTTGGTTTTCAATATTTCTAATTTGATATTTACTTGAAGATTTTCAATTTGTTATTTTTCTGGCTTTTTCAGCTGCATGCCCAATTCATTGCTTTCTTCTTTCTCTATTTTATTTATGTAGGTGTTTAATGATATAAAACTTCCCCCAAGAACTGCTTTTGAAGTATCCCATAAATTTTTTATGTTGTCTCATTATTGTCATTCTCTCGAATGAAGTTTTTGATTGTTCCCATGATTTGTTGTTAGAACCACTCATTCTTTATGCTTAGGTTATTTAGTTTCCAATTAATTTTTGGTTTATCTTTCCATGCCATGTACCACTGAGAAAATGGTGTATTTCTTTCTATCCCCATTCAATTTTCTTCAGAGATCTATCATATCTACCTTATCCAGTGTTTTTTTTTACTTCCTTAAATTCTTTCTTGTTTATTTTGAATCTTGATTTATCAAGTTCAGAGAGGGGGAGGTTGAGGTCCGCCACTTGTTTAGTTTTACGGTTTATTTCTTCCTGTAACTCCCATGCAGGAGTTACTTTTCCTCTAAGAGTTTGGTGCTTAAATGTTTTGTAATGATATTTCATTGTTGTCTATGGTGCTTTTTAGCAGAATATAGTTTCCTTCCTTATCTCTTTTGATTAGATCTATTTCTGCTGTTGCTTCTGAGTTTTTTTACATCAGCTGAAGCAAGATATATTCTGCTCCAACCTTTGACCTTTACTCTGTGTGTATCCCCCTGTTTCAAATGTGTTTCTTGTAAACAACATATTATTGGAGTATGAATTTTTATCCATTCTGCTGTCCACTTCTGTTTAATGGGAGAGTTGATCCCATTCACATTCACAGTTATGATATCTATCTGTGACCTTCCCTCCATCGTCTTTCTCCCCTTTTATGCTTTTAGTTTTCCCTTCTCCTTTCCCTTCCATAATAGAGTTTTATTTTTTGACCACCGCCTCCCTCAGTCTTCCCTCCCTTCATTCAGCCCCCTCCCTTTTTCTCCCCTTTTTCTTTACGTCTTCCCTCCCTTATATCTCCCCTCCTTTTTCTTTTCCCTTTCCCCTCTTACTGCCTCTAGAGCTAGTTAGCTTTCTGTGTTTAACTGAGTTTGTTGTTCCCTCCTTGAACTAAATCAGATGACAGTAAATCCCAGACAATGCTCATCTCTCTCCCCACTTTCCCTGTACTGTGATATGTTTTTGTGCCTCTTCCTGTAATGCAATTTATCTTTTCCTGCCTCCACCTTTTCACATCTCCTGTTACAATCCCTTCACACCCTTAAATCACATTTTCATTATCAGATCATTTAATTTATACTTACTCCCACTATTTACCTGTTTGTCCCTTTTAAGTATCATAATAAATATGCAGTTCTCAAGATTAGCAACTATCATCTTCCCTTATATGGATGTAAACAGTTTGCCCAAATTGAATAACAAGTTTTTTCCTGGTTTACTCTTTTATGCCTCTCTTGAGACTTCTGTTTGAAGATTGAAGTTTCTATTGAGCTCTGGCCTTTTCATTGGGAAGGTCTGGAAATCCCTTATTTCATTGAATCTCCATCTCCTTGCCTAAAATATTATGCTCAATTTTTCTGGGTAATTGATACTTGGTTTTATCCCAGTTCCTTTACCTTATGGAATTTCATCTTCCAGTCCCTCCATTCTCTTAATGCAGAAGCTGCAAGGTCCTATGTGATCTTGACTGTAGCTCCTCTATATTTGAATTATTATTTTTTCTGACTGCCTGCAGTATTTTCTCTTTCACTTAGGATTTCTGGAATTTGGCAATGATATTTCATGGTGTGTTCAGTTTCGGACCCCTTTTAGGAGGTGAATGGTAGATTCTTTTGATGACTATTTTGCCCTCTGGATCTAGGACCTCTAGGCAGTTTTCTTTGATGATTTCTTGAAAGATATTGTCCAGGCTCTTTTTTCCTCATTGCTTTCTGATGGACCAATAGTTCTTAGATTTTTCTCTCCTGAATCTGTTTCCCATGTCAGTTGTTTTTCCAATGAAATATTTTATATTTTCATCTATATTTTCATTCTTTAGATTCTGTTTGACTGACTCTTGATGTGTCATAGGGTCATTAACTTCTACTTGCCTAATTCTAATTTTTAAAAATATATTCATTTTATTTATTTTTAATGCTGTACAGTCACTACCATAAAACTTAGATTTTTCCCCCTACCTACCCCTCACTACCCCCCTCCCTCCCCAAGATGGCATACAATTCTATATAGGATCTACACATACATTCCTATTGCATACATTTTCATTATAGTCATGCTGTGTAGAAGAACTAAAATAAATAGAAGAAATCATATAACAAACCAAAACACAACACACACACATACACACACACACACACACACACACACACACACACACACACAAATGATCTGCTACATTCTGCGACTGAATTCCATAGTTCTTTCTCTGAATGTGGAAGGCATTTTGCCTTAGAAGACTATTGGGATTTTTTTTTTCATGTCCTTGTGTTGCTATGAAGATCCAAGTCTACCAGAAAAAACTCTTGCACACTGTGGTCATTGCTGTACACAAAGTTCTCCTGGTTCTGCTCCTTTCACTCAGCACCAGATCATATAAGTCCTTCCAGGCCTCTCTGAAGTCTTCCTGTTCATTATTTTTTATGGCACAATAGTATTTCATTACATTCATATACTACAATTTATTCAGTCATTCCCCAATTGATGGGCATCCCCTTGATTTCCAGTTTTTGGCTACTACAAAGAGTGCTGCTATAAATATTTTTGCACATGTGAGACCCTTTCTCATTTTTATGATCTCTTGGGGATACAGTCCTAGAAGCGGTATTGCTGGGTCAAAGGGTATGCACATTTTTGTAGCCCTTTGGGCATAGTTCCAAACTGCTCTCCAGAATGGTTGGATGAACTCACAGCTCAACCAACAATGAATTAGTGTTCCATTTCTCCCACATCCTCTCCAACATTTATCATTTTCCTGTTCTGTCGTGTTTGCCAATCGAATTGGTGTGATGTGTTATCTCAGAGTTGTTTTGATTTGCATCTCTCTAATCAAAAGTGATTTAGAGCATTTTTTCATATGATTATAGATACCTTTAATTTCTTCCTCTGAAAATTGCTTGTTTATATCCTTTGACCAGGAAATCATCAAAGAAAACTGCCCAGAAGTGCTAATTCTAATTTTTAATAGATTATTTTCTTCAGTTAACTTTTGCATTTGTTTTTCTATCTGTCCAATTATTCCTTTTAAGGAGTTATTTTCTCCAGTTAGGTTTTATAATACCTTTTACATTTGTCCAATTTTCCCAGTTAGGTTTGGTGTTTTCTATTCCATTTGTCCAATTTTCTTTTTAATTCTTCCATTATTTCTTTTTTCATATTTTTAAAATCATTGGCCAGTTTTTCTTCTTCTCTAATTTGGCTTTTAAAATCCTTCTTGAGCTCTTCCAAGAGTACTCTTTGGACTTGAGACTCATTTATATTCCCTTCTGAAGTTTTACATGGGATTACAGTCTCAATACTGACTTCTTCTATATTCATGTTTTGGTCCTTGTCCTCATATAAAGATTCTATGTTTTTTTCTTTTCTTGTTTGCTTATTTTTCATGATGATCACCCTTTTCCTGGCTTTTAAAGTGACTCTCTGCTTCTGGGTTACAGGTGACTCTGTCCCATGGTTCTTGTGTGTAGAACTTGAGGCTTTGTGTCTTGTGGCCTCTGGTTCTTTCAGCTAGAAGTTAGAATGCTGCAGTTTACCTGGTGCTGAGCTGGCTGGTGTGCCAAAGCAGAGGCCAGGTGAAGTCTTTCTGAGTTTCCCTTGAGTTATCCTGGAGCTAGGTGCTTTAATTGTGGATAAGGAGTGGGCTGACCACAGGAAGTCTAGTCTCTTGAGCTAGAGCATAGACAAGCTCACTGGTTGGTGAACCACTTCCTGATTCCCCTGGCTGTGCTGAGGCACTGGGGTCCTGGTGTTTGTGATTACAGCTCCACTTCCCTGGGACTCAGGATCTCCTCCCATTTTGCTGAGGTGGAACTGTGTGGGACAGTTCTAGTCCTGAACTAGTCCCCTCAGCCACAGCAAGAGGGACCCCTTTAGTGGTTTTCCTAGCCTCACAGGCTAAGAGACTTTGGCTGATCCCACTGTTTCAGGATTTTTCCTGAGGAAATATTTTCTGGGTTTTTCAAGGTCAACAAGGGGAGTGCGACAGCATTTATCAATTACTCCACCATCTTGGCTCCCAGAAGTTCAAATAGGTGACTTACAGACATTTAATTAGCAGGCTGATATTCTCAGGAGTGGCTGCTGCAGTTACCTGGGGTTCTGCAGTTCTCTATCACTTACTGTAACTAGTCTCCCTTCCTGGGCTGATATATTTGAGAATCCACAATACTACTGCTGCTTCAGAGCACCTGAGGCTTCCTACTTGGCTTTGCTATGGCAGGAGCCGTGCTGTAGAGTCTGTGTGCTGTGTGCTCCTCTAGCCCCATGCAAAAGATCTAGAGTTCTTTAAGTTTATGCTAGCACAAACGTTTTTTCCCTATCTCTCTCATCCCCCACCCCAAGATGACTTGCATTATGATTACCCTTTTCCTCGGTCTGTCTTCCCCTCTATCACCTTACCCTCTCCCATCCCCTCCCCCTCAGTTTCCTGTAGGGCAAGATAGATTTCTATACCCCATTGCCTGTACACCTTATTTCCCAGTTGCTTGTAAAAACAATTTTTAACATTTATTTTTAAAACTTTGGGTTCCACAATCTCACCTTTCTTTGCACCCCACCCACTCTCATTAAGAAGGCAAGCAATTTATTTTTATTTATTTATTTTTATTTATTTTCAGTGTTTTACAATCACTTCCATATATCTTAGATTTTCTCCCCTCCTTCCCCCTCCTTCCCTCCATCTACCCCCTCCCTCCCTGAGATGGCATATAATTTTTTATGGGTTCTACATATGCTTTTCTATTAAATACATCTGCACCTTAGTCATGTTGCAAAGAAGAGTTAAAATGAATGAGAGAGATCATAAAACAAAACAAAGGGTAATACAAAAGAAAATTATCTGCTACATTCTGCAATCAAATTCCGTAGTTCTTTCTCAGGATGTGGAAGACATTTTACTTTAAGAGACCATTGGGAATTTTTTAAGTCCTTCCATTGCACTGAAGTTCTAAGTCTATCAGAAAAAATTCTCACACACTGTGGTTGTTGATATACATAAGGTTCTCTTGGTTCTGCTCCTTTTGCTCAGCATGAGTCCATATAACTCTTTTCAGGCCTCTCTGAAGTCTTCCTCTTTATCATACAGCACAACAATATTCCATTTGTACATTCATATACTACAATTTATTCAGCCATTCCACAATTGATTGGCAACCCCTTGATTTCCAGTGTTTGGCCGCCACAAAGAGTGCTGCTATAAATATTTTTGCACATGTGGGACCCTTTCTCATTTTTATGATCTCTTGGGGATACAGTCCTAGAAGCAGTATTGCTGGGTCAAAGGGCATGCATATTTTTGTAGCCCTTTGACCATAGTTCCAAATTGCTTTCTAGAATGGCTGGATCAGGTCATAGCTCCACCAACAATGAATTAGTGTTCCAATTCTCCCACATCTTCTCTAATATTTATCATCATCCTGTTTTGTCATGTTAGCCAATCTGATATGTGTGATGTGGTATCTCAGAGTTATTTTGATTTGCATCTCTCTAACCAATAGTGATTTAGAGCATTTTTTCATGTGGCTATAGATAGGTTTGATTTCTCCCTCTGAAAACTGCCTTTTCATGTTTTTTGGTCATTCTGTCAGTTGGGGAAGAAGACAAGCAATTTAGCCTAGGTTATACATGGGCAGTTGTGCAAAATGCTTCCATGATAGTCATGTTGTGAAAGACTAACTATATTTTCCTCCATCCTATCCCATCCTCCTATTTATGCTATTCTCTCCTTGAACCCCTTTTTCTATTCAAAAGTTTTTTCTTCCAACTACCCCTCTCCCAATCTGTCCTCCATTCTATCATCACTCCCCCCATCCCATTTGCCTTACTTTCCTATATGGTAACACACCCAATTGAGGGTGTATGTTGTTTCCTGCTTAAGCCACATCTGATGAGAGTAAGGTTCACCCATTCCCTCTCACCTCCATTGTATACATCTTCCCCACCATTGTAAAAATTTTTTCTTGCCTCTTTTATGTGAGATAATTCACCACATTCTATCTCTCCCTTTCTCCCAATATTTTCCTTTCACCTCTTACTTTTATTTTTAGATATCATCTCTTCATATTCATCTCCCTCCCATTACCTACCTACCTACCTGTCTATCTATCTATCTGTCTATCTCTCTCTCTCTCTATCTAGATATCTATGTATCTATCTTCCCTCCAACTACCATAATATTGAGAAGGATCTCATGAATTATAAATATCAACTTCATGTAGAAATGTAAACAGTTCAACTATAGTAAGTCCCTTATGATTTCTCTTTTCTGTTTACCTTTTCATGCTTCTCTTGAGTCTTGTATGTGAAGGTTCAATTTTCTATTCTACTCTAGTCTTTTCATCAAAAATGCTTCAAAGTCCTCTATTTCATTGAATTTTCATTTTTTCCCTTAAAATATTATACTCAGTTTTGCTTGGTAGGTTGATTCTTGTTTTTAATCCCAGTTCCTTTAACCTCTGGAATATCATATTCCAAGCCCTCCAATGCCTTAATGTATTTAATGTAGAAGGTGCTAGATCTTGTTTTATCCTGATTGTGTTTCCACAATACTTGAATTGTTTCTTTCTGACTCTTTGAAATATTTTCTCCTTGATCTGGGAATTCTGTAATTTGGCTACAATATTCCTTGGAGTTTTCCTTTTAGAATCTCTTTCAAGAGATGATTGGTGCATTCTTTCAATTTCTATTTCACTCTCTGGTTCTAGAGTATCAGGGCAGTTTCTGTGACAATTCCATGAAAGATGGTGTCTAGTCTCTTTTGATCATGGCTTGCAGATAGTCAATAACTTTTAAATTATCTCTCCATGGTCTATTTTCCCGGTCAGTGGTTTTTCCAATGAGATATTTCCATTGTCTTCTTTTTTTTATTCTTTTGATTCTGTTTGATACTTTTTGATTTCTCACAAAGTCATCAGTTTCCCCTTGTTCCATTCTAATTTTGAAGACATTATTTCCTTCAGTGAGTTTTGGACCTCCTTTTCCATTTGGTTATTTTTAAGGAATTTTTAATGGTATTTCCTCTCCTCATTGGCTTTTTGGACCTCTTGCGCCATTTTCATTAGTCTATTTTTAAGGTGTTATTTTCTTCAGTATGTTTTGGGTCTCCTTTAACATACTGTTGACTTGTTTTTCATGATTTTCTGTCATCATCCCCTTTATCTTCCAATTTTTCTTCTAATTCTCTTAGTTGATTTTCAAAATCCTTTTTGAGCTCTTCCATGGTCTAAGACCAATTCAAATTTTTCTTGGAGAACTTGGATGTTTTGGTTTTGACTTTATTGTTTTCTTCTGGTTGTATGTTTTGATCTACTTTGTCACCAAAGAAGTTTTATAGTCTGAGGTTTTTTTTTTACATGTCCACTCATTTCCCCAGTCAAATACTTGTCTTTCTAACTACTTGTCAAGGTAGGACTCTACATCCAGAGGAGGAGGGGCAGTGTACCATCCCAAACTTCAGTGTTTTTGTGCAACTTTTTTCAGAGCTAATTCTAGGGGCCTATACATTTTTAATTCTTCAAAGGTGGTGTGATCAAAGGAGAGGTATTTTCTCCTTTTCTGGCCTGTGCTTTGGTCTGTAAGTGACCACAGTTACTCTTTTCTGCCTTGGAACAGTGATGATGATTCCTTCTCCACTGCACCACAGGCTCTACTACACAGGGCTCCTCTTTGCCCTAGGACCATGATCCAGGACTGTGACCCAGATCCAAGCAGGGCAAAGCTAGAGAATCCTGACTCACTGCCATTAAAGAGATCCTTGCAATTGTTCTCTGTTCAGCCTCTGGACATCCCCACCATCTGTGGACTGGGAGCTCCAGAAGTTGCCAATACTATCAATGCTGCTGTTGTGCAGCCACCTCTGCAGCCCTGGGGCTGGATCATGCCTCTCCCCCACTCAGATCTGACAGTTTTTTCACTGACTTTCTATTTGGTCTTTGTTGTTTGTGGGCTGAAAAATCTGGAATTTACCACAGCTGCCAGTGATTCAGTCCCCTGAGGCTTGCTCAGGCGCTGTTTATTGACCCACACTGTATTTTGTTCTGCTCCCAGTCTGGTGCATTAGACTCTTTCCTGTCACCTTCCAAGCCATCTTGGACTACAGACCTGCTTCATTCTGTCATTATGTTCGCTCTGCACCTCTAGAATTTGTTTAGTTATTTTTACAAGTATTTGGAGGGATTTTGGAGAAGAGCTCAAGCAAGTCTGTGCTTTTACCCTGCCATCTTGGCTCCACCTTCTTAGGAAATGTTTTGAGCCTGGATTTGAACTCAGGGTTTTCTGTCTCCATATTCACTGTACCAGCTCACTACCTCCTAAATAATGATCTTTGGATTATAAAAAAGTAGGACCAAAATCAGGCGAATCAGCTACCCCAAATTCATTGAGGTTTTCAAACTCATATAAATCATACTGTTTAGGTAAACAAATCTATCAAGAAGGAGACAATCATCCTACCATCAGCCAAAGAAGAGTTACAAGTAAGGCAGGCAAGTAAGCCTGTTGGAACAGCAAGTCACACTGAGTGAGAAGAAGCATGTGGCAGGCAGGTTAAACAATAGTTGCCACATTACTACCATCTACTCTTAGACTTCAACAGACATAACCCAAGATACCAAATTCAAGCACTGTGGAATGGGTGGTGTCCCATAAATTATTAGATCTGCTTCTAGACTAGCTTCTGCAATCATCAATGAGGAGAAAAATCATTGTGGAGAAAGGGTCTACTTTCTTTACCACCATTGGTATCTCTTGCCCAGTTGCCACAAAATGGGCAATTGATTACAAGAGTCTTGGAAGTGGTAGTGCCTTTTCTCCCAACAACTGTTCCAAAACCAATCTCCCTAGCCATCGTCTGAGGAAGAAATTCTTGTGCTGAAGGGGATGACCATCCCCACCAAATGCTAAGCAATTGCCACCTCTAAGGCAGGCTAGTCAGTCTAGTTGTAAAGGAGACAAGCAGCATCAGACACCAGGCAAATCAAACTACCACCATCACTAGGATCCTAAACACATGAATCTTTGGAATAGTAATGCTTCAAACCAAATTTCAATAGCCATACTCCTGAGAAGGAAACCCTATGCTGTTGTAGCTTGGCAACTGTTCCTGTGGGAACTATAGCTACAGCTATTGAAGATCCCCAAAAAGAAAGTTTTGCCACCTTGGCAGTGTTACGTGGTTCAACATCCAACACTGATATGGTTTTATCAATTGAAATAATATTAAGAGGAAGCATTAATTTATGCTTTGCTACTGCACTCTAAGTATCACAGGACCTTTTCTTGTAGCCTTGTAGCCAAAGTGTGACTTGTAGCCAAAAGCTTGCATATATGTTGTTTTCCTAATTAGTATGTAAACTCATTGGGATCAGAGACTGTTTTTCTATCTAGATCCATAGTGTCTAAAACATAGTATAAAATTAAGTGCTTCTTTCAGTCTTTGAAAGAACTATCAGATATGATTGGTGAGCCACTCAATAAAAGAACATGGGCAATGATAGAGGTGCTCCAGCTTCTAATGAAGGGCAAATGTTGGCTCCAATTTTCAAAAGTCAAAGAGGGTAGAATCTGTAAAATCTGGACAAATGAGCTTATTTCAATTCATGGCAACATTTTATCAAGTACATATTGTTAAATATATTGTTTGTGAGAAGTTGGATAGGGGAAAAGTGATCAATAAAAGTGATGATAGAGGATGGCCTTATCAAGAACAAATCATTCAGCTTTTGGGAAGATAGAAGAGAAGAAGTTTAGGCAAAAAACAGATTTGCTGTCTAATAATACACAAAGAAATTGTAAAAAATACTAGAAATGGAGTAAATAATTGAAATATGAGAGAAAAGAAAGAAAAAAATCCCCAAAAGGTCATCCCTCCAAGAAATAAGAAGAATAACTTAACAAGGCCAGATTATACCTGGCACACTTAATGTTTGTTGATTGATTGTTAAGCAACCTGTTCTTCTGGACCACTGTTTTGAACCCAAACCCCAAGGAACAATTTCAAAACCATGAGAAATTTGAAAGTATCTTTGGGTAGGACAAAAGATCACTATGCTCTTTATCACACAATCATAGATTTCTGTTAGATTCCTAGATCTCCCCTCCCACTACACATTCCCCCATTGTAGCTGCTCCAGTGACTTTAGAATCAGGGAAAATTTGGAGTTAGTGGCAGCTTGGATGGTCACTGTATGGCTATTGGCATTTACCCCAGTTTTGTGGTGCTAGTGGCTTCCCCATCACAGGACTGAGATATAGACCTGCATAAATGCAACAATAGAGCCAAAATACATTTTGGATTACCTGCAGGTGGCATAGGGAATGGGGGTGGGGACAGAGGGACCCTACCATTCAGATATTTTAGCTGTCAGCTTCTTATCTCTTTTCTTGATTCTGAACTATGTATGTTCCTAGTAATTATTCTAATAAAAGATATAGTTATTACCAGGAAGAAGGTGCAAAGTCAAACTTCAGGTGAGGAGAAAGGAAGAAATGAAAAGAAAATCAGCAGCTAAAAGAAAAAAAAAAACAACGAGAGAAATAAAGTAAGTGAGTAAAGATAAATATATACAATTAAGAAATTGTGTCAGGTAAAAGAATCCTAGGATAAAATGACCAAAAATTAATAATGGAAAACTAATTGTGCTCCTGGAAAGAATGAAACTATGGTACTAGACTTGGAAGGGATCTGGACTGAATAGCTCAGGTGTTATAGTATCATTCTAATGAAATACACACCATTTGGTTTTTTATAGATCATATATAGAACGTAGATTGTAATTCTAAACCTGAGTAACCCAGCTAAAAATGTCTAATAAATATCAGGAAGGATAGTGTGAATAGTTGCAAATATCTCCTTGCTGAAATACAGATGAATTTCTAAATTTTGTTTCCTTATGTACAAAAGATAGCATAAGGGTAGAAGAAAATATAACAAAAATACATATATTGAAGCCCTTAAATTTGAAGATAAAATTAATAACCATTATCATCACAATCACTGAAATATCTTTTTAGGTAAATTGAAAATATTCCTCATAACAGAGGAAAACATAAGCTCATGTTTACTACCTGGTCAACCTAAGTCATTGCATTAATTTTTAGGACGATCAGCACAGAGCATGATGCAACTACCAATAATTCAAAGGATTTTCATTGCCTGGGTATGCCTCTTTTCCATAATTACATGCTGAACATGCATTCCCATAATATAGACCTTTTTGTTAAGTTGACATAAAAAGGTCAGTAATAAGCTAGTATTTATATTTAATCATCAACCTTCCCTTGCTTTAAAATCTTCTGACAATTATGTCTGAAAGCAAGATAGCAAATGTAGCATAGATAGCATTTTAGCATGGGAAACAAAGATGGGCAAATTCAGCTGTTTATATATATGTATGTATATAATATATATGTAATATATATCTATATTATATGTATGCATGTATGTATATATATATATATATATATATATATATATATATATATATATATATATATATATATATATATATATATATATATATATATATATTTATCTTCTTTGAACAACTCGTTTCTGAAAATTGGGACTTCAAAAAAGAACCACTGATTTCCAGAACCTGATATATTGACTGTAAGTTGTTTCTTATGTATGCTATGAAGATTGAAATGAGTTAAAAGGATTTTATGTATTCCATCATATGGTAAAAACCTTAGAAGATGATTAATATATTTGGTAGCATATGCTCATAACACATACAACAATTCAGACATATACAGCAGCCCTAGTGTGGTTTCAATGGAATCTACTGGGCATTATCAGGCAGATAAGGTCAAGTGGAGAGTGGAGATATCTACTCTAAGGGAGCCTATTTACTCTTCCATTCATGGTTGAGGTTCACTCAGTCACATATTAAGTTCATGTGATTTAGGAGGGTTATGTATCATCCCACATAACACTTAAATCTGTGCCAATTCTTTGTTTTATAAGAAACAAAATCTCCTTCTTCATTCTTATAGGCCCCCAAAATTTTACTGTGTCTTCTATTTTTATGGAAAATATGGAGGATATTGCTTTAGTGTGGCTGCTTTAGTACTACAAGAACTAGCCAATTACCTTATTTATCTTGGTACCTCCTACAAAGCCTTTTACTTTGATAATTCCTACTCAAATGCCTTAACATGGAAAAAAAGTGAATCTGGTTTCTCAAAAATAATGCCAAAAGAGCAAAGCCTCTTACATGTTCTCATATTTTGGAAAGGTTTTGAATATTAGTTAATAAATTGCAGGCATATATTGCACACTTACATGCTGGATCTTGTGCTAAATTGTGCTTGTCCTTCATTTTCAAAGAGGAAAATGATGACATGACTTGCAGTTGACTTTGAGGAAGGGATGTGTAAAGCCACCAGCTTTACTTTCTCCTCCAGAGCCATCTGAGTCCAGTGGCCAGATATTCATCAGGGTGACTGGAGAAGGCCTAGGATAGGGTGCAATGAGAGACCCTGGCCCTTTTAGGTTAAGGTCTTTTTAGGCTCTCCCTTTAAGTAAGTTAAAGCCCATTAAATGAATAGTTCTCTTTAAGAAGTGAGTTAAGGGATGGCCCTTTAATTAAAGAATTTTAAAAAATCATTTTCGACCCTCCTGACTCAGAGTGAATGTGAACAGTAGTTTTTTCTCCTTTGACTAATAACCCTGAGTGTCTTCCCCTCCCAGTTTGACTTTTTTTTAATTAAAGGGTCATCTCCAGTCTTCCTGATGAATATCTGGCGACTGGACCCAGAGGAGAAAGTGAAGGTTGTGACCTTGCACAGCCCTTCCTCACTGAAATCAGTCAACTGAAAATCATTTCATTATTTTCCTGATGTCATGATCCTCTTCAAAAATGAAGGACAAACATAACCTGTGGGTGGTCTGAGCTTCCTGAATGGGGATTCAGCCAATATGGGAACTCAACCAGTTGGATAATGGCTGGTCCTCTTCTCCTTTTCCTTCTTTCCAAAGGAAGGTAAATTCTGATGGCTGGAAACTGCCCAGTTAACTTGAGGTTTACTGACTAGATAAGGAGGTTTCCTTCCTTCCTTCCTTCCTTCCTTCCTTCCTTCCTTCCTTCCTTCCTCTTTTCTCAATGACCAAACTTCAAACCCATTTCACTCTGGAGATCACAGATTGGACCACAATAGGTCCCTGCCCAAGCTCCACTTAATGGCTATATTTTGGGTCCACATGACCAGAGTAAATGTCAATAGTACCTATTTTTCTTTTGACCTGCAACCCTGAAGGCCTTCCCCTCCAAGTTTGTGTTAAATGCTGAAGATACAAAGAAAAAAGCAGTGGTTCAAGAATTATCTTGAGAGAATATCTGGGAGTAACTATCCATAAAGACCTTTCTGAGGGGAAATTCACCACCTTTGAAGGCTAACCACTCAATTCTGGAATAGGAATAATGTTTAGGAAGTCTTACACCAACTCTAAATTTGGCTCTTTTCAACTTCTAGTCATTGCCCTACTATGTTCTGACCAATCCCTCTATTCTTCTAGATTAAATCTCTTCAGGGAGTTGAACATTGCTATCATGTTCTCTCAAAATCTTTTCCTGGACAAATATTTTCAGTCTCTTCCATCCATCCTTATGTGTCATGATCTTGAGGTGCTTAAGCTTCTTGTTTGCCCTTATTTAGATGTTGTATTTTTAATCCATGTCCTTTCTAAAATGTAGTGCCCCAAACTCAACCCATCATCAAATGTGGACTGTTGTTGAAAATTATATCCTTAGTTGTGTATATTTTATTTTCATCAGTGCAAATTAACACAGGCAATTACATTTCCTTGACCTATCAGCTTAATGGCACTTTCAAAATTAAAAAAGAAAATAATGTTAGTGTGGAATAATATGATCTTGATAAAGACAATTTGGCATATTGCATTTACCATTTTATTTTCTAGATGTTCACTAACTATCCCTTCAATTGTTGCAGAATTTTTCCAGGAAGCAAAGTTAAGATACCTGGCCTACAGCTTGCCAAATCCATTCACCTTCTTTTTTAGGGGGAAGAAAGGACATACTCCAATCATATTGTACCTTTCCTGTATTCCATGATCTTCCAACAGAGACAAATAGTCACACAACATTCATATTTACTTCTTTCATTAGTTCTAGAATGTAATTTATCTCAAACTAGAGAGTACTAAGGAAAACTTAGTGTTCTCTTACAAGGGATCTTCTTATCCTAGGTATCAATTCCTTGTTAGCCATTTCCCCTCATTTTTTCAAATTCAATGGCCATTCTGTTAATCAGAGAAAAAGGAAATGAAAGAAGTGAAACAATGATCCTGAAATTTCTCTACTCATTCTCCTTTTTCTAGTACTATCTTGACCATGTGCTCACAGAAGTTACCTCTAGGCACTCCACACTACATTCATTTGGGTCGGGGGGGAGGGGAGAGGGTGGGACTTCTATGGATCCATTAGATGGAATCCTCCTAATGAAAGAAACAGGTTGACCATCACTTATCTTTCCATAAAACCAGAACACCTTCTATTTCACACATATGCTTCTTTTGGCCCCTTGATATTTTGCTTCTTCTTCATTCCCCATTTGTTAGGTCTTGTAACTTGCTCACACTCATACTCCATATGCCTAATAAAAATATAACAATAATGTCTAATATTTACATAGAATCTACTAGGCACAGTACTAAGAACTTTATAAATATTATCATATTTGATTCTCACAGCAGCTATAAGAGGGAAGTTCTATTGTCATTTTCATTTTATAGATGAGGGAACTGAGGCAAACAGAGACTAACTTGTTCAAGGTCACACACCTATTAAGTGTCTGAAGCTGGATTTGAACTTATGTCTTCTTGACTCCAGGTCCAAGGTTTTATGCATTTTGTCATAAAGCTGCTCATAGTTACATTTCTCCATTATCCTGTAGGTGATGCAACATTATAGAATCTTGGAATTAGGGAAGTGGAAACCCCCTTCCATACCTGGTCCCCATTCGTCTAGTCCGACCTATTTGTTAAAGTAATCCTCATTATAACAGACTGACAAAGTTGCCCAGTACTTACTTTAAGAGCTTCAAGAAGGGGGAGTCCCCATATCTAGAAGCAAAATTCCACTTTGGGATAGCTGTAATTGTTAGGAATTTTTTTTCTTGACATCAAGCTTAAATTTTCTTCTTTTCAAATTCTATGTTTCTCCTTGCTTTGCTTTCTGCAGTAATTTAGAAACAAAAGTTTGGTCTCTTTTTCACATGATATCTCTTTAAATACTTTAACACACTTACCATGTTATCTTGAATCTTCAGGCTAAATAGACTCAGTTCCTTTAAGGACTTTAATCATCTTGCTTTCTCTTTCTTGTATACTCTGCAATTTACCAATGCCCTCTTTAATTGTGTTGAGCAGAAGTGAAAACAATGTTGCTAATAAGGTCTGACAGGCCAGAGTGTAGTGGGACTCTGGCATTTTTATTTTTTGAAATTAAGGCTCTCAATGAAATCCATTAGAGGTTTTGGTCATCACATCACATACAATTTGATAGTGAGAATGTTATATACTAAGCTCTACAAGCTCATTCAGAAAACTTCTATCAAATGATGACTCTTACCTGTGTATTTGTAGAGGAATATTATTAGTTCGGGGGGTCAACTATTCCCATTTTTTAGATGAGGAACCAAGGGAGACAGTAGTAAAAAGGGACGACAGGGAGCACGGTAGATAAGATGCTTGGCTTACCGTTAGGAAGACCTGATTTCAACTCCAGCTTCAAACATTGACTAGCTACGTAGCCCTGGGCAAATGATTTATCCTCTTTTTGCCTTGGTTTCCTCACATGTAAAATGGCGGTGATAACAGTATCTACCTTCACTGATTGTTGTGAGGAGAAAATGAGGAAAATTGCAAAGTGCTTAGCATAGTGCCTGGCATGTAATAAGTGCTATATAAAAGCTAGCTATTGCCCAAGACTGCACAGTCAGTAAGTGTCTGAGGCAAGGTTTGAGTTCAGATCCAGCACTACATCTACTGTACTACTTAACTGTCTTTTTTAATACTTCTTGTCTTCCCTCTTATAATGTAAGCTCCTTAAGAGTAGAAATTATTTCATCTTTTATATTTGTATCTCTAATGTGTGGCACAATCCCTGGCATTTAGAAGTTATTTAATAACTGTTAGTTGTTGACAAAGATGAAATATTACTAAATAAATTTGATTGTTTTAAAAATTATTTTCATTTACATAATTAAATATTTCACAATTGCATATAAAATATTTTACAATAATTTAAAAATTATTTCCAAGCTCTATCCCTCTGTGGTCTCCTCCTCCTTGAGAAAAGCATTTGAATATTGATTATGTATATGATGTGAAGTCATGTAAGACACATTTCCATATTAGCAAGGTTGCAAAAGAAAACATGCAAAGTAAAATAATAAAAATAGAGTAAAAATGTTCTTTGATCTACAGTCAGAGTTCATTAGTTATCTCTTTGGAGATGGATAATATTTTTTTTTATCATGGGTCCTTTGGAATTGTCTTGGGTCATTATCTTGATCAGAATAGCTGAGTCTTTCACAGTTGATCATCCTTGTAATACTACTGTTACTGTGTACAATATTTTCTTGCATCTGCTCCCTTTCCTTTGCACGAGTTTATATGTCTTTGCAGGTTTTTCTGAAACCATCCAATGTCTTATAGCACAATTGTATTTCTTCACAATCACATACTACAACAGCCATCCCCAACTGCTGAGCATTTTCTCAATTTCTATTTTTTTTTTACCACCACAAAAAGAGGTACTATAAATATGTTTGTACAAATATATACTTTTTCCTTTTTTTTATTTCCCAGAGATACAGATCAAGTAATACTGTTGCTGGGTCAAGGTATGCATATTTTTATAGCCCTCTAGGTATAGTTCAAAATTGCTCTCCAGAATAGTTGGACTAGTTCACAACTCCAACAACAGTGTGTTAATGTCCCAACCTTTTCATATACCCTCCAGAATTTGTCATTTTCCTTTTCTGTTATGCTAGCCAATCTGATAGATGTGAGACAGTTTTTCAGAGTTATTTTCATTTTAATTTCTCTAATCAGTAGTGATTTAGGCCTTTTCTCTTGCAGCTGTTAATAGCTTTGATTTCTTCTTCCAAAACTGCCTGTTCATATCCTTTGACCATATATCAACTGGGGAATAGCTCTTTATTTTTATAAATTAGACTCTATATATTTGAGAAATGAGCCCTTCACCACAGGCATTTTCTGTAAAAAAAATGCATTTCCAATTATCTGTTTTCCTTCTATTTGATTGTATTTCACCACATAATTATCACAAATTTTATCCTGAAGTTTTTTTTTGCAAAAAAAGTGGAGTGTGACCATTATGTGAAGCTTTTAAAAAATTGTGCCAATATTACTAAAAAATAATTTATTATTAATCTGTCTTTGGTGCAAGATTGGGATGCACAAAATATAAGTGAATATATGTTAGAATTGAATACTGACCAAGTGTGTGGACTGAAAATTCTAGGCTCATGGATCTCCATGTGAAAAAAAAATGTACGTCTATATGCCACTGGTGAATATATTGCTGCTCTGTTTACCTTTTAAGTGGTGTGATGAACAGAATTATAACACATGATGATTATACGATAAAAGGTTATAAACAAGTTTTTAGACTGAAATACTTGGGTGCCACAATTATGTGGTGGTGACAATTATGACACGGAATATGGTTTTTGTGCAAAAGCTTTTTAATTTTATGTAATCAAAACTATCCAGTTTATATCATGTGATGTTCTCTATCTCTGGTTTGGTTATAATCTTTTATCCATAAATCTGACAGTTATATTTTCCTATGCTCCCCTAATTTACTTATGATATTACCTGTATCTAAATCTTTTATGTATTTTGAACATATCTTTGTATATACTGTGAAATGTTGGTCTTTATTAGCCTTCTGCCAAACTGGTTTTCAATTTTTTCAGAAATTTTCACCAAATAGTGAGTTCTTACTCCCAAAACTTATCAAATACTAGTTTACTATGGTCATTTAAGACCGAGTACCATGTACTGATCTACCGCTTCGTTTGTTAGCCAATACCACGTTGTTTTGATGACAGCTACTTTGGAATATAGTTTGAAATGTGGAACTTCTAGGTCACTTTCCTTCACAATTCCTTTCCATTGAATATTTAGATCTTTTTGACCTTTTGTTCTTCCAGATGAATTTTGTTACTATTTTTTCCTAGTTCTATAAAATAATTATTTGATAGTTTGATTGGTATGTGCATCACAGAAATGTCTCCTGTATAAGTCTTAGATCTGCTTTTCTTAAAGGAAAACAACTTTTGAGAGGTCAACAATCACTTTAATCAAACACATATACCAACTGAGAAAATACAAGCAGAGAAATAAAGACTAACAGACAGGGCTTCCAGTTGTCTGACCATAAGCAATACATATATCACAAATCAACAGACAGATCCAACTGTCCGACTACTACATACACACATAGTTACTAGAGAGAGAAGTACCAACATCTGGGTTTTCAAAGCTGGGGGCTCCTTTGTGGCTACCCAGAGTCTCATCTGATACACCAACCTTCTTCCAAGAAATAAGCCCCCCAAAAAAACCTCAACACAGAGTATACATATACTTTTCAGAGACAGAGGGTATCACCATGCTTGAAAACCAATGCCTCATTAGAAATTTTAAAAGAAGTGTGGGCTTTCCTGGAGAACATATCTCCCCTAATCAAGCTTCCCTTAAGGGGCAAGTCTATTAATGGGTGGGGATGATCTTTAACTCTCATTAACATAATTAACATTAAAATATGGCATTGAATAAGTAGATTAACTGGTAAAATTGCCATTTTTATTTTATTGACTCAGCCTACCCATGAGCTATTAATATTTCTCCAATTGTTTAGGTCTGTCATTATTTCTCTGAATGGTGTTTTGTAATTTTGATCATATAGCTCCTGGATTTGTCTAGGCAGGAAGACTCTCAAATATTTTATATTATCTGCAGCTATTTTAAATTGAATTTCTCTATCTCTTTCTACTGGGTTTTGTTGGTAGTATATAGAAATACTTATGATTTATTTGGGTGTATTTTATATACTGCATCTTTGCTGAAGTCATTCATTGTTTCAACTAGTTTCTTAGTAAATTTTTAGAGTTCTCTAAGTATTCCATCATCTCATCTGAAAAAGTGATAGTTTTTTTTCCCCATTCACTTTTTATTTCTTCAATTTTTGTTCTTATCTTATTGCTATAGCTAGGGTTTCTAGTAAAATATTAAATAATAATGGTGAAAATGGACATTCTTGCTTCTCTCCTGATCTTATTAGAATGGTTTCAAGTTTATTTCCATTATAGATAATGCTTTCTTTTGATTTTTGATAGATACTAATTATCATTTTAAGAAAGGTTCCATTTATTTTTATGCTTTCTAGTGTTTTTTATAAGAATGAGTACTGTGTTTTGTCAAATGCACTTTCTGCATCTGATATATGTATGATTATGTTTTAATAAAGAGGAAATTGTTCATTTAAGAACATAATATAATTTCTGGATGGACTGTGTACAGTCATATCACAGACTTAGAGAAAAGATCAAGATCAATTCAAAACTGGAAGAATAAAAATTTTAAAAAAATTGAATTTTTTTTTTTAGAAAACAGAAACAATTTATTTGTATGAAATTAACAAAAACAAGCTGGACTGCATATTACTTCTTTTCCTGAATGGACATCTGGGCAACAGCCTTGTGCTTCATCTGCAGTCTCAGAAGAGGAGGCTGGTGGAGACCATCTGATGATACATTCAACCAGTTCTTTTACTCTGATTCTACAGTGGCTGCTCCTAAACACTCGCACTTTTCTGTCTTTTCAGGCTTTTTACCATCTTCCTCTGGATTGAATAGATATATTTTAATCTGAGCTCCCTAAAGTGTCTCCATTGCTAAAATTCTCAATCCTTTCATCCCTATGAGGGCCCCCATGAGCCAAGACTTGACCAGGAAGCATAGGGGGGCCTTTTCCTTGGGGTTTGGGCCTCAGTCTTCGAGGATAGGACTGGTTGTACTTGTCACGAACAAGTGAGTTACTCATGGTGTCATTGGGATGCAAATGAAGCAAGCCAGAAGTGGAGAAAAGATAGAAGAATGAATATTTTTGAAACAATTCTAACCTGCCTTATTTAAAATTTAATTGATGTTATAGTAGGATATGGGTGGAACCAATCACATAGAGCTTGTTTATATTCATTTCACATGGAAATTCAACCAATGTAACTTTCTAGCCAAAATGGGAAAAAGAACCTAAAAACCACTTTTGTTAGCAATTATTTGATTTTCTTGTCAAATGGAGACACATGACATGCAAGGATAATACAGGTTTAAAATATAAACTAATTTGTAAAATTGGATGAGAAATGACAGAAAATTATCAATAATTGCTCCTCACAAAATGAAAAGAGTAGTAGAGGGGAATGCCAGTGTTTAAAACAAACAAACAAAAAAAGATGAGAAATAACTAAGCAAAGTCAAAGGACTTTTGAAAATGAAACTAAAGGTTTAATATGAGGGGGGAAAGTGGAACATATATTCATAGATCTTTACAGTGAACTCATTTCATCATCAGACAGGGTATCCATCATATCTGTACTCTTACTATCCCAGACTCATATATAATTATAGAGGAATTAGAAATAACACCGAGGAAATAAAAGCTTGGCAAAGGAGCTGTATTAGAGCAAATGTAAACAGAGGAATGGTTGTCTGTAATGTGATACACTGAAGAATAGATTCACAAGGTTTCTTTTGTTATAGCTTCCAAAACCCCTCACCTCTTGTTTCTACTCTATAAATGAAAGCAACAAAAAATTTTTTTTTAGTGAAATTAGAGAATGGTTTCTGGATTCTTCTTCAAAAACCAAATTAAGTATTTATCAGAGTTGTTTTTATCCTGAATTATAAAACAGCAGCAATATTATTTCATGAAATATTTGGTCATGTCATATTTATATTGTGGATAATAATTATTTTTTTTTAAAATAACATTTCCTCCCAAATGACGTCAAGAAAATTTTTAGCATTCATTTTCACATGATTTTGAGTTCTAATTTTTTTCCCCTCCTTCCCTGCCCTCCTCTTTTCCAAAAATGATAGGCAATTTGATAAAGGTTATAGATGAGCTGTCATGTAAAACGTATTTCCATATCCATATTGTGAAAGAAGAAGCAGATCAAAAAGAAAAAAAAATCTGACAAAAAGAATAAATTAAGTATGCTTTGATCTGCATTCAGAGTTCATCAGTTCTTTATCTGGCTGTGTGTAGCATTTTCCTTCATGAGTCCTTTGTATTTGTCTTGAATCATTGTGTTGCTGAGAAGAGCTGACTCATTTATATTTGATCATCACACAATGTTGCTAATACTCAATATAATGTTTTACTGGTTTTGCTAATTTCACTTTGCATCAGTTCATTACAAGTCTTGCCAGGATTTTCTTAAATCTGTCTGTTTATCGAGTTATTCTAACAGGCAGAGCCAAGATGGCAGAGCGAAATCAGGGACTTGCTTGTGCTCTTCCCCAAAGCCCTCCAAATACCTGTATAAAATGACTCTAAACAAAGTCTAGAGCAGCAGAACCCACAAAATGATATGACAAAACAAATTTCTAGCCTAAGAAAACTTGGAAGTTTGACAGGAAAGTTCTGTTACACCGGTCTGAGAAAGACCACGGTACAGAGTGGACCACTAGGCACAGAGGGGATGGAGTAAGCCTCAGAGGACTGAATCATTGGCAGCTGTGGTTGTTTCTAGCCTTTGCAATCTACAAAAACAAAAGAAAACTTAGAAGGTCAGTAGGAAAAGTCTGTAGGACCTGGATGAGGGAGGAGTGTTGTCTGATTCCAGCCCCAGCCCAAGAGTAGCAGTAATGGAGGCAGCAATAGCAGGGGCTGCTTCTAGTGTTCCTGACCTACAGACAGTGGAGGAATCAAGCAACTGATCAGAGGAAGATTGTAGGGATCACTTTGCTGGCACTGAAGCAGGATTCTCTTTCTTTGCCCTTGCTTAGATCTGGGTTACAGTCCTGGGGGGTGGACCTGGGGCAAGGAAGTTTTGGGTGCAGTGAAAGAGAATCCTTCTCACATAGCAGACAATGTGCAATTTCTCCCTGGAAAAACAACTGACCTGGAAAATAGATCCAGGACACAGACAAAAAAGAGGGCTTGTGGTCATTCGTGGATCAGAGAAAAGACCAGGAGAGAAATAAACACCTCTCCTTTGCTCATGCCACTTTGGAAAAACTAAAAATTAAGGAGTCCCTAGAACTATCTCTGAAAACACCTGCACAAAACTCCTGATACTTGGGACAGTGCACTCTCCACTCTGGAAACAGAATCTTACCTTAATAAAAAGCTAAAATGTCAAATAATTGACTGGAAAAGCAAGCAAATAGCAGAAACAAAATCATACTGTAGAATCTTACTTTGGTGACAAGGAAAATCAAAACATACAACCAGAAGAAGACAACAAGGTCAAAGTTCCTACATTCAAATTTTCCAAGAAAAATTACGAGTTGGTTTCAAGCCATGAAAGAGGTCAAAAAGGATTTTGAAAGTCAAGCAAGAGAAGTAGAGGAAAAATTGAGTAGAGAAATGAGAGTAAAGCAAGAAAATAATGAAAAACAAGTAAACAGCTTGTGAAAGGATACCTTGCCCCCAAATGCTGAAGAAAATAACACCTTAAAAAATAGACTAACCCAAATGGAAAAAGAGGTCCAAAAAGTCAATGAGAAGAATGCCTTAAAAAGCAGAATTGGCCAAATAGAAAAGGAGTTACAAAATCTCACTGAAGAAAATAATTCCTTCAAATTTGAAAGGAGCAAATGGAAGCTAATGACTCTATGAGAAATCAATAAATTATAAAACAAAACCAAAAGAAAGAAAAAATAGCAGACAATGTGCAATTTCTCCCTGGAAAAACAACTGACCTGGAAAATAGATCCAGGAGAGATAATTTTAAAAGTACTGGACTACGTGAATGCAATGATTAAAAAAGAACTTAGACATCATTTTAAAAGACATTATCAAGGAAAATTGCCGTAATACTCTAGAACGAGAAGGTAAAGTAGATATTGATAGAATTCATTGGTCACCTCCTGAAAGAGATGCCAAAAGGAAAACTCCTAGGAATATTGTAGCCAAATCCCAGGGTTTCCAGGTAAAGGAGAAAACATTTCAAGCAGCCAGAAAGAAACAATTCAACATTGAAACCAGGGAAATAGTGACAGACCATCAAAAAAAAATCAAAATCAGAAGTGATGGGGCATAGGAATCAATATATCTTATTATCTGAAATTCTAACACATTTGACCTTGGGTAATCATTTCCCCTTTTTGTGTCTCTTTTCTCATCAATCAGGATAACACAAGATCTAGTAGCTTCTACATCAAGGAATTGAAGGTCTTGGTATATGATATTCCAGAGGTCAAAAGAGCTAGGATTAAAACCAAGAATCACTTACCCAGCAAAACTGAGTATAATGGTTCAAGGGAAAAATGGATATTCAATGAAATAGGGTACTTTCAAACATTCTTGATGAAAAGACCCGAGTTAAATAGAAAATTTTACAACCAGAATTGAATAGAAAATTTGACTTTCAAACACAAGAGTCAAGAAAATCAGGAAAAGGTAAACAGAAAAGAAAAATCATAAGGAGTTTATTAAAGTTAAAATGTTTATATTCCTACATGGAGAGATGATATTTGTAACTCATAAGACCTTTCTCAGTATTAGAGTAGTTGGAGGGAATACACACATATACAAATGTATATAGGTGTGTGCATGTGTATATATATATATATATATATATATATATATATATATATATATATTACACACACACACACATATATATATGTAGATAGACAGATAGATAGATAGACAGACAGACAGACAGATAGATAGATAGATAGATAGAAGGCAGAGGGTGAGTTGAATATGAAGGGATGATATCTAAAAATACAATTAAGTGGTGAAAGAGGAATGTACTGGGAGAAGGAGAAAGGGAGAGGTAGAATGGGATAAATTATCTCCCATAAAAGAGGCAAGAAAAATCTTTTACAGTGGAGGGAAAAAGGGGGTAAGAGGGAATAAGTGAACTTTTCATCAGATTTGGTTGAAGGAGTTAATAACATATACACTAAGTTGGGTATGGAAATCTATCCCACCTTACAGGAAAGTATGGGTGAAGGAAATAAAAAGGTGAGGAATGATAGAAGGGAGGGCATATGGGGGAGGGTCAATCAGAAGCAAACACTTTTGATGTGAGACAGTATTGATAGTGTTTCATTGTCTATAGTACTTTTAAACAAGATGTGGTTTCCTTCTTTAGTCCCTTTTAATTAGATCTATTTTTGCCTTTAATTTTTCTGAGATTAGGATTTATATCTCTGCTTTTTTTTGTTTTTGCTTCAGCTGAAGCATATAGATTCTGCTCCAACCACTTATGTTAACACTGTGTGTGTCTCTCTACTTCAAGTATGTTTCTTGGAAACAACATATTGTGGAATTCCATATATTGGATCTACCCTGCTATCTGCTTCCAATTTATGGGAGAATTCATTCCATTCACATTCATAGTTATGATTACTAACTGTGTATTTTCTTCCATCCTATTATTCCTCCTGTTTGTCCTCTTTCTCCCTTCACACTTTCCCTCCTCACCAATGTTTTGCTTCTGTTAACTGCCTCCCTCAATCTACCATTCCTTCTGTTGGCCCCTTCCTCTGTCATTTATGTGATCTCTTACCTTTCTTTTTTCCTATCAGGTGAAAAGATTTCTATATTCAAGTGATTATGTGTATTTTTCCTTATTTGAGCCAATACTGATGAAAGTAAGGTTCAAGCAATGCCCATCATCCACCTTCCCATCTTTCCATCCCTTAAGATAGGTTTTTCCTGCCTCTTCATGTGAAATAATTTACCCCATTCAACTTCTCCCTTCTGCACCCATTGTACTCCTCTTTCTCATCACTTTTTTATGTCATTCTCTCAAATTTGTCTTATACCCATACCTCTTTCAATGTATATTCCTTCTAACTGAACTGTTAGTGATACAATATTTAAGAATTACAAGTATCATCTGCCCAAGTAGGATGTAAACAGTTCAGTTTCATTGAATCACTTATGTTTTCTTTTTCCTTTTTATACTTCCCTTGGCTCTTGCTATTGAAGATCAAACTTTTTATTCATTCTTGGTCTTTTCCTTCTGAAAACTTGAAATCTTTTCTGTTTCATTGAATGACTATTTTCTCCTTTGAAGTATTATGCCTAATTTCACAAGATATGTAATTCTTGATTGTAGCCCTAGCTCCTTTGCCTTCCAGAATATCATGTTCCATAACTTCTGATCCTTCAGTGTTGTAGTTGCTAAATCCCATGTAATCCTGATTGTGGCTCCCAATATTTGAATTGTTTCTTTTGAACTAATTGATGCATTTTTTTCTTGACCTGATGGTTCTGAAGTTGGGCTATAATGTTTCTTGGAGTATTTATTTTTGCTTCTCTTTCTGGGAGGGATCAGTGGATTCTTTCAAAGCCTATTTTGCCCTCCATTTCCAGGATATCAGGGCAATTTTCCATAATTTCTTGAGAGATGCTGTTCATGTCCTCTTTTTGATTATGACTTTTAGGAAGTCCAGTGATTCTGACATTGTCTCTCTTGAATCCATTTTCTAAGTCATTTGTTTTTCCAGTGAGGTATTTTCCATTTTCTTCCAATTTTTCATTCTTTTGAATTTGTGGGATTGATTCTTGATTTCACTTGCCCAATTATAACTTTTCAGGAGTTGTTTTCCTCAGTTGTTGTACTTCCTTTTCCATTTGGTCAGTTGTACTTTTTAAGGAGTTGTTTCTTCAGTGGATTTTTGTATCTCCTTTTTCATTTATCCACTTCTAGGTTTTAAACAGTGATTTTCTTTTTCTAATATGTTGACTGTTATTTTGTGATTTTCTTGCATCACTCTCATTTTTTATGCCACTTATTCTTCTACCTCTCTTAAATGATGTTAGAGCTCCTTTTTGAGCTTTCTCATGAATTATTTCTGGGTTTGAGATCACTTTCCATTTTTCTTTGGGGTTTTGCCCATTGGCATCTTGATATTGTTGTCCTCTTCTGAGTTTGTGTCTTGATCTTCCCTGTCACCATAAGTTTCTGTGATCAGATCTTTTAGCTATCGTTGTTTATTGTTCGTCATTTTTGGTCTTTTTCTTTTAAATGTCAGCTCTGCGCCTTGGGTGGAAAGGGCTCTTCTTCAATCATTTTGTGCCAGGGATCACAGGCCCTAAATGTTTGTCTAGTGCTGCTCTGATGTTACCCTCAGGTTCATGGGAGAGTCTGTTTACCTGCTACTGCACTGAGGCATTGGAGTTGGAGGTTGCTGGCACTGCTGGATGCTGTGTTGTAGCTAGTGTCCTAGACAATTCTCAGATCTGAAGTCATCCTGTCTATGCTGAGACATGTGCAGTGTCCTGGTGTTGACTTTTGCCTGCTCCACTGCAATGGCACTCAGGATTTCCCACTGGTTTGATGAGACAGGGTTGTTTCTATCTTTCTGGGATGTTTCTTATCCTGGACTATGCTCTTCTTTTACTTGATTCAGACAAACCTTTCTTTTTTCCATTTTTTTTTTTGCAGATCTTCCAAACTTGTATGGTTGAAAGATTGTTTCACCCTGTCTTTTTACTGGTTCCCCTGGATTTGATTTTGGGTGCTATTTTATGGTTGTTTAGAGGTAAATACAGGAGAGTTACAGTAATTTATTGCTTATTCTACCATCTTTGCTCCTGAAAGTCCATTCTTGCATGATAAGTATTTTAAAGAATGAAAATAAAGCCAGGAGTAATGTGAATAGCTGCCTATGTCTTTAGCCCTTAGTTTCCTCTCTGAAGGAACAAAGAAGAGGAAGTAGAATTCTTCTATCCATGAAAAATGATTTTCTCTGTCTCTCTCTCTTTCTTTTCTCTCTCTCTCTCTCCCTCTCTCTCACATATTGTATATGCATGTGCATATTGAAGTGGGTTCATGTATTTACACATTTTTCTTCTTTGTTTAGAACTAGGACTTGCCTTTATTTTTTGTTAGATAGTTACTCTCTTCTTAACTCTCTTTCTGGACTTTTCCCCTTCTCCTTAGCTACCTTTCCATCCTGAAAATACCTCCACTCTGACACCAATTTTCTTGACTTTTTAACTTGAGACTACCTAATTGGAAAGAATTTTACATATTTCACTCTCAGATAGACTCCTTCTGTGGGTTTTTCCTCCGTTCCTGTTATCTTGCCCCTTCCTGAGTAATAATTTCTATCTCCATTCCTTTCTAACTCCCCTTTTTGTATTATCTACCACTAGCCCACTGACCACTTTGTAGGGCTTCTCATCCACCCTTGGTGTCCACCTGTTACCAAACTCTTACCTGTGTCATTAAGAATCTATAACATGCTCAGTGGAGACATCCAAACAAAAATCTTAGGAAACAGGCTAAACTGGGTTGAGAATAACCAACAAGTCTCAGACTCATCTGTGAGTTAGGGGGGTATCTACCCCAAACATATGAGAACTTCCCCTGGTAGAATGGGCAGATGAGAACAGTTTGTTCCAATGGCCATGAAAGCGGTTAGTGTAGGCACCATGGAGCATTTACAGCTTGGTTAGACATTGACAATGCCAAGGTCATCCACTGCATCTTGACTTTTGTCTTACCACTGAACTTTGATGACTCTGAAAGAGAGGGTAAGGCTGATGACTTTGCACAACTCTGCTTCACTTTAATCAAATTCATACACAGTCAAGACATCATCCCATGATAATATTCATCTTCTTTGAAAACAAAGGACAAACAAGAACAACCACCTTTATGATAGGAATTCCTTGAGGGTAGAGACTGTAGTGTTTGCTTGAATTTGCATAGCATAGTGCTGAATACGTAAATGTTAATAAATATTTATAAATATTTCTCTGTGTATGCAACCTGAGCCCTGGAGAGGTATTTTCATTTCATTAGTATTAGAAATGGTTTTGTATCTTATTTTTTTATTATTACTATTAAGAAATATATTTTCACTTATGCAAGTAATTGCTGATGAATTTGCATATTTGTAGTGCGCTAAAATTTCCCCCCAAAGTCCCTGTAAGTGCTAATTTTTGTTAAATATATTTATTTTTTGAGCAAAATGTCCATTTATTTTTAGTGAGATTCAGCTAGCCTGGAGAAGGAAACGGCAAACTATTCCAGTATTTTTGCCAAAAAAACCTCAAATGGAGTCACAAAAAATTGGATGTGATTGAAAAGTAATTCCACAACACCAACAACTACCTTTCACTGCTTAAAGGTCCCAAGAGTTACTGGATGAGAAAAAAGAAGAAGATCCATAGAACCCTTCACAGAATAATGTTAATAGCTGTGACTGAAAGTGAAACTTATTAGTAATGGAGGGAGACAGTAGGAGTCTTAACTTTTTATGTGTTTTAGATCCCTTTGGCAGTGTGGGGCTTGGAGTCAGGAAGACCTAAGTTCTGACTTTAGGCACTTGCTAGCTATATGTACCTAGGCAAATTACAACCTCAATATGCCTTAGTTTCTTCATCTGTAAAATGGAGACAATTACTAGTATCTAACTCCCAGTGTTTTTATGAGGGTAAAATGAGATAAAATTTTCAAAACTCTTTGAAAATATTAAAGTACAGGCATTATTATTAACATGTCAAAATGGATAAACACAATACATAGGAATAGAAAGGAAATGAATTATATTAAAATACAGTTATCAAAGTATTTAAAAATGCAGGAACCTTTTTAATACACACACACACACACACACACACACACACACACACATACACACATACAAATGATAGTATGTAAAGCAAAGATAGAGCTCATTTCAGGGCTTCATTTTTGCTATTTCAATGCCTGCACTGACTTTTTAGAATCTAGTACTTGGCTCTCCTTATCTATCTATCTATCTTTGATATATAGTTTATTTAGTTTTCAGTTCTTAACATTCATTTCTACAAGAATTTGAATTCAAAAATTTCTCCCCATCTCTCCCCACCCCCCATCCCAGGACACCACGTGCCCCATCCTCACCTTCCTCCAGTCTGTCCTCTCTTCTATTACACATTCTTCTTCCATCTCCTTTCCCCTCTATTTTTCTGTAGGGTAAAATAGATTTCTATACTCCATTGCCTGTATAGCATAATTTCCAGTTGCACACTAAATCAATATTTAGAATTCATTATTAAACCTTTGAGTTCCATATTCTTGCCCTCCCTCCCCACCCACCCTCACTGAGAAAACAAGCAGTTCAATATAGGTCGCACATGTGTAGCAATGCAAAGCACTTCCATAATATTTACATTGTAAAAGACTAACCACATTATCCTCTGTCTTATCCTGCCCTTCATGTATTCCATTCCCTCCTTTGACCCCTCCCCCCACAACAGTGTTTGATTCTGATTATCCCCTTCCCTACTTTGCTGTCCCTTCTATTATTTTCCCTTTCCTGTCCCCTTCCACCTTGCCTTCCTGCAGGGTAAAAAAAGATTTCCATGTACAGTTGAGTGTGCATTATTCCCTCTTTAAGCCAAATCTCATGAGAGTAAGGCTCGATTATTTCCTTTCATCTCCCCCCTCTTCCCTCCATTGTAGAAGCTCTTTCTTATATTTTTTTGTATATGAGATGATTTCCTCCATTCTACCTCTCCCATTCTTTTACTCCTAGTACATTCCATTCAACAGTAAATTTTACTTTTTTAGGTATTCTCCCTTCATATTCAGTTCATCCTGTTCCCTCTACGTGTGTGTGTATTTACATAGATACACATGTACATATGCATACCTTCATATGTATATAATATACACATACCTCTACACACCTACATATTCATGTATGTATATATATGTATGTATATTATATATAAATATATTCCCTCTAACTACTATAATACTGAAAAAAGTCTCATGAGTTACAAATAACATCTTTCCATGTAGAAATGTAAACAGTTCCATTTTAATAAGTTCCTTTCAGAGGATAATGTGGTTAGTCTTTTACAATGTAAATATTATGGAAGTGCTTTGCATTGCTACACATGTATGATCTATATTGAACTGCTTGTTTTCTCAGTGAGGGTGGGTGGGGAGGGAGGGGAAAGGCTTCTCTTTTCTGTTTACCTTTTCATGTTTCTCTTGATTCTTGTATTTGAAAGTCAAATTTTCTATTTAGCTCTGGTCTTTTCAAAAAGAATGCTTAGAAATCCTCTATTTCATTGAAATTCCATTTTTTCCCCTGAAGTATTATACTCAGTTTGGATGGGTACGTGATTCTTGGTTTTAATCCTATCTCCTTTGACCTCTGGAATATCATATTAAAAACCCTTCAATCCCTTAGTGTAGAAGCTGCTAAATCCTGTGTTATCCTGATTGTATTTCCACAATACTCGAATTGTTTCTTTCTGGCTGCTTGTAATATTTTCTCCTTGACCTGGGTACTGTGTAATTTGGCTACAATCTTCCTAGGAGTTTTCCTTTTGGGATCTCTTTGAGGAGGTGATTGGTGAATTCTTTCTATTTCTACTCTACCCTCTGGTTCTAGAATATTGGGGGAGTTTTCCTTGATAATTTCTTGGAAGATGATGTCTAGGCTCTTTTTTTGATCATGGTTTTCAGGTAGATCAATCATTTTTAATTTATCTCTCCTGGATCTATTTTCCAGGTCAGTTGTTTTTCCACTCAGATGCTTCACATTGTCCTCTTATTTTTCATTCTTTTGATTTTGTTTTGTAATTTATTGGTTTCTCATAAAGTCATTAGCTTCTATCTGCTCCATTTTAACTTTTTAAAGAACTATTTTCTTAAGTGAGCTTTTGAATCTCCCTTGCCATTTGACTAATTTTGGTTTTTAAAGCATTCTTGTCTTCATTGGCTTTTTGGACTTCTTTTGCCATTTGAGTTAGTCTCTTTTTAAAGGTGTTATTTTCTTTAGCATTTCTTGGAATCTCCTTCAGCAAACTATCAACCTGCTTTTCATCATTTTCTTGCATTACTCTTATTTCTCTTCCCAATTTTTCCTCTATCTCTCTTGATTTTTAAAATCATTTTCGAGTTCTTCTATGGCCTGAGACCATTGCATATTTTTTGGGAGTTTTTGAATATAGAAGCCTTGACTTTGATATTTTCATCTGATGGTATGCTTTTTCTTCCTCATCTGAAAGAATGGAAGAAAATGCATTTTCACCAAGAAAGTGATCTTCTATAGCCTTCCTTTTTTCCCGTTTTCTCTGGGCATTTCTCAGCCAGTTACTTGACTTTGGAGTCCTTTATCAAGTAGAGGGTATACTCTAGGGACCTCTAAGTTCTCAGTTCCTCCTAGGTGACACAATTGAGGAAGATGAGTTTGCTCCTTTCCTGGGCCTTGCTCTGGCCTGTGAGCAACCACAAGCACTTTTATCTACTCAGGATCTATGAGTATGATTCCCTTGCCACATCTACCACCAGCTTCACCAGCCACCAGCTTCGCCAAACCAGCACTCCTCCTCACTCTAGGACCACCCCTCAGAACTGAGACCCAGATTAGTTGCTTGATTCTCCTAGGGTCTTTAGACCAATGGCTCCAAAAGTGGACACTGCTACCATGGTGGCTATTGCCACCATGTGACCAAGGCTGGGACCAGACCCCCACATCCCTGTCATCCGGGTGAAAGATCTTTCTCACTGATCTTTGAAGCTGTCTTTGATCTTTGTGCATTAAGAAATCTGGGATCTGCAACTGCTACCCATGAGTCTGTTCCTTGAAGCCTACTCCAGTCCTGTCTGTGTTGTGCTTTGAGTTCAGAGCTGGGCTGTGGTGTGCTCTGAACCTGGTGCAATAGATGTTTCCTGTCAGCCTTCTAGACTGTCTTGAGCTGGAAATCTCTTCCACTTTGTTGTTTTGTGACTTGTGCTGTTCTAGAATTTGTTTAGTCATTTTTCCAGATATTTTGTGGGCACTAGGGGGAGATCTAGAGCAGGTCCATTTTTCTACTCTGCCATCTTGGCTGCGCCCCTGTTTGTCTCTCCTTTAAAGATTAGATTATCCTTTCATTCCTGGGATACTTAAAGTCACTGGGTCTCTATTATCCATATTCCCAAGAACATCCTTCCTCCAAATGGTGGTACCATGCTCTTGGGATCATTTGACCTTGATTCTAATGATCCTTTAAAGTGGATCCTGTGTTTTCGAAATTTATTATATCCCTTATATATCTCCAAATATAATCCTGTGCTCCATAAAATCACTATGAGTAGATATATTATCTCACAGAGCAGCTAGATGGTACGGTGAATAAAGGGTTGGTCTTAGGGTCAGGAAGACTCATTTTTCCAAGTTCAAATTTCACCTCAGACATGTACTAACCCTGTTTGCCTCATTTATTCATCTATAAAATGAATGAGAAGGAAGGAAGGAAATGTCAAATCATTCCAATATCTTTGCCAAGAAAACACTAAATGAGGTCAGAAAAAATTGGACATGACCGAAATGACTAAATAACTAAATTGTTTCATAATTTATATGGACAATAAAGTATCCATGCAACAAATTCATATATTCTGGCCATATTGAAATAAGTACAAATTATGTGTGAGATTCTAGGCAGAAAGCAGAGAGATTAGAAGGATGACTGTTGGAATTTACTCTTCTCAGATTAGTTTTCAGTGGATCTCTGTTCACTTATTCCTTGCTTTGTTTTCTTCTATAATTCTCTACTTTTCTTTTATAAATAGATTCAGGAGAACTTTAAGTTGCAATATGGGTAGTAATATCATAAATCTATTGAACTAAACCAAAACATATAGGTCTTGTTATATATAATATATATAATGGTTTTGTAACTGCTAGCTGCCACCAAGAGATGACCAAAGTCGTACAAGGACAAAGAATAGTCATGCAAGTTTTGGTGCAAGCTTGTGATCTTGACCTTCATGGGATCCAGTCAAATACAGACCTCAGCTATCCTGCAATTGCTTGGATGGAGAAAGTTAACTATCTAGCACTAGTTTTTTTTGATTAACTCAAAAAATGATAGTGGGGAGGGGAGTGGGATGGCTGGAAAACCCAAAGCTCTGCAACAGTTAAGAATGGTTTGCATTGAATGTTTGATCAAATTGGCAACTGTTAGTAGTGTGCCAACCAGTGAGATGAAGCTGTGAATCTGCCACAGGAACTGGAGACCATGGAGAAAAAGGGTAAGAAAGCCTTACCTCTTAACAAATGAACCCGGTATTCTAATTATTTTCCAAATACAAAAATGACAATGGGAACAGTAGTCCATTGTAAAATATCAAGTTGTAATCTGAATAGCTGTGGTCTTTTCGGGTCACTAATGTACCTGTAAGAAGAAAATTGTCAGTTATAGATGACTCATGGACTGAGGGCAGCTAGAGAACATCACTTTAAAGGCAAGAGAAGCTGAGCCCAATCTATCTGACAACTGCTGGGAGTTCTTCAAATGTCTGCAAGCAGCTTCTTAAAAAATCATCTCAAAATTACTTGTAAGTGGATTATGATTTCTAAGAAGGCACATGTCATTATTTTACCACTGCCACTTGCCAATTGTAGTCTTGTAGGAACCTTTATCTACGCCTATTTACCTTCAATATTTCCATCAAGCAAAGACATTCTTGAAAAGTCAAAGATAGATTTCTCCTTTATTCAAAATGTTTCTTAAGTTCCATTTTTTTAAATACAGATCTGGTGCTCTCAGCCCCTCAGCATGGTTGACATAGCCATGGAGAGTAGCTTCTGAGAGAAACTTTCTTTCTGTTTTTTCCCTATGAATGTTAAGCTTTAAAATATTCATTCATTTTCCGGTGGTCCCCTGACAAAAAAAAAATGGTTTGGAAAACTTTTTGCTTGTTAAGAGGTTTCATTTTTAAGCAGCAGTAAGGGAACCCAGAAGAAATAATAATTTAAAAATACCCAATCTGGAATGAGTTCCAGCATCATTGGGAGAAGAGGGGATTCAGGATTCTAAACTACTATTCAAAATGTCAGCAATTAAAATTAATTAAAAATCATTGAGTAATTCCCTTCTCCTTTCCTCCCACTGGTATTTATTTAATTTTGACAGTAGAATTATAGTCATTTCACACAGTCAGACTGAAAACAGTGATCTTTTATTCAATCCCCCTTCCCAGTGTTATTCAGACTCTTAACTTCTCATCATATCTTAATACTCTTGGCCCTGACCCAGTAATTTAATAAAAAAGGAACAGCAAAAGTTGCTGCATTTCTTCCATTGCTAGTGCCTTTCTTCCCATTTATATGGTTGATAATAAGCTTGTGTTGGCAGAAGAATACGTAATGCGGTTAAGCCAAATCTTATTCTTTTCTCCTACATTTTTCACTAACACAAATCTGAGAATTTTGGCTTTAGGCTCCTTTTACCTAATCAGTTCTTTCTTTTAGATAAATTGCCTTTCCCACCTTCCCCTTTATTATCTTTTTTCCCTGAGTTCATTCCGAAGCATATGGTATCTGCTTTCTTCCAAATATTAGTTTGCTCCTATCTCTTCCAAACATAACTTTAGCAACAATCATAATAGCTGCTATTAGCATAGAGACATCTAAAAATCCATCCACATGACACTTTTCTTTTCAATATATGGCAAAGAGGAATAGGCAGAATGTGGCATGTGGAAGTAAGATAGTAGAAGAAAGCTTATAATCTGTAATGTGAACATTACACATACTTTGCCTCTTGGCACATCTGTGGATACCTGTATACGTGTAGAAACACTTATCTTTATCCATGTCCGTTTTCCCATGGTTAATTATCTCCAGTTTTCTTACTTTACCAAATTGTTAAGTCAACTGTGTTTTCTGCTGTCAGTGCAATGGGGACAAATTAGCTAGTCTGATACTTTTCTCCTGAGGCCCTGTGCTTGCAATTTGGATAGCTAACACCAGATGGTGAAAGTGCCAACTGAGAAAAGGTCATAGAGGTGAAGAGAAAGGATGAGATGGAGAGTAAAAGGGAAGGGATTCATTTTCACAAGTTGAAAAGCCATCCATTTCTCTGGGACTTGAGGAAAACAAAAATTGCTGAGGACATTGAGAGGACTAGAGGAAAAAAGTTGAAAGGTCTCACACTGGACAAATTAATGTAAAAAGAATTAGCTTAGTTATATATACTGTCACATTCAATTAATTTATTTGTAAATCTTACTAAGAAATTTTCTTTCCTCCTCCTCCCTCCCTCCCTCTCTCTCCCTCCCTCCCTCTCTCTCTCTCTCTCTCTCTCTCTCTCTCTCTGTGTCCCTCTATCTCTCTGTCTCTCTTTTTCTCTCTGTTTCTGTTTCTGTCTCTCTCTCTCTCTTTCTCTCTCTCTCTCTCTCCTTCCATGTAGCACCTCCTCTGGAATATCTTCCCAAATTGGCACTTTTGCTCATGGGTTGGTTCTCCAGAGGATGGCTGCTATTACAACTGGCTCCCTATAGGGTTCTCACTGCTTAAGTAATAAAGAGCTTACAATCCCCTACTAATGTAATTATCTGTAATAGTCAGTCAATAGATACTACTAGTTCAAAGAACCAAGATATCATAGTAAAAACAGTAGTTATAAAATATTCCATCCATAAACCCAAAGTGCACTCACCCACAAACACACACAGTATGTGTGGGAAGAGTGGGCCCACGCTTCGAGTATTCTTGTGCTGAGACATACAAATAAGGAATGAATATGCAAAGGCAATTCACATTTTCAGAGCAGAGTTCTTATTTTATTTTATTTTTTCAGTTCTTGAGATTTCCTTATGTTGTTCCCTAAGGGGCATAATGTCTGTGCTGAGTAGGTTGCTCTCATAGTAGACTGGGGTAGGGCATAGAATTTCTGTGAGATAATTGCTCTACTAGACATCTTGGGTTTACTCCTAACTAATTGGAAAGCTGTATCTTTTACAATCTTCAACTTCAGCATCCCTTGAACCCTTAGCTGGATTACTTTGATATGCTTTTAAGAGATATAAAAATCATAGGACTCTACTAAAAGCATTCCCAGTTTTGTTTTCTAAGTTTTTGCTTTCCTAAAACCAGTTTTACTGGTTTTCCTTGGTATGAGACCTGTTTGTTGATTATCAAGTAAATTTCTCAAATTTTCATCTCTTCAAGGTAGGCCATAACCAGGCAACATTATTTGCCCAGCAATCATCAGACAGTTCTACAGTTCCAGTTTCCCATTTTTTAAACTTTAAGTCTTTCCTGTTGATCTACACAAATAAACATTAGCAAAAAAGGTACAGAGGTAATCTTGTTGTTTTTGCTTATTGATTAATTGCTTTCCTGGTCTTTCATTTACAAGTGAGCTATTCAAAACCTCCTTTCTTTTACAAGGTACAAATGAACATATGCAAAGGTTCATATCCTTCATATGGTATAAGTCTGAATAAAAATAGCTTTATTTTTTATTATTTCTATTACTTTGTCTCTCCATTTTATTATTTTGCCAAATATTTAAAGGAATACACTGTTATACTAGTAATGGTTCTCTGAACAGGAGAAGGTAAAGGAAGAGCTTTCTGAAAATAAAAGCAATCCAAAAATGGAATGTATTGCTTTTTAGCTAGTGAGTACCTTGTCATTGAGTCTATTAGAGAAGAACATGGCTGATTATTTGTTGAAGATTTTACTCAAGCTGTTCCACTCGACTTGTAGATTTTGAAGTAGTTAAAGTATTCTTCTTATTCTATATGATTTTATGATTCAGTAAGGATCACATTACTAGAGTAATTAAGGTTTTACCATTAGGTACCATTATTTCTCCTCCCACTAACTTTTACCATTCCAGCAGGTTCTACTCCCCTTTCTTTATCCTAATGAATATTTAGTCAGTAAAAAGTAAATTCTCTCTGAATCTGATCTGTTCGTGGATTATATTTTCTTTTGCTTTCTTTTTTTGAAAGGAGAAATATGTATTTTATGAACATATAATATCCTACATTACACATAACAACAGAGCTGGGTTTTTAACAACATTGTTTATGGTTAAACCATTTTAAGTGGTGGCATTTTGAATGTTTGCCTTATAACAACTGTATAATATTTTCCTGGAACTCAAAGTTTCTAATTTTTCTTTTTCTTTTCTTTTCCCCCACTTAATAGTGTATTATTTTTTCCAATTCCGTGTAAAGATGGTTTTCAGCATTCACTTTTATAAGACTTTCAGTTCCAAATTTTTTCTCCCTCTCTCCCTTCCCCTGCCTCCAAGACTGTATGCAATCCATGAAATTTAATAGAGGCTATACATGTACAATCATATTAAATCTGTTTCCACATTAGTCATGTTGTGAAAGAAGAATCAGAATAAATGGGGAAACAACATGAGAAAGAAAAAAAAAGAGAAAATAATATGCTTCAATCTGCATTCAGATTCCATAGTTTTTTCTGTGAATGTGGATAGCATTTTCATCATGAGTCTCTTGGAATTGTCTTATTGCATTGCTGAGATGAACTAACTCTATGAAAGTTGGTCATCACACAGTGTTGCAATGTGTAGAGTATTCTCCTCACTTCACTCAGCATCAATTCATGTAAGTCTTTCCAGGTTTTTCTGATATCTTCCTGCTCATCATTTCTTATAGAACAACATTATTACATTATATTCTTATATCTATATATAACTTGTTCAGTTTTTCCTCAATTAAGGAGTATCCCCTCAATTTCCAACTCTTTGGCACCACAAAAAGAACTGCTATAAATATTTTTGTACTTATAGGTCCCTTTTCCCTTTTTTATGATCTCTTTTAGATACAAACCTAGTAATGGTATTACTGGATCAAAGGATATGCCCACTTTTCTAGCTCTTTGGACATAGTTCCAAATTGCTTTCTAGAAAAGTTGAATTATTTCTCAACTCCACCAACAATGCATTAGTGTTCTAATTTTGTATCATTTTCCTTTTTTGTATTTGTCATATTAGCTAATCTGATAAGTGTGAGGTGATGCACTGGTTATACTTTTTGCAAAGAATCTTTCCTTTTTCTTTTTTTCTTAGTGCATTTAAAAAATATAATTAAACACAAAGAATCCAACAAAAGCACACATAGAACAAGAATGAGCTCACTTAGACTTAATAGAGTTTTCCTAAATTCCTGCTTTAAGCTTCTCCTTTGATCTCTCAGTTTCAGTATCTATTACAGTTAGATCAGTTGCTTCTTTGTCCAGAGGAATGAAATGGGATAATAAAGCTCAAAGACCTGTTGATTTGAAATCTAGAAGTCATGGCAGCTTTATGAGGTATTGGCTAGTGTGTTGAATTTTAAGTCAAAAAGTCCAGAGTTTTAATCCTGCCTTGGTTACTTAAGAGTTGTGTGACCCTAGACAACTTCTCTCTGTCTCGATTTTCTCATCTGTAAAGGGGGGAGATAATGACAGCATCTAATGAAGCGGGTTGTTTTGAGGCTCAGATGAGATAATATGTAAAGATTAAAGTGCTGTACAAGTGTTTGTTGTTACTATTGCTATCATTATGACCCTCAAATCCACTTACCCAATATAAATGAAAAAATCAAATTGGAAGAAGTCGATAAAAAATACAGTACTGTTTCAATTAAACTATTACGTATTTTACTTTTTATTATTTATTTTTATTATTATTAATTTTTATTTTTGGCATAATGAATTTTTATGCATGTGAGATTCCAGCAGTATATGATAGAGAGGTAGAATTGCCCAATGGTTATCCTGAGTAGGTTCTGTAAAAGGGAAGGGTGAAAGACAATTTTTACCTGAGAGGCCTGTGGAAATGATGAATTGTCAGTTAACGGCTTAACAGGGAGAGATTTGCAGAGAAGCCAATAGAGCAAAAGAACAAACTGGTTTGGGCTAAAGTTTGAGGTATTAACTAAGGTTGTCATATACTTTAATTTTTATTGACATTCATGTATCAAGATTTATTTTACCATTATCTGTTATTTAGTTTTTCAAATTGCCTATAGTTTCTTTGAAAGTATTTGAAGTCTCCTCTCCTCTTTTTTTAAAATTATTTTATTTGTTTTCAGTGTTCTACAATCACTTCCATATATGTTAGATATTTTTCCGCTCCCTTCCCTTCCTTTCTCCCTACCTTCCCACTCCCTCCCTGAGATGGTGTACAGTTTTATATATGTTCTACATATACATTCCTATTAAATACATTTTCGCCTTAGTCATGTTGCATAGAAGTATTAAAATGAATGGGAGAGATAATAAAAACAAAACAAAACATAATACGAAAGAAAATGATCTGCTTCATTCTGCAATCAAATTCCACATTTCTTTATCAGGATGTTGAAGGCAGTTTGCCTCAAGAGAACATTGGCACTTTTTTAAGTCCTTGCATTGCAATGAAATAGTTTACCAGAAAAATTCCTTGCACACTATGATTGTTGCTATGTACAAATTTCTCCTGGTTCTGCTCCTTTCACTCAGCATCAGTTCATATAAGTCTTTTCAGGCTTCTCTGAATTCTTCCTGTTCATCATTTCTTTCTTTTTTTTTTAAATTTATTTAACTTTTTACATTCATTTTTCACAAAATTTTGGGTTCCAAATTTTCTCCCCATTTGTCCCCTCCCCCCACCCCAGTACACTGAGCATTCTAATTTTCCCTATCACCCATCTGCCTTCTCTTCTATCATCCCTCCCTTCCCTTATCCCCATCTTCTCTTTGGTCCTGTAGGGTCAGATAACATTCTATTCCCCATTACCTGTATTTCCTATTTCCTAGTAGAAAGAACAATTTTCAACAGTTGTTACTAAAACTTTGAGTTCCAACTTCTCCCCATCCCTCCTTCCCCACCCATTCCCTTTGGGAAGGCAGGCAATTCAATATGGGCCATATCTGTGTAGTTTTGCAATTGACTTTGATAATAGTCATGTAGTGTAAGACTAACTATATCTCCCTCCATTATAGCCTGTCCCCCATTGCTCCTATTCTCTCTTTTGATCCTGTCCCTCCCCAAGAGTGTTGACTTCAAATTGCTCCCTCCTCCCATTGTCTTCCCTTCCATCATCCCCCAGACCCTGCTTATCCCATTCTCCCCCACTTTCCTGTATTGTAAGATAGCTTTTCATACCAAAATGAGTGTGCATTTTATTCCTTCCTTTAGTAAAATGTGATGAGAGTAAACTTCATGTTTTTCTCTCAGCTCCCCTCTCTTTACCTCCACTAAAAAGTCTCCTGCCTGCATCTTCTATGAGAGATAATTTGCCCCATTCTTTTTCTCCCTCTCTCCTCCCAATATATTTCTCTCTCACTGCTTAACTTCATTTTTTTTAAGATATGATCACATCCTATTCAATTCACTCTGTGCTCTCTGTTTCTGTGTGTGAATGCACGTGTGTACGTGTGTGTGTGTGTGTGTGTGTGTGTGTGTGTGTGTGTGTAATCCCACCAACTACCCAGATACTGAAAGGTTTCAAGAGTTACAAATATTGTCTTTTCATGTAGGAATGTAAACAGTTCAGCTTTAGTAAGTCCCTTATGACTTCTCTTTGCTGTTTACCTTTTCATGCTTCT
>CM053773.1:71492902-71601663 GCA_028658325.1 Potorous gilbertii
AGTTACAAATATTGTCTTTTCATGTAGGAATGTAAACAGTTCAGCTTTAGTAAGTCCCTTATGACTTCTCTTTGCTGTTTACCTTTTCATGCTTCTTTTCATTCTTGTGTTTGAAAGTCAAATTTTCTTTTCAGCTCTGGTCTTTTCATCAAGAATGCTTGAAAGTCCTCTATTTCATCGAAAAACCATATTTTCACCTGAAGTATTATACTCAGTTTTGCTGGGTAGGTGATTCTTAGTTTTAGTTCCAGTTCCTTTGACTTCTGGAATATCTTATTCCACGCCCTTTGATCTCTTAATGTCAAAGCTGCTAGATCTTGTGTTATCCTGATTGTATTTCCACAATACTGGAATTGTTTCTTTCTAGCTGCTTGCAATATTTTCTCCTTGACCTGGGAACTCTGGAATTTGTCCACAATGTTCCTAGGAGTTTCTCTTTTTGGATCACTTTCAGGTGGTGATCAGTGGATTTCTGGAATACTTATTTTGCCTTTTGGTTCTAGAATATCAGGGCAATTTTCTTTGATAACTTCATGAAGGATGATGTCTTGGCTCTTTTTTTTTATCATGGCTTTCAGGTAGTCCCATAATTTTTAAATTGTTTCTCCTGGATCTATTTTCTAGGTCAGTTGTTTTTCCAGTGAGATATGTCGCTTTATCTTTCATCTTTTCATTCTTTTGGTTTTGTTTTTTGATTTTTTGGTTTCTCATAAAGTCATTAGCCTCCCTCTGTTCCATTCTAATTCTTAAAGAACTATTTTATTCAGTGAGCTTTTAAACCTCCTTTTCCATTTGACTAATTCTGCTTTTGAAGGCATTCTTCTCCTCATTGGCTTTTTGAACGTCTTTTGGCAATTGATTTAGCCTATTTTTCAAGGTGTTATTTTCTTCAGCATTTTTTTGGGTCTCCTTTAACAAAGTGTTGACCCACTTTTCATGCTTTTCTTGCATCTCTCTCATTTCTATTCTCGGTTTTTCCTCCCCCTCTCTAACTTGATTTTCAAAATCCTTTTTAAGCTCTTCCATGGCCTGAGCCCACTGAATATTTATTTTGGATGTTTGGGATACAGAAGCCTTGACTTCTATGTCTTTCCCTGATGGTAAGCATTGTTCTTCCTCATCTGCAAGGATGGGAGTTGATATCTGGTCACCAAGAAAGTAACCTTCTATGGTCTTATTTTTTTCCCTTTTCCTGTCATTTTTCCCAGCCAGTTACTTGACTTCTGAGATTCCTCTCCACACCCACCTCACCTCCAGGTTTGCCCAGCTAGTGCCTTGGGTCTGAGATTCAAATGCTGCTCCCTAGCCTCAGGGCTTCACTGGGGGCAGGGCTGCTACTCAGTGTAAGATTAGATTCAGATGCTCAGAAGGGGGCAAGGCTGTTATTCAGTGTGAGATTAAGTTCACCTGCTTGGGTTGGGGCAGGACCACCACAGAGGGTTCAGTTCCCTCAGAGGGGTTTATGTGGAGACCTTCAACAATGGATCCAAGCTACTACCTGCTTTGGGAGCCCCTGTCCACTGCTGCCTCCACTGCTGCCTCCCGAGGGGGCCTGAGTTATGGAGACACCCCGCTCCCCTCTCAGCCAGCCAAGAAGGCTCTCTCACTGACCTTTATAACCTGTAGGTGGAGAGACATTGGCAGTCCCTGGAGATTCTGTCCCTGAAGTCTGCTCAGATCTGCTCCTCTCAGTTCTGTGGCCAGGGCAGGGCCAGGCTCTGCTCTGGGTCCAGTGTGTGATGGACCTTTGCTGTCAGTTTTTTAGGTCTCTCTGGAACAGAAATCTCCTCCACTCTGGTGCTGTGTGGCTTTCTCATTTCCAGAATTTGTTGGGAGTTCTTCTTTACATGTATTTTATGGGCTGTGGGTTTGGAGCTAGCATATGTGAATCTTTCTACCCCATCATCTTGGCTCCTCCCCCCTGTTCATCATTTCTTACAGCACAATAGTATTCCATTACATTCATATACCACAATTTATTCAGCCATTCCCCAAATGATGGGCATTCCCTTGATTTCCAGTTTTTGGTCATCAATATTTATATTGATATTTTTGTAGATGTAGGACCCTTTTCCCTTTTTATGATATCTTGGGAATTACAGTCCTAGAAGCAGTATTGCTTGGTCAAAGAGTGTGCACATTTTTGTAGACTTTTGGGCATAGTTTCAAATTCCTTTCCAGAATGGTTGGATCAGTTCACAGCTCCACCAACAATGAATTAGTGTTCTAACTCTCCCACATCTTCATCAACATTTATCATCTTCCTGTTTTGTCATGTTAGCCAATCTGATTGGTGTGAAGTAGTACCTCAGAGTTGTTTTCATTTGCATCTCTCTAATCGTTAGTGATTTAGAGCATGTTTTCATATGACTATAGATAGCTTTAGTTACTTCCTCTGAAAACTGCCTGTTCATATTGTTTGACCATTTATCAATTGGGGAATGACTTGTATTCTTGTACATTTGACTCAGTTTTCTATATATTTTAGAAATGAAGCCTTTACAGCAGACACTATTTTCAAAAATTCTTTCCTACTTTTCACTTCCCTCCTAATCTTTATTGCATTGGGTTTGACTGTGTAAAACCTTTTCAATTTAATGTCATATACTTTTGAAAGACTTAAAAGTCTATTCACTCTAAAATGAATCATTTATGTGGACTCAGCAGAAGAAAGGTACCGAATAACACATATATTTTTGGAAATAAAATAAAGAACATGGGATTTTTTTGATTGACTGAATATTTTTCAAGTGTTTTGTTTTTCCTTCTTTTTTTTATATTGTGAGAATGAGGAAATAAATGCCTATGGTTTGAAAAACACAATTCAGTTTTATATGATGTCAGGAAGGAGGCTAATGATAATATTATTTAACATATTCTGTTCAATCCAAAAACAATTTATTAAATATTAACTATGCATAAGCTTCCAGTCTATGTGCTAGGGATGCAAAATGAGAAATAATAATTATTATACTTTTTAAAAAGTTTAAAACTTATTTTTAACTTAAATACAAAATAAGAAAAAAATTGCCATGTACAAAGCAGAACATGAGAAGATTCTATATAAAGGAATAAACTTCCATTTAAAAAACCTATATAGTAAATATCACACATGACTTTCAAAGCTTTCCTTTTCTTTGCTTCCTTGAAGGTTTTCTTTTGTCCTCTGCTGGGTACTTTTTCTTTATTTTATTCCCCTTCTCCCTTCCTCCTGTAGTGCTAATACTATACTCACAGCACCCATTGTGGCTAAGAATATGCTAGCATAGTTCTGAATCCCAAAATATAACAGGCACTCCATATGGAAGACAGAACCAAAATATTTATTACACCAGAAAGTCGAATCCCAGCACTGGACAACCAACAATGAAATCCATCATAGGAACCAAGAAGGCTATACACATTATCAGGCCTTCCCACAGATAGGCTCCCCTAAGCAAAATGCCTTTGTCTCACTCACAGTCAGCTGCCTGCTTTCTCTGTCCTTCCTAGCTCTGACGAGTCTAACCACCTTCTCAGCTCTGCTCCAGTTCCTCTTCTTCATGTTCCACACTTCCTGTTTCACCCATTCAGCAAGCTCCTCTCCCCCACAGACTTCATGTAACTCAAACACATGTGGGTTAGAATTCCATGTGACTTAAACAGGTCACATGGTCTTATTACTATATGGGAAAGATTTTCCCATTCCATTAAAACACATTAAATCCATTAAAACACATTAATAGTACATTTGATTCCAAGATCTTTTTTATCCATTATACAGCTCAGTGGGGCAACTGGTATCAAACAGTACTTTACAGTAATATGATAAAAATAAGCATATAAAATAATATCTCAAGGTGGGGCTTGAACACAAGTAGCTTATCATTGCCCCCTTGAATAAATGAGGCCAAAAATCCCTTGGGGGTAAAAGGTGAAGTTCTCTTCTTCCATAACTACTTCCTACTGAAATTGAACATGGAGCTGTCCCAGCCCCAGGAGGTCCAATTCAAGGGGTCACTTGCTCTGCTGGCATCCAGAGCTTTGTTGATACCATGTCCAGGGGTGACACAGAACATTGGACAGGGGATGACATCCAGCTTAAGTGATCAGGCATCTACAGGTGGAGGGTAATAAGCCTGCAGAAAACAAATCTGACAAACAAGGTGAACAGACAAAAAACCAAAAAGAAACAAGTAGACAAGGACCAGAAGCAGGGTAGATATAGGGTCAGCCATGCTTCTGGAATCCATGAACCTACTATACTAACCTCATTCACCGTTGTTTACTGTTCTCTAACTTGCAGTTTGGGGATCGTCATGCTGACTAGAGATATATTTTCTTTAATCTGAGCTGGGACCTGACAATTTCCTATTCTCCTTGCAGGTGTTGTAACAAACTTGGATATAATGTTTCAGGAAGATCTTTAGAAGCAGTTCTTATTTCCCGGTCGGGTCCAATATCAAGCTCTTTTGTTCATTACATTTTGTATGGTACATTAATTGGAATGCCAATTAATTGGAATGCCAGTTAATGCCATCTATTCTTCCAATCTACACCTATTCTCAATAGAGCAGTAAACAATTCTTTTCTAGTCTATCTATTCTGACTTTGAATCCTTTGGCTATTACTCTTCTCTCGAAAGGAAATTTATATTTTTCACTGATTCTCACAGTCCAAGACACCAACGATTTTCCCAGCCTTTGAGTGAACCAATTCAAAATATCTGTCACCTCCTACTGAGGAAAATACTCAATTACCTTCCCAAACACTATGTAGCCCCCCTGATTCTCCTGCTTTCTTCTTAGTATTGGATGGACTTCAACCTCTTCATCAAACTTTGTTTCATTCATCCACACATTCTCCTGGCAGGTGTTTGGATCCCAATCAAGCCCAGTCTGTGCAAGGGCTGCATACACCTTCCTTTTGTTACTTGTTTGCTTCTTTTTGTGAGCTAAACTAACAATAGCTTTTTCTTCTACATCCTTAAACGTTCTACCTTGCCCTTTTAGAGGAGAGTTTGAATGTTGTAGCATGAAAGGCTTCTCATGCAAATCAGCCAACTCCCTTTTCATCTAGGCTTTCTTGTCTAGCAGCTTCTCTCTGCTTTTACACATAAGGTGATAGCTCCTTAGGAAGGTTCAGCCTCTCTTACACACCCCTGCCAATTCCTTCCTTGTTTCTCTTGGTATTCCTTGACAACATCTTTCCAAATCTTTTGGTTCTTCCTTCTGTAACCTTGATTCCTAGTTTTCTCAGAGCCCTGTGCTTTTAGTCCATTCTCTTGTTAGGAAGAAATAAGGAAAATCTTCCTATCCTGGGATATTCATTTTTCTCTCTAAAGCCCTTCTCTCTCCAAATAGAGGTCTGATATTTTGTGATCCCATCCTCATTCCCAACTGTAGAGGCAATGTGATATTCACTGTGCCTACTATGACTATGAATATGTCAGCACAGTTTTGAACCGCAAAATATAACACTCTCCATATGGAAGACAGAACCAAAACATTTATTCAAATACCAGAAAGCAGAACCCAACACCAGAAAACCAAATCCACTCTAGTAACAAAAAAATTCATGATAAGAACCAAGAAGTCTATACAAATTATCAGGCCTTCCCACAACTAAGTTCCCCTAAGCAAAATGCCCTTATTTCACTCATAGCCAGCTGCCTGCCTACTTTCTCTGTCCTTCCCAGCTCTGACTAATCTGACCAACTTCCTCTTAGCTCTGCTCCAGCTCTGCTTCTCCCTGTTCCACCCTTCTTGTTTAACCCATTCAGCAAACTCCTCCCCCCACAGACTTCATGTGACTTAAACTTATGTGACTTAGGCTTCCATGTGACTTAAGCAGGTCACACAGTTCTATTAGTGTATGAGAAAGATCTTTCCATTTCATTAAAAATACACTAATTCCATTAAAAATACATTAACAATACACCTCCTCATCGAAAGGCAACAATTAAGCTCAGACACACACACACATACACACACACAAACATAAATATCCATAAACCTATCCATGTATTCACATGTACACTCTAGCATATATATGTAAGACCATATTGTGTCTATTTCCACTTTTCATCTGTTTCTCTGAAGGTAAATATCATCATCTTCCTTCACACATATAGGTCTTTCCATATTTTTCTAAATCTACCAGGTCACCATTTCCTATACCGCAACAATATTTCTATCCAATCACATTCTATCTGAGAGTTGGTCTATTACAGTTTCCCTCCAATTTTTTGCTTTCCCTCTATTCTTGGTTATGTAAGTTTTATTTACACAAAAAACTTTTATTTTAAAATACTTAAAATTATCCATTTTGTACTTCAACTCTGCTTTCATCTTATAATATGGTTTAAGGCCTGATACCATTGAATATAATTCTATCATATCTTTTCCCCCTGGTTTCCTTGAAGTTCCTGACCCTCTGCTCTTTCAAATGCACCCTGTTATTATTTTTTTTTTATGATTCAGTAAGTTTATTTTTTAGTAATTTAGTTGTGATGGCATTATAAAAATTGTTTTTTCAGGTAGTTAGTTCTTATTAAGGAATTTGTAGTTTAATGGGAGGGTAGAATATTTTCCAGTATTTGATTATAATCTCTCCATAATGTAATAGATGAGTTCTTTATTTGCTATAACACAAACAATAGAAAAATTATCTGATTTCCAATTCTCTGGTACTGAGCCTTTCTAAATTTAACTAGGTTGATTCTTGAACTAAAGTCATATTACAACATTCATACTCAATGGCCTTTTACTTTGGCAAATCCTTCTAGATCTTGTGTTCTGTGGGCATAATCTAGGGCAGAATTGTGTGCTAGTAAATTTTTAACAACTAGATATTGGTGGGGGGATTACATGATACAGTTTTAAGTTTATTCTACGTTATTGACATATTCAATTTCCCAAGTCTAGACAATCAACAAAATGATAAATTAAGCACTGCTTTATAGCATTTTTAGATATCTGAGATATAAATATTCCCATTGAAACATTAACAAATGACTCAGTATGAAATGACTTTAACACATAACTATACTTAGGAATACCTTCAAACCGTATTTTGTTATTGTATATATGAAGATGAATATACTTGTCTATAGCCATAGCATCTTAAATTTGGAAGGAAAATTGCAGTCTAGAAGTGTAGAAACAGAAGAGAGACAAGAAAAAGCAAAAGTACAGTAGTCCAGAGGGTAATGGGAATAAGGTTATAGAAGTATGACTTTTACACCATTTTCCTTTATCTTCCCCTAACCCCAATCATATCTGCATCTTTTCTTTTCTTCTTTACACAGAGATCAAGCATCCAAAAGAAAAGCAATATAAAAATTCATAGCATCTCAAAGTATTGAGGGTCTAACTTGCACTTGAACAGGAGTTCCCTACATAGCATCACTAATAAAGGCAGTGAGAATTTTTAGTTAAGGATAAAACATCATTTTGGGGTATCTCTATTAGTTAGGGAGTCTTTCCTTATATGAAGACTGAATCTATCTCTACAAATTTAAGCTACCGCTCCTGGTTTTGCTCTCTGGGGCTTAGTAGAACTTGCCTTCATGTAACAAATAGATGTTTCATTGATGTAGGGAATTCCCAATCAAGTAAGCTCCCTCTACAAGAATAGATTGGTGCCTTTTCTACAATTTATAGTGTTAGGGAGTTAGCTAGAACAACAAGAAGTTAATTGACATGCTTAAGGTCACAAAGCCATTTTGTGTTAGAGGCAGAATTTGAACCCAGTTCTTCCTGGATTCAATTTCTCTAGTCTGTTCATATTTTTAAATAGACATGATTTGAAGTAGTTTGTTGTGGTATCTACAAAGTAGTACTCTAGTGCACTGTGATCTAGACTGCTGCAACTTTATCTGGTTCTTAGCAGAGTGACTGGCACATAATGCTTATTGAATATCTTGGGATTGGTTTCAATCCCAGGATAAATATTTCTGAAGAGAGGCAGAGTGCATCTTAAACATGCATGTGCATTTCATTCTGTAATGCTGCAGTTTCTGATTTTCCAGTTGAGTTTGCGTTGATTGGGATCCATTGTGCTATTGTTGTTGCTCAGTCATTTCAGTTGTGTATGACTCTTCATGACCTCATTTGCAGCTTTCTTGGCAAAGATACAGGAGTGATTTGCCATTCCTTCTCTAGTTCTTTTTACAAATGAGTAACTGAGTCAAGCAGGATGAAGTGACTTGCCCAGGGTCACACAGTAAGTGTCTGAGGCCAGATTTGATGTCTTCCTGAGTCCAGAACTGGCACTCTATCTACTTGTGGTTTGTTGTTGCTTAGTCACGTCCAACTTTTCATGACCCTGCACACCACACTTTTTATGGGCTTTTCTTGTCAAAGATACTGGAGTGGTTTACCATTTCTCTGTCCAACTGATTTTACAGATGAAGAACTGAAGCAACAGGGTTAATTAAGTGACTTGCCCAGGATCACACAGGTGCTAAGTGTCAGAGGCCAGATTTAAACTCAGATCTTCCTGATGCCAGGCCTAGCATTTTATCCATTGAGCCACCTAGATACCTCCTTATTGCATTGCACTTTAATTCTGTTCTGCAGAGACCAGAGAACTTGTCTTATCCAAACAATCATTTGCTGAGATGTGGTATTGTGAAGCAGGATCGTCTAGTTCAATAAAATTGTCAATTCTGATTATGCCATATATATGTGATCAGAGAGAAAATAGGCTAGATATTGGACAGTTTTCATTTCTGATGATATATTCCCCAAACTCACTGATGTAGTTTATACTTAAAATATTCTTTTGTGAATTTGAGTTTTTCATAATATTTTTTATCCGCTTCATCTAGGTTCTTCCCTATTTTTCTTCCAACTATAAAGTTCATTTCTGGGCAAGTGTTTGGTCCAGTTCTTATTTAAAATGATTGTGATTTGCATTTGCCAGTAATTTGTTTTGGGATAATTTTTTTTCTATGGAAAATTTAATGTTGTATTACATTCACTAGACCATCATCTTCAAACACCTTAAAGAAAATTCCAACTATTTAAGTTTACTTTACAGAGTAAGACAAGGACACAATGGAAAAGTTGTGTTTTTCATTCAGCCCCCACATTTCCAGGTGAGCCATGTTTAATTCCCTTAAATTGATCCTTAGATAATATGACTACTCATCAACAAAACCACTGTCTTCTGTATGTATTTCAATTTGTATATTCCAGGTGATTGAAATAGAGAATAAAATTCAAAAACCTTAACTTGACATTCAAATTAAAATGTAATAGGTACACAGAACACATCAGGGAAGTGTTCAAGATTCTGAAAGGAAAGGGACTCTGATAGGAGGTATGATCTAGGTGCCTAGAGAAGGGGTTTTTAAGGAAAGGATGGGTTGTAAGATATTGATGAAGAAATATTGTCTAGGCACAAAATGGGTATGAAAGCAGTGGAAATGGGTGAAAGAATAAGATTATGAGGTTTAAAGTTGGAAGGGGCCTAAGAAAGTACCTTGTCTTGACTTCTCATTTTACAGATGATAAACTTGAGGCACAGAATGGTTAAACGGCTTCCTTAATCAATCACAAAATTATTCAATCAGTTGCAAATATTTTTAAGTGTTTACAATCTGTCAGGCACATTGTGAGGTGAAAAAAGATACAAATAAAGACAAATATATATTCTGTACCTTAATGGAGCTCTGTTTCTAATGGGGAGACAATATACAACATTGGACTGTTTGTGTATAAATGTATATGTGCGTGTGCGTGTATGTGTGTATACATACACACAGTAACTGGAAGGGGGATCTTAGAAGGAAGGCATTAGAAGTGCCTTCCACTAAAGAATTTGGAAAAGGGTCCTGCAGAATGTAGGATTTAAGCTAAATCTTAAAGCAAGTCAGGAAACTTTTCTGAAGGCAGAAATTAGAAGGAGAAGCATTCTGAAATGGATGGACTGAAAAAAGCACAGGCAAGAGTCAATTGGGAATTTTGAGAGCATCTGTATTAGCTGGGCTGCCGACTGTCTCATGGGAAAACCCAGAGGAGGCAGCCCTGAACTAAGGTGTGTGTGTGCCTTTTAAACATTTCGACACTTCCCAGTATAGTCTTGTGGTTTCTACAATGAACATTTCTCACAGAACAGTTTTAACAGGGGCCCAAGTTGCTGCTAGGCAAGGGAACCCAACAGAAAGTTGTTGCTAGGCATAGGGGCCCAACAGAATGTCGCTGCTAGGCAAGGTTGCCCAATGCTGCCCAGCAACTCAACAGATATTTTTTAACCCAGGGGCCCAAGTAGGGGATCCACTTCAATTCTAGAAAACGGACACAGTAAATGAAAGAACCACAAATTGGTAGATGGAGAACAATGGGCAAACAACAACACCCAGAAAGAATGCCAGTGTTACTGGATTCATGGAGTACATGAGTTACAGGAGGAGATTAAAGGGTAAGAAAGCAGGAAAGTTAGCTTAGAGCTAGGTTGTGATGACTATAAAAACAAATAGATGTCTCTATTATCTGAGGACCAGTTAATCTAAGTTAAAGAGGTTCATCAACCAGAAATCTGGATAAGGAATGATTTTATTTCCTTCTTTGCTGGCCATGGTCACTTACAAAGATGATCTACTAAGGCATGGAGGGATTGTTTACTGGGTAGGTGAATGAAGCAGACATACCAGAGAAATATTTTTTTGTCTCCTTTACTATTGACCTAGTCTACCTGATTTTTTCTTAATATTAAAGTAGTTTTGTGTGTGTGTGTGTGTGTGTGTGTGTGTGTGTGTGTGTTTATGACTAAGTATGCCAGCATTCAGTATGTGGCTTAAATTCCTAGCTTACTGATATTAAAGCTATATAATTTGAGTTCTTTTTAGTTCCTTTATTCTACACCCACAAATTTTTCAGTGTTTTCATCCATTTGTTCTTTTTCTCCTATCTCAGAAAAAAAGAAAATGAGTTGGCTTTTCTCTTTTCCAAGATCTTTGTGGCCTGATCCCAAGCATTCCCACTTCATTCTGGGCTTTTGATCCATGATGATCCCTTTGTTCTTTTGTGCTATAATCTATTCCTCTTTATTAGATAATTGTTTTTAAATATGCTCATGTCTTACCCTAAAACAGAAAGAATTTCCTTTCCTTTAATCCTGATAAACTCTTAGGCTATTTTCATAATATTTTATATTTATATTATATTTATAATATTTTCAGAGCTGAAAGGGAACTTAGAGGACCTTTCTACCAACTCATTTCACTGCCAAACCTCTAGAAAGAGCAGTTATATATTCACTACCTTCATTTCCTTTCCATATACTAGTTCATGAAATCTGGCTTATAATCCTTCCTAATGAACAGCAAATGGACTTTTCTAAGTCTTCATATTTCCAGCTTCTCTGCAACACGACATTGTTGGATTACTTGTTGATTATTTCCTTCTTTTCATCTCCATCATGCAGCACCATTCTACTTCTCCTCCTACTTCTATGAACACTCCTGTCTATGATAGGGTGACCACAATCAGAAATCAGAGCAGTTGATCTGTGAAATATAAAGGAGTAATTACCTCAAATAATCACAATGAGAGTACTATTCTCTTTCTAATTATTAGACTACTTATGGTTTAAAAGTAGGTGGTCTGGGCTATTTGATTGATGTTGAGGCTATTACTTTATATCCTGCTCTTTTTTTTTTTGCAGAAGTAGCAGAGGGAATGTCATGTGAGATGTCTTTACAGTAGAGATATTCTGCTGTGGAAATTCTGGTTATCTGAGCATCTTTAACTTTGTGTCTTTTTCTTACACTACAAAAATAAGTTTAATAATTAGTTTTTGTTTTAAACTGCTTGAAGACTTAGGCATAGACTGTATCACAGGACTGGGCAATTAGGACAAAATTTTTAATATTTTCCTTCTTGGAGATTTTTCTAATTCACTCAAGCATACTTGTGTCTAAAGTTAGGTCAAGCAAAGTCAACAAGCATTTTCTTACTGTCATCCAGGTGCTTTGATAAAACCTTTACAAGTATTATGGCACTTTTATCCTCACAGCAGTTCTGTGATGTAGGTTTTCTTATTATTCATATTTTATAATTGAGGAAACTGGAACAGGCATACATCTATTAAGTGTCTGAGGCTAGATTTGAACTTGCCTATTTCTGATTCCAGACCCACCATTCTTGTCATTATGTAATTTAGATTCCATATGAAGAGGTCTAGCATCAGGAAAGATGATGGGAGAGAAATGAAAGAATGTGTTTGGTCAGACTGATTACTTCTTCAAGACAGGTCTTGGGAAGAATCTTTGGGGTTTAGAAGATTTCTGGGATATGATTAAATTCAGTCAGGAGTAGAGCCAAGAGAGTAGTAAAGGAATAAATGGTTATAGTTCTGTGGAAGCCACTTAATATAGGGCCCGGAATACTGGCACATTTTCCTCCTTCTGTTCCTTTAAGGGAAGTGTTGCATATAACTCCTTCCTTATCTCTTTTTCTTTCTTTCTGTATACCCCATATTTGTCGATCTCATGTCTAAAACTAAAACCTCTATACCCATGGCTCCCAAATATGTTTCTCCTTCCTCAACTTCTCATCTGAATTATAGACTCATATTGCTGTTTATTGTATATTTATTGTCCTGTAGATCTGCAGACCTATTGTAACCTCACACTGAATATGTACATAAAAATTCTCATCTTTATCCTCAGTCCACTTCTTCTAGCCTTTCACATTTTTATTAATGGTATTACCAATCTGCCAGTACTCCAGATGTGAAATCTCACAATCACTTTTCATTTCTCCTTTTCTTCTGTTCAAATAGTTGCCAGGTCTTATTGATTTGATATTACCTATTTGGTGTTGCTCACTATCGTTCTGTCTTTACCAGTCTTGGTGCTACCAAGACCTCATTAACTAGTATTGCCTTTCAAACAGTCTCATTGCCTTCAATCTCTTCACTATCTGATGTATCCTCCATACCTCTGTTTGCACAGATGCTCTTCCCCTGCTCAGAAATATTCAGTCTTCCTTAGTGAAATAATTGCTTAGTGAATTGTCAGTCAATTTATTTATTTTTTTTAGTTCACAGTAGTCAGGAAAATAAGGAAGTAATAGCACATTGCAATGAGTAGGAAAAGAAACTTGAATTAAATATTGCAGATGCCAAAAATCTCATTTTCACATTTGAGTGATTGAATAGAAAACCAGGGAGAAACAAACTACCAAATCAACCATCAAGACCCTTCACCATCTTGCTTCCACATCTTATGATGTTGCTTCATACAACTGTCTTTAGGCATGTTATGCTTCTTTTGAACCAAAAAGACCAAACATGTCCTTTGCTTTTCCAAATCTGTATCAATCATCATCCCCTATGCCTAAAGTTCTCTCTCCCCTATTTTCAACAGTCTTTAATTCCTACCTTCTTTTTGATTTGGTTTCTTAAAGAAGCTTCTGAAGACAAAGATATTATTTTATTTTGGGTATAATTTTTAACAGGTTAGCTTTAAGAAAGTTATACATTGTAGTTTTATGGGCTACTGATCATAAACTATGGATGGGTATATACAAAGACTTTCAATCAAAGACTGTAATCAGCAATCAAAAAGCTTTCTCAAGTACTTTTTCAGCACTATTGGTCATCTGGAATCATTAGTTGGTCATTGCGTTAATCAGAGTTTTTACGTCTTTTGAAGTTGATCTTTTTTTTTTAAACAATGTTGTTTATAAATTATCCTCCTCTGGATGGATTTATATGAGTTTATATGCATGTTTTTTTTAAACTGTCCTTATGACACAAAAATATTCAGAATGTGGTACATTTTGGAATATGGACATTATGTAAAGTTCCTTGACTACAATGTGTATTTGTCAAAGTAGTTTTTCTTTCTTTTATTGCTGAGAAGAAATTTGTGAGTGAAAGAGAAAAAAAACTTTTAATTTAAAAATAATCAAAAAAGCTAATCTCTAAATATCATTAGAAAAATGTAATAAAACTCCTTGATTTGTGCTTACTACTATCTTACTCTCTATCTCCAAGTGGTGTCAATGAATATATTTCATTTCATTTTCTCTAGTTTGGCAAAAATAATCCAAAATCCTTGCAAATCTAGAAACAAAGCTATGTATAGAGTTGAATAGAAATGTGGTAGTCTAGAAGATTTTTTTTCCTTAAGGATATATTCAACATTTCTATCCTTTGAAAGGTACTAGTCAAGTGGATATACACTCTGAAGTAGTCTACACAGGATTTTGCCATTATGGCTAAATCCATTTAATAGACTTTTCTTAAGGTTCTAGTATTAAATTGTTTCTGTACAAAGAAGGTAGCTACTATATTTTCTGGTATCATTATAAACTTTCCTCCACTAAGTTCTACTCTATTATTCATCGTAGTGTATATGGAAGTGGCCTTGAATTATCAAGGGCTGTGCCAGTAAAGACCAGTTCTCTCACACCCTATCAAAATGAAAATTTTTCGAGGAAAGACCCGAAAACATCTGAGGATGAACTGAGGATGAGATGGTGGCCACCAGGAGATAACTTTTATGGCCAAGGGGATTCAAGAAGACAATTTATTATGGTCAGGAGGAGTTATATTCTGTCTCAGTATAATGGCGAAGCATCCACCCTGATACAGCTTTTGAAATAATGAAGAGACATTCACATTTTTTATCATCTTTTCTGGGGAGGTTAAAGAGCTCACTTAAATATTTGAACACTAGCCTGATGAGTAGATATGAATGAGTGAGAAGTTTCAAAAATTTAATCCATATAAGTGAAAAGATTTACCTGGGGAATATAGGAAAATTAGAATATATTTTATGAACTGAACATATTTTCAACCACTAAATTCTTGGTTCTAAATCAAGACCTTGATATAAACAGTAACTGGTGGTTATTTTTTCTACCTAGGATTAATTTTGTTGCTAAAGCTACACATTATCTCAGTCTGATCAGCCATCCATAAGAATTAATAATGAATTCAAACTAAATTTATTTTTATGGTCAAAATTCATTTCTAAAATGAAATAAATGATACATAAAACCTAAAGAGGAGGTATAGTAAAATAAAAGTTATTTCATGATGATGACACAGCTGAAAATCTATTATAAAGAACTTCTTTTAAAAAAATCTACCTGGCATCAATCACTTTTTTAAACAAACTTTTGAATTTTCTATTCTTTTGATTTTTCTATTTGATTTTTTCTATTGATTTTCTATTCTTTACTTGTAATTCTTTCTATTGTTTGGAAACTAAGAATCTCCCCAAATCCCAGTCAATGCACTACAATAAAACTGTGAGGTCAATATTATTAATTCCAAGTGGGTAATAGCTTTCAATATGGTGGAAAGTTATCTCTATATATAGCCTGAATCTCCACATATACCTATCAATTTTGACAAAACCCTGATATTTATCTTGCACCTTAAGGTTTGAAAAGTGTTTCGTATATGTTATGCAATTTTATTCTTGCAACAATCTTATGTGGTAGTGCTATAGTAGACTTAGAGAATTAATGACCTGATCAGACTCAAATGACCAATAAGCATCAGGTGAGATTCATACTCAGGTCCTCAACTCCTTATCCAGTGCCAGAATCACAACATCATGCAAATCATGTTACAACAGTAACTTATGTGGGATGTAAACATTGTTGTACAATGGCAAAGTATTCAAAGCAATAATATGAAAAGTAACCCTTCAGTTGAAGAAAAATAAGAGGTTATCTGAGTTAATTATATTAACTGTCTACAGGATTAAAAATAGATAATTGCTCAATATTCTATTTCAGTTAGAGTCTAAAATGAGAATCTATGAAAAAATGATCAGTTTTAAAACTACTACACTGAGATTACATGAAACCCAGCCCTTCATTTTCCTCTTTTTATCCCAATATCCAAACCTTTTGATGAGACACAGAATCCACAGAGAAATTTGGAAAATATGACATAAGTATTCTCATAGTCTGACAATGAGTATATTTCAAGTTAAAATCAGGGTAAGACCAATCATAAAATTTCATAGCAGTCCAGGACCCTTAACAATCTTTTGAATTTTTTTGTGTGTATAGTCATTTTCAATGACGTACTTATAATGAATGGTTCAATATAGAGACTAAAGCCATAAATGGATTATTTGAGTAAATGAGAGTATTTAGTCTAGACAGCACTCATGGTGGGTTTGGGGGAAGAATGGCTTGATAATTGTCTTCTAGTATTTAAAAGACTATCATTGAAAAAAAGATAAAAAATAGTTGAAAGTTGCAAAGATTGATTTTAATTGAATGTAAATAAAAATCTTCCTAACAATTAGAACTAGCCAAAAGTAGAAGAGAGACAGATTGTCCACAGCAGAGGTTGTCAAGCCAAGGCTAGATGACCATTTGCCAGTGATGTTGTAGAAGGAATATTGCCAGGTGTTGTGGTAAATCCAAATTAAGTACAAAATCAGTCTAGCGAACCATAAGGAGTAGAGGACCACCAAGTTGCTTAGGGCACAGCAAACCAGGGGGTTTTGGAAGTGAAACAGGCCTAATTTTCCAGGGATAGTGGGATGATATCCAAGAATAGCCTCCTTACTTCTGACCTATGTGAAAAAAAAGACAATTTTAAAAATGAAAAATGTATTCTCAGTGACTTAGGAGCTTTTTAGATTGATCTTTGAGATCTCTTTCTGCTCTGATATTCTGTAATGTAATTTTGTTGTATGTGTTTACACATGATATTGACTACATAAAGTGATTTAAGTGTGATCTGTGAGTTCAAAAGCATAGTTCTGAGCTTACACAGACAAGCTTCAATTATGAAACCCGCTATGGCCATGGTAATTAAGTCCTTAAGGGTGCCAATTTCCATCCTCAGACCATGTCAGTGTCTAGGAGCTGCATTGGTCCATAGCATCAAGGAAGAGAACAAGGTTGATGATCTGTTCAGATCCCATGGATACCATGTATAAATGAAATTGTAGTTGCTGGCATCACCTGCATATAAAGAAGCAGCAAAATAAGTGATGATCCAGGACATGAAGTTGACCGAATCTATTCATTTCCTCCTTTTTCCTAATGCTGCTTTTATGCTTATGCTATGCTACAAATATCTAACCTTGGCTGCTGGATCCCTGATCCACCTAGCCTTAGCATTATGAGGAGTTGATCGTGAATGGACTAGCTTTTATGAGTATGCTTGTGTATATGTTCAATATACACAAGCATATAAATTAATAGCTGCATATTCAGAAATGAATATTCTTTTTTGTACATTCACTTTGAGAAACAAATTCAGATGTATAAATGCCCCTAGACCAACACAGAAAAACAGATTCACACTCTACAAACATGTCTTTTCAGACACCATGATATGTATATTGTGGGGACAGCAGAGAATACACAGTCACACAATACACACCAGTAAAGTTACAGTTATAAGTTCATACAGGCACATATTCACACAGATATAAACTCAGATGAAGAGACATACACACTCATTGAGAAATACTGGAGATACATGATTAAGCAAATACTTCAGACACGTATTTAGAAATACATAAAAACTTGAGAAAACAGAGAATCACTAAATCAATTTAATATACTAATATAGGCACAGTGAAATTCAAAATACTTAGACTTTTTTTTCCCTTAAAAGCTCTTTGGGCTTAATAATTATTTCTCATGCTTCTGGCTTCCAGATTTGAGAGAAGATGGATGATGTTGATACCATTTCAGGGTTCTGAAGGGAGAATAAGATCCTGAGATGAAGTTGATATGAGAAGAGATATCATTATGCCTCATGTCTGAACCTGCTACACTAGGGACTTTAGGGAATTTTCTCTTAGATGAGATATAGGATTCTCTCCTGTTTGAGCTGAGTTCCCTTGTTCCTGATGGCAGAGTCCTTTACTTTCTATTGTCTGGTATATATTCTCCTAAATATACTTTTTCTGATTTCTCTTTTGCTACTAAATTGGATAAATCGGTTTCTTTGCTATATGTGCTCATTGTGCAACTGATATTGAATGGTATAATAGTAATTTAAATGAAAAATCTTTCTCACTAGTTAATAGGCCCATATGATGTGCTTAAATTGGCTGGAAGCCTAGGTCACGTGTGGTGAGAGGAGCTTGCTGAAGAGGAGGAACAGGAAGGGTGGAGCGGAATTGGGAGGAAGTGAGTGGGTCAGAGGGGACAGAACACAGGCCAACTGACACAGACCAGCTGACATGTGGTGTAACTGTTGTTGATAGTGCAAAGACTCTAGCTGAGGGAGGGATGGTTTGAGAATGAATTTGCTCTCTGCTGTGATCATGTTTATTAACTTGGTCACCATGATGGATTTTGCTTTCTGGTTCTGGGATTTGGCTTTCTGGTGCTTAAATAAACATTTTTCTTCTGCCTTCCATATAGAAAGTCTTTTATATTTTGCAATTGAGAACTGTGCTGGCATATTAATAGTCACTACTAGTGCTGAGAACATTGCCTTGATGATACATTTGGCATCAAGAACAAGATCACAAAGTATAAAATCTCTATTAAGAGGCAGAAAGGATTTAGAGGGAGACATTAATAACCCAGAATGGGAGGATTTACTGTATTCCCTTCAAGCAAAGGAATGGGCTAAAAGCACTGGGCCTTGTGAAAACTGGGAAGCAAGGTTACAGGATGGGGAACCTGAAGATTTGGAAAGGTGTTTGCAAGGAACACCAATAAGACTAGGGAAGGAGTTGTCAGGGGTAAGTAGAAGAGGCTGGATTTTACTAATAGCTTTCAGTATAATGTGTAGAAACAGAGATGAGTTGCTTAAGGGACAAAATCAAATAGAAAAAGAGTTAGTTTGCATGGGAATTCTCATTCTTCAGGCTCTCCTTCAAAAGGGCAACCTGGGGGATCTCAGGAAGAAGGAAAGGCTATTCATTTAACTCAGAAGAAGCTGAAGGTTAACAAAAGAAATGCACATCTGACCTTTGTACAGACCCAGCCTAGTTGCCACAGTGACAAAATAATTTTAGAGGAAGAAGTTTCTCAGTTAGAAGCATGCCCAATAGTGAGGAAGAAACAAGAGAACCAAAGAGGTAACTCAGTGTTTAGGGAAAGAATTGAGGATTTTATTCAGCAGGAAGTTACAGAAATTTTGAGTTGGGTCACCCAAAGGATGGGAGAAACGTTAATATCTTGGATGGTGAGAATCAGTGATGATGGAGCTGGAGAAATAGCTATAGATCCCATTGACTGCCTGAAATTTATAGGCATTAGTCAGAATCCTTTTGTACAGCAAACTTTTAGAGATTACAACACTCAAGGAGGTAACAATACAACTAATCTGTTAGTTTTGGCTGCTGAAGGCTGCAGTAGGCGGTATCCTACTGATTCTATGTGGTCTATGTGAAGACAAACCCTGGTATTCATTTAGGAACTGTATAAGAAACTTAAAGAAAGAGGTGATAGAGACTGCCATAGTGATCAGACATTCAGATGCATACTATGATACTCCCTTTGCAGTTTACCATAGGAATAAAATAGTGAAGACAGCTCCTCTTACTTGAAAGTATTTGATTTTGACTCTAATAATTAGGGAAATAGGACCCCCTCTTTCAGAGTTGTAGGACAAGATTTCACAATTAGGTGACTTAGGAGATTGGGGAAAAGGCAACATTGCTAGAGAGAGAAGAGTAAATAGCCAGAGGATTCAAAATCAGAATAAATTGACAAGGAGAGAATTGTTTACTGCTGTATTGAGATCAGGGGTAGATTTTAGAAGCATAGAAAATATTCCAGCTAATGAACTATACAGAATGTACTCAGAAAAGGAACTTGATACTAGACAAAATAGAGAAGTAAGAACTGCCCCTACAGATCCTGCTGAGCCCTTGTACCCCAGTTTATCAACTTTCAGGGAGAATAGGAAGTTGCTCAAACCCCAGCTCAGATTAGGATTAACAACTCAAGGAATATATGTATTGTCTGGAGTGATAGATTCTAATTATCAAGGAGAAATTATTGCAACATACCAAAATTTAGATGATAGATTTATATAATTTTGTAAAAATGATAGAATAGTTCAAGTGATTATTATTCCTTGTGAAACAAAACCACTTTTGAAAATTTAGCCTCCTGAAATAATAACAGAGGAACTGAAGGATTGAGCTCTACTGTTAAAATAAAATTGGGAGCTGAAGTATGGATAAAATGGAAACCAGACAACATTTCGAAGGCTGTGGAAATTATAGCACATAGGAAAGATAATACTATAATTGTTATTTATTCAAGAAAGAATGATTACCAAATTGTACCCTTAACTTGCGTATTTTACCATGAATGAGGCTGTGATAGTGGATTTATGGACTCCAGAGTCATAGCTGACCCTATATCTACTCTGCTACTGGTAATTGTTTTCTGGTTTTGTTTGTTTGTTTGCTTGTTTTTTGACTTTTTATCTGTTAAACTTGTTTGCTAGATTTGTTTCCTATAGGCCTAGTACCCCGCACCCACCCCTGCAGATGCCTGATTGCTTAAGCTGGATGTCACCTCCAATCCATAACAGTGATGTGTCATCTCTGGACCTGAAATTGACCAAACTCCAGATGACAGCTAAAGAACTGATCCTTCAAATTGGACCTCTTGTGGCAGGGACAACTGTATGTCCAATCTCAGCAGGAAATAGTTGTGGAAGAAGAGACCTTCACCCCTTACCCCAAAATTTTGGGCCCCATTTTTTGAGGGGGAATGATGGAGTGCTTATAATACCAGTTGCTCCACCACCCTATGTGATGAATATGTAAGATCTTGGGGCTGATTGTAATAGTAATTTAAATGGAAAAATCTTTCTCATTAATTAATAGGCCCATATGATCTGCTTAAATTGCCTGGAAGCCTGGGTCACATGTAGTGGGAGGAGCTTGCTGAAGAGGAGGAACAGGAAGGGTGGAACTGAACTGGGAGGAAATGAGTGAGTGGGGTCAGGTCAGAGGGGATAGAACACAGGCCAGCTGACACAGGCCCAACTGACACAGTGTGAGAGTTGACAGTGAGAAGGCCCTGGGTGAGGGCAGGGAGGTTTGAGAATGGCTTTGCCCCTTGTTGTGATCATATTTATTAACTTCTTAGTCACCATGATGGATTTTGCTTTCTGGTTCTGGGATTTGGCTTTCTGGTGCTTAAATAAATGTTTTTCTTCTGCCTTCTACATGGAGAGTCCTTTATATTTTGTGATCTGAGAACTACGTTGGCATATTCATAGTCCCCACCAGTGCTGTGAACATTGCTTTGGCAATAAAAAATGGGAAGGGTACCAATCCTTGGAAATAAAGCTCGAGTCCTCCTTTTTCTATTAATATATAACGATCAGGAGTTCATCTTGAGCCTGAAAATCACATTCCCTGGATGAATAATAATTTAGGGAGCAAATAGGTATAATTCTAACTTTGTAACCCCTTCCATTCTCTGAATAGAGCAGAGTGGCCAAATTTCTGTCTCCTTTTGAGACATATAATGGCACCCCTTTTGCTACATGTGGGGAACTATTTCATATAGTTAGATGCACACACAAGCACTTATGTTTGTACATTTATATGTGTTTAAAATAAAGGATGAATCCTAGTGTCAGATTTTACAACTTTCCTTGAAATTCAAGCATAACTCAGTTTAGAGAGACTCATGATTGACCTCAGGGTGATTGATTTTTATGCCATTTCTATTATGTGACAGAGGAGTTGCGGGTGATGTGAGTGGAGAGAGTCCTCATACCAATAAGAAATCCATATCACTTAAGTATTAAAGGTATGTGTGTGCAGCATATATGTGTTAATATAGATAAGGTAGCTGTCAGTACCTGACTATTATTTGGAGCTGCTCTTGTTCTGGTTTGGTTTACCAACAGTAAATTTTTTAATGCACTCAGAGAAAGAAAACTAACTTTTAAAATCCCTTCTGTATTTAATATTTAATAAGGTTAGAAAACCAACTTAATAAAGACATTTTAAATCACTCTGTAAATACACTCATACAAATCACAAAGGTTCGACCTCTGCTAGATACTGAAAAACCAGGCAATTAAATACACTCTCAGCTAAGTAAAGACACATAAGAGATTTTAGAAGGTAGGGAGGGTAGGAAGCAGAGAAAGTACTTTCACTTCCCTGGAGTGAGCAAGATTCCTGGCTAATTACTATTTAATGATCATAGAGTGAATCAAAATATACGTGCTGGGTACAGTCTACATAATAACGATGATATCCTATTTTTCTTCCAAATGCTATGCATAACTATGCTTGATGCCTATTTATGCTAATTGGCTGTTTTGGTCATTTCCTGGTGGGAGGGTTGTTCCAATGTTGCACAAATACTGTTTCATTTTTTGAAATTTGTCCAATTCCTTGTCCAATCCCTTATCCTTGCCCTTTACTCCTTAGATTTAACATGAGCATAAATAGCCTTTTAAGAATCTAATCAATAGAGTTCCTCAAGGATATTTTGTAAAGAACTTTACCTGAATCCTGATCTTAGTTTCTACTTGTTTCTTGTCTAACTTAAAATTTTTTTTTTCAGAACTAAGATCTCTAAATGGAACCTCTGGATCTTTTATTTTTCATTTTTTGTCCCCAATTATCCATAATTTCCCTTCTCCCCTGCTTCACTCTCCAAAAATAGTCTCTTGCCCAAACACAACCAAAGCATTCTGACCCCTTCCTCTCCTCTTCCCTCCTTATTAATAACAGTCTCCATTTCTAAGCCTGTACTTGCCTTTCTACATTTGAAAAATACATTTATTTCACTCTTTTTTGCTAAGTTTTGTATCAAACATTTATAGCCTAGATTTTTTTTTCCGTTTCAACTATAGTGTAATATGACAATTATGGATGTGTTGTCTCTTCTCCCTTTTGTCACTACTGGAGGTCAAAATAGCCTGATATGCTTCATTCTGACCTACTGACATTGCTTTGTAGTCTTTACTCCCCTGCTGCTTAATTCTGTGTCTGGACTGAGAAGCAATCAATTTACTACTGAGCACAGAGAATAGGAATGGAGGAGAGGAGGAGGGAGGAAAGGGGATGTGAAAAATGCAGATGCAACAATTATCCAAGTAGGTGTCCCTTTTCAATAAGCTGAATGGGAGAACTAGTACATGGAAACTGACTGTGATTACTTCACATCTACATTTGACATATCTGGTTTGGAAATATAAATCAGCCATGTATTAACCTGGAAATTTTAATTAATAAATTATTCATCCCCTTATTTTCCAGCTGTCATTATAGTAATGCCCTAATTTTTATCTTTATCAATTCCACATTAAATGTCATTTTATAAAACAAAAATAGAGAGTGGAGTAGGCGTTGATAAACTTTATGCTTGCAGCTTAAAACTTCTACATTAAGAAAAATCCTTATATTGCTTTTCACAAACCAAAAGTTAAAGAATTCCACCCCCCCCAATTACAGACCTCTGAAAAAAAGGGGATGCACTCTTTCTCTTGGATGCTTTTTGGTAACTGTCTACCCAATATTAACGTCCTTCAGTAGTCAATGCTCCTACATCAGCCTCCTGCTTCTCTTGATTATGAACAGTAAAGTACAGTCATCTGCATAAGCCAGCCCTACTCTCACCATCATAATGAGTTAGGGGACATGTAACAGTACCGGGATGAGTGCCTGTATGCAAATCAGCTTGAAGCCACTTGAGTGCCAAGCTGGATGCTTGTCCACATTCCCCAGGCCACAGGGCCTGCGCATAAATAATTCTACTTTTAAATTTACAGAACCGAAGTGGCAGTATCAATACTAATAAAACAAGACTCAATTCCCATATCTAAACTTATACCCATACTCACATGTACAAAACCTTCATCCTCAGAGTTGATGGAAATGTTCTGTAATTTCTGTTACTGTTTTTCCTAACAAATGTTTATAGTTGGGTTTGGCAAAACGTTTACTAAGGTTTATTTGCTTAATGTCCAAATAAGTGATAGTGAACAAGAGGTACCAACATGTATGGCAAATCAATACTAGGAGACAAGTGAGTGCTTTCCCATTTGTATTATGATTAAAGGATCCCAAGAAAAATATCATTTTAGAGTATAGAATCTAAGGTGCAATGTTTCAGGTTTTTTTTCCCCCTAATCTACCAAACTTCCTTAATTACAGACTGTGATTTATTGCTTTCTATCACTATTCTTTTTTCTTTGATGAGAAAATCTAGATATCATGATAATCCATGCCCTAATATTACTATTAATGACTTAACTATATATATATTTATATAAAACTTAGTTATATGTGTGTAAATTAAATCATGCTTTTTATTCTGACAGATGACATTTATGAATTTGTTTTAATAAAATATTTATTCATCATATATAGTAAGGTGTCCATCAAGTAATAGGCAAATGTGATTTATGTTGCATAAGAATTCAACTATTGGCCACTATTCACTAACAGCTGTTAAAATGAAAATTGCATAATAAAGAATTCTGGACTCTGCTCTGATGGAGTTTTATTCATGTCAGGGCAAATCATGGGATTACTTAAAAAATATGTCCCCTCCTATGGTACAGACAGTATACACTGCATGTCTCATAGATTATCAATTTATATCAAGAAATAGGAAAAGGAAAACTACATACATTCTTTAATTTGTTGTAAAAACAATCAATTTTAGAAGGAAACAGTATGTTAAAAAGCAGATGTTTTTCAAAATCATGTGACAATACAGTTGCAACACCTTTGGAACTTGTATATTACTAAAATATACCTTGTATATATTAAAATATCTTTCTTGTGCCAAAGGTTTTTCAAAGGCTAGTTGAGTAAGATAAAAATTGCAAATTTTCTAACATTCAGCAAATTTATTAGATCAAAAAAAATCTTTTGATATTTTTTAAAAAAAGGACATTATAAATTAATTCATGTAAAGTCTAATACTCATAGCTGGATATAAAAAAGGCAGAGAAATCTCATTTATGAAAAAAGTTAGAAGTATGGATAATGCATTTACAAAGTAATATTTTTTATAACTACCCAATTAAAAATACATACTCTGCAAATGAAATTAAAGAAAATAAAGGTCTACTTATTTATGCAAGCACTTTACCAAAATGGTTATTTTATTTAAACAAAACCTAAATATTTTGAAATATGAATCAATATGGATCTCATTTGCCATGGACATATGATACCATGGTCATACCTAGAGATTTTGTAAAGCATATCATCATAACTAGGAAGGGAAAGATGAATGGTAGAGTATGCAGGGTATGCTGATACACATAGCATGACCTCTAAGGAATGACTAGGTATTCATTTGATATATTTGATCTTAGTCTATTTGAACAATAGATATATTCAATATGTTATCTTCCATTAGTTTGTTGAAATAAAATTTTAGAATGGAAAATCTTTTGTTTTGTCTATTCTTAGTATTTTCCTTGCATGAAATTAGACTTTCTCTTACTTCTGGTGGTTTCACATTACCTTCTATTTTTATCTTGTATATATGTGTTTTGTACATATGTATTTGCACATTTGTCAGTCAATAAACATTTATTAAGTGTTTACTTTGTACTAGGCACTGTGCTAATCTATGTACACTTATATGCATCTATATACATAAAAATGCATATTGATGTGCATATGCATATCCATATTCATGTATGTTGTCACCTCCATTAGAATATAAGTTTCTTGAGTGCAGGGATTGTTTTCACTTTTCCTTCACTACTTAGGACAGTAAGTTTTGATAAATGATGCTGAATGTTTGATAGACTAATTAACTGAAAAATAATTATAAGTAGCAATAGCATCAATATTACCATTTGTTGTTGTACATATGCATAATATTGTTTTATATATGCAAATTATAAAGTTTTATTAATAAATATGTGTTATGTTTATTTTATGTTTAAGACAATTTACGTTATTATAGAAGTGTAATAAATTATTAATTTTATTTTAATAATGAATAGGAACATTGTTTGAGTAGATTGTTTTATAAAAAAGTTTTGATGATGGTGTCTTTTCATAAAACAGAAAGGCATTGTTACATGTAGTTTTGCAAAAAGCAAACAAGATCAACTGGAACAATTTTGTGATTCTGAGAGCCTGCTGTTCTTTGAAACTAGTATGATTAAGTTCGGTGATTGGAGTGGGAAGTGAAAGTGCATTGTTAGGGAAGAGGAAGAATCAAGTTAGTAACTTTCCTTTCTCCCACAAAAGCCATGGAAAGAAAAGGGAGATATCTGGGTTAAAATATAATTGTTTGAAATTTAAACATGAACAAACTGTGGTAGACCTTAAAATAAAATGAAACAACACCCTAAAACATAATAGCCCATTGTATCTTCTCATGCTCTTCTATCATTGGTTCTGGGGAGGGTTGTTGTAGGATATAGTAGGATTGTAGTGGAGTGGTCCAGCAAAACTTCAGTTAGTCTAAGTTATCACTGTCTAAGATGAACTTAGCAGTCTTTCTTAACTATAATCTTAAACTTAACCTGGAAAAGCTTTTTTGTTTTTTTCTTAAAAAAAAAAAAGCCACTTCTAGGAGGCCCTAGAAATGAGAATTAGAAAGAACTGTTCCCGAAACAGGCTGGCCTAACTGTATGAGGCCAGTATTGTTTTATTTGAGACTGAAGTTATCTGCACTTTATCCACAGATTAATTTCTAATCAAATCTCAAAGAAAGTTCTGCTTTATGAAAATTTAATTTAATGAAATTGTAGTATTTCTACAATTTAATGAAAGACTATAGAAGTACTATTCTGTTTGTCCCTATTCACCCATATATAGTCTCACCCATATATAGTCAGATCAAGTTTTTTCTCTTTTTCTTATATCTATTTCAGACTATTTTTATGTGGAATTTTTATAATGTTATAACCATTTGAATATACAGCAAAATTGAATCACTTTGAAGTTTAAATAACACTTTTAGAAATGCCATACTTGCATTTTTATGAAGGAAAACATCATTTACTGGCATGAATATAAACTGTGCCACATATGCCAAAGTCACTGGCTATCATTTTATTAAAAACTAGATATACTTGGGAGGTTTCAGGTAGAATATAACTTTTATAATATGAATCTTTCATTATTTAGTGACTTTTAAAAATCAGAACTGTGATTATTCCCCTTATCTTCCTTTAGGAAAACAGCATTTTTTCAACTATAGTTGTCACAGCAAAGGTGTTTCTAAATAACTATTCTCCTCTCTGTTCTACTCTTGTCCATGTCTCAGTGTTTCTTTGACACTTAAATAGAGATAATATCTACCCAATGGGACTCTTAGGGAACTAGAGAGTACTTTGTCTTATATAAAATTATATCTCTATGCCAGGTGGCAGCAACTAGCATATGCTATTGCACATAGTAAATGTTTAATGTGTGCTGATTGGAGTGAATTGAATTGTAGGACTGGACCTACTTTACAGCTTTTATCTGTGTTTAAAAACTTGTATTAAAGATGCAGAGTCCATACTACTTCATAGTAGATTTTCTAGAAGATGCTGTTTAGTCTACAAAAGCCAAGAAAATATGAAGTAGGAAAAAAAAACAGTGTGAAGAAACTCTGTGCTGAAACTATCCATCAAAACTAGAAACTGATAAGTGTTTTCTTTATTGACCTTGTCAATATTGCCTCTTGGCAAATTGGCCCCAGTGAGACACAACTATGTGTATATGCATATTATACATACATACATACATACCTGCATATCGCACATTTATACTGGAGAGATAAGATCTCTATTTATTGAAATTAAAACAGTTTGTCAATAAACATTTATTAAGTACCTGCTATGTGCCAGACACTGCGCTAACCTCTGGGGATACAAAAAAAGCAAAAGATAGTCCCTTCTCTTAAGGAGCTCACAATCTAATGGAGAAGACTACAAATAAATAGACTTGTACAAATAAGAAATATAAAGGATAAATAGCAAAAGATTGAGAGGGAAGGCACTCAATTAAGAGGAGTTGGAAAAAGCTTCCTGTAGAAATAGAATTTTAACTGGAACTTAAAGGAAAGTAGGGAAAATAATAGGTGAAAATGAAGAGGAACTGAGAAGATATCTAGAGTTGAGAGCTAAAGGCTAGGGTTACTGCATCCAAGAATAAGTGGTGGGGAGTAAAGTGTAAAAAGATCAGAAAACTAAGAAGAGTATGGGTAATAAAAGGCCTTTAATAACAGAAGATTTAGCGTTTGATACGAGGGATGATTGGGAGATACCAGAGTTTATTGGTAGGAAGGTGACAGAGTTGGACTTGTACTTTGGTAGCTGAATGAAGATGCAAAGAAGTAGAGAGAAGATTGAGGTAGGCAGCACCCACCAGCAGACTGTTACAGTAGTCCAGATGTGAGGAGATGAGTGCCAGTCCAAAGACAACATTAAAGGAGAGAAAAGAGGTGTGACAATGATGAGACAGATAGGCGTTTGAAACAGATTGGATATGAGGGATGAGAGAAAGTGAGCCGTTTAGGATGACTCCTAGCTTGCAAACCAGAGGGACTGGAAGGATGCTGTTGCCCTTGAGAGTAATACGGAAATTAAGAAGCAGAAAAAGCTCAGAGGGAAAGTAGCAAGTTCAGTTTTGTACATGCTAAGTTTAAAGTGTCTGCTGAACACTCCATTTGACTTATGAAAAGTATAAAAAGGTAAACGTGAAAGAGAAACCGTAAGGGATGTGATATGATAAAACTATTTGGTATTTCTATATAGAAGAGGATACTCGCTGTTTATAGGTATTTCTCTGGCCCCTTTGTCGCCATTCTTGATGATCCAAGACAATAATGATTCTCCCATTTTTGGGGTGAATCAAGTTAAAATATCAGCAACCTCCTACTGAGTAAAATCTCTAGTTACTTCCTTAAAACTTGTGTAACCCCCCCCCCAATTCTCTTGTTTCCTTCGTAGTACTGGACATGCACCCACATTCCTAGAAGCCTCTTCATCTAAATTGGTTTCATTTTCTTCCGGCTTGTGTTCCTCCCAGGTGTCTTAGCCCCAATCACGCCCCACAGATGTGAGGGTTGCATTCACTTTCTTGTTATCTCCCCCCATCCCTTTTCTTCTGAGCTACTATTACAGCTCTTTTCCGCTCCCACCTTTTTACCTTGCTTTTCTAAAGGAAAGTTGGGACACTGTAGCATAGAGAGCTTCTCTTGCAAATCAGATAACTTTTTTTTTTAAGCTGAACCTTTTCCTCTGGCAATTTGTCTCTACTTTTATATATAATATAATATCTTGTTAACAATGCCTGTCCTCTTCGACATATTCTTGCCATTTCTTTCCCAGGTTCTATTGGTATTCCTTGAAAAACATCTTTCTGAATCTCTGTGTTCTCCCTTCTGTAGCCTAGGTTCCTAGTTTTCATACCTAGGAACTATATGAACACAATTACAAAACATTTTTCACACAAATAAAGTCAGATTTAAACAATTGGAAAAATATTCACTGATTACATGTAGGACAACCCAATATAATAAAAACAGCAATTTTATGTAAATTAATTTACTTATTCAGTGACATCTCAAACTATCTAAATGCACTTATAAAGCTAGAAAAAATTATTAAAAAAAGAAGAAAAGGTCAAAAATATCAAATGAATCTATGAAAATGAGAAGGTGGTTTAACCATACCAGATCTCTAACTGCATTTCAGAGCAGTTGTTATAAAAACAATATAATACTGGTCATGAAATACATTGGTAGATCAGTAGAATAAATTGTGTGTGCAATACACGGTATTGAATGACCATATTTCATGATTCTTTCAGCCAGATCTATGAGCTCTTTTTTTATATTTGGTTTTTCTTGTAATGACAAAAAGAATAACTAATTAGAACTTTCCCCCTTTTAGAAGAATTTCTACAGAGAGATGTTCTACAAGAAAAGAGACTACATAAGTATGAATAAGAAGCTTCATTGAAGGTAGGAAGACCTAGATTAAAGATGTACTTCCAACATATACTGCCTGTATAACTCCAGTTACAAATTGTTTAACCTTTCATGGTTTTTGGCAACTCTCTAAGATTACATATTTCAGAAGGTGTCAACCTATATTGGTAAAGAAACTTTCTTCATTCAAGAATTCTTTATATCAATGAAATCCCTAGTTCAGTGCAGATCCTTCTACTGGAATACAGTTTGGGAAATTTGCAGTGATATTTTTTTTTTTTGCTGAAGAAGAAACACTACTAAACACAACTGTGAGATGTAGGCAATATTGATTAATAGAAGGTTAGGATCCAGTAAACTTATCCAACTCAATCAAGTATACAATTTATTAAGTGACCTTTATGTGCGAAGCATTGTGCTAAATTCTAGGTATTAAAAAAAGGAGAAAAAATAGGTCCTTCTCCCAAGAAACTTACATTCTATTGGGACCAGGAAACTGAAAGTCATGAGAGTAAAGTCTTAAGGGATCATATGTATAATAGACTGTTACTATGTGTAGAAATAAAATGTGTCATTATAAAGCATTTTAGTCTCTGAAAACATGTTTAATAAGAATGTTCGTGTAGAACTTATACAAGATTGCATGCCATCTTGGGAATGAGGTGGAGAAAATTTAAGACTTATGGAAGTGATTGTTGAAAACAAAAAACAAATAAATTAATTAAATTAAAAAAATTAAATTTTGGGGGAGGAACTATCTATCTCCTACTGGAAAGGTTAGTGAAGAATTCATATAGGAGGCAAGATAAGAGAGGAGCTTTTAAAGAAAATATGGATTCTAAGAAAAGAGGAAAGGAGGGAGTATGTTCCAGACGTAGCAGGCTTGCTGAACAAAGGAACAGAGATGGGAAACCTTGAACAAGATAAAATGATTCCCACTCTTATTCTGAAAAAAATCTTGGTATGTTTAAAAACATATATTTAGTATTTTATTTTCCCCAGTTATATGTCATTTTTAAAACATGCATTTTTAAAACTTTGAATTCTAAATTCTCTTCATTTTTCCCTCCCTCCCTGCCCTCATAGAGGAGGCAAGCAATTTGACATAGGTTATACATGTGTAGTCACGTAAAACATTTCCACATTTGTCATATTGTGAAAGAAAACAGACAAAAAAAACCTCAAGAAAAATAAAGTAAAAAAGTATTCTTTAATCTGTATTCAGACACCATCTGTTCTTTCTCTGGGGATGGACAGCATTTTTCCTCATATGTCCTTTCGAGATGTCTTGGATTATTGTATTGCTGAGAATAGCTAAGTCATTCACATTTGATCATCTTATAATATTGCTGTTCCTTTGTACACAGTACATTTCACTTTGTCTCAGCTCATTTAAGTCTTTCCAGGTTTTTCTGAGAGTAACTTGCTCATCATTTCTTATAGCACAGTAATATTCCATCATAATCATATACCACAATTTTTTCAGCCATTCCCTAACTGATGAACATCCTCTCAATATCCAATTCTTTACCACCAGAAAAGAGCTGCTATAAACATTTTTGTACATATAGATCCTTTTCCTTTTTTTAAAATCTATTTTGGAATAGAGATGAAGTAGTAGAATTGCTACGTCAAAAGTGACATGGTTTTATAGCCCTTTGGTCAAATTTCCAAATTAGTCTACAGAATGGCTTAATCAGTTCACAACTCCACCAACAGTGAATTAATGTATCATTTTCCCCACATCTCCTTCAACAGTTGTCATTTTCCTTTTCTGCCCTATTAGTCAATCTAATAGGTATGAGGTAGTACCTCAAAATTGTTTCAATTTGCACTTCTTTAATCAATAGAGAATTTTTTTTCACATGGCTATGGATAGCTTTGATTACTTCATCTGAAAACTAATCATATCTTTTGATTATTTACCAATTGGAATGGTTCTTATTTTTATGACGTTAACTGACTTCTCTATATGTTTGAGAAATGAGACCTTTTATCAGAAAAACTTACTTCAATTCTTTTCACAGCTACCATTGCTAACTGAATTTCCCTCCATCTTATTTTCCTCTCTCATTTATTCTATACTCTCTCTTTTTTCACCCTGTCCTTCTCAAAAGTGGTTTCCTTCTGACCATCACCCCTTCCAATCTATCTTCACTTTACCTCTCTCCCCAACCCAGTTTACTTTTTGCTCTTTTCTTCCTACAGGGAAAGACAGCTTTCTATACTCAATTGAATGTGTATGATATTTCCTTTCTGAGTCAATTCTATTAAGAATAAATTTCACTTATATTCCTTTACTTTTTTCTTCCTTCCCTCCACTTTAAATGCTTTTTCTTGTCTCCTTTATGTGAAATAATTTGCCCCATTCTACCTCTCCCTTTCCTTTTCTCCCACTACATTACTCTCTCACCATTTAATTTTATTTTTTAGATACCATCTTTCCATATTCACCTCACAGCTATGACTTCTGTCTATGTATATATGTCTCTTTCTTACCACCCTAATAATGAAAACTTTCTTACAAGTTACAAGTATAATTTTCCCATGTAGGAATGTCAACAGCTTAACCTTAAATCCTTTATGATCTCCCTGTCCTCTTTACTTTATTATGCTTGTCTTGAGTCTTATATTTTAAAGTCAAATTTTCTATTCAGCTCTGGTCGTTGCATCAAGAAAGCTTGAAAGTCCTCTGTTTCATTGAATATCCATTTTTTTTCTCCTGAAGGATTATACTCAGTTTTGCTGAGTAGATGATTCTTGGCTGTCATCCAAGATCCTTTTCCCTCTGGAATATTTCATTTTAATTCCTCTGATCCTTTGTCTGACTGTGGCTCCATGATACTTGAATAACTTCTTTCTGGCTGCTTGCAATACTATCTCCTTTACCTGGGAACTCCAGAACTTGGTCATAACATTACTGGGAGTTTTAATTTTGGAATCTCTTTTATGAGATTATTGGTGAATTCTTTCAATGACTATTTCATCCCCTTGTTCTAGAATACAAGGGCATTTTTCCTTGATAATTTCTTGAAAGAAGATGGTTATACTTTTTTTCATCATGCTTTTCAGATAGTTTAATAATTTTAAAATTATTTTTCCAGGATCTTGCCAGTTCAGTTGTGTTTCCAATGAGATATTTCAAATAGTATTCTATTTTTTCCATTATATTGGTTTTCTTTTATTGTTTTCTGATTTCTCATAAAGTCATTAACTTCCATTTGCTCAATTCTAATTTTTTAGGAACTATTTTCTACAGTGAGATTTTGTATCTCTTTTTCACTGGATTTATTTTACTTCTTAAGGAGTTTATTTTTTGGTGAATTTTTGTTCCTCTTTTTCCATTTGACCAATTCTGCTTTTTAAGACATTCTCCTCATTAGCTTCCTGCACCTCTTTTACCATTTGGCCCAATCCATTTTAAGGTGTTATTTGGTTCAGTACTTTATTTTTGTGTATCTCATTTACCAAGCTCTTGAATAGTTTTTCATGATTTTCTTGCATCACTCTCATTTCTCTTCACATTTTTTCTTCTACCCTTGTTACTTGATTTTTAATATCCTTTTTAAGCTCTTCCATGGCCTGAGACCAATTCATATTTTTCTTGGATGTTTTAGATGTAGGAGTTTTGGCTTTCCTATCTTCTTTTAAGTGTATATTTCAATTTTCTTTGTCACCATAGTAACTTTCTATGATCAGAAAATTTCCCCTTCTTATTTGCTCATTTTATGAGTTGATTTCTTGAGCTTTAACTCTTTGTTAAAGCAGAGTTCTCCTTCCTGGGTGGAAGGTCCATTGTCAAAAGCTTCAAGGGTTTTGTGCAACTGTTTTAATAGATATTTCTAGGGTCTGGTACGTTTTTAGTTCTTTCAAGGTTATGATCTAAGGAGAGGTATGTTTACTACTCTCCCGGATTGTGCTCTGGCCCAGAAGTAACCATAAGCAATCTTTTCTGCCCTGAAACTGTGAAGAGGGTACCTTGCTCCACTGTAGCTGTAAACTCTGGTGTGTGAGTGCTCTTCCTTTCCTTGGGACTGGCACCCAGAATTATAAGCAGAATCTGAGTATGGGCAAAGCAACATTTCTCCCTCATTGCTAGCAAAGAAATTCCTCTAATCTCTTCCTGATTTATTGCTCAAGCCCCTTATGGTCTATGAAGTAAGAGTTCTGGAAGAGGATACTGATTTAGTGGTCCCCAAGGTCTGTTCCTGGTTTATTGGGATTGAGTCTGTGTTGGTGGTCTGCACTAGACTATCCTCCTTTTCACCCAGCTGTGACAGACTTTTTCTATTGAACTTCTAAGTTGCTCTTGCCTAGAAAATTATTTTACTGCATCCTTATGTGGGTTCTTCTGCTCCAGGAATTATTTTATGTCATTATTTAAAGGTGTTCAGAGGGGTTTTAGGTAGAACTCAGGTGAGTAGCTGCCTTTTCTCCACTATCTTTGCTCCATTCCTCAAAATCTTTTTATCTTAAATAACACTATATTTACATTGCTCTTTATTCTAGTTTATTTTATCTATTCTTCAGGTGTTTTGTGTTCATGGGAGAAGTTTGAAGGGTGTGGAGAAGGGTTTAAGTAGAATAATTTTTTAGGGTTTTGGATAATCATCCTTGGATAGCTGTTCAGAAACAAAACCATTTTCCTATTGTAGGCATAAGCATTGGTGAACTAAATTCCATTCCAAGGCTTTCTTGAAAGCCAGTGAAAATTGGATAATCACTTCAATAAAATTCCTGAGAGGAAACAGGAATCCTAGTGCAGAATCCCTTGTTTTGCTTTTCCTTTGGAACACTAGAATGTATATTTCGCTTGTTTACTGGAGTGAAGATCTAGAGATTTTTAAGAGCTAGAATGTGCCAACTTTTAAGTGTAATAGTCTGTATTCAACAGTCAATGTATTCAACAAGCAGTGTGCCTGAAATACATCCCAAAATTATAACATTAGTTGACTCTCTAACATAGCTATAGAGAAGTCAAGAAAGTAGTATGTTGTGTAACTTATCTTTGTAGTTGCTGAAATGTCAAAGAAAAAATGCATGTCTAACTTAGTTTTCTAGGTCTATGAGGGCAAATGTGCTAGTATCATAGGGTTATAGATTTTAGAGTTCTAAGGGATCTCTGAGGTTATCTAGTCTTACCCTTTCATCTTGCAGATGAGGAAACTGAGGCCTGGAGAAATGAACTGACTTGCTCAAGATGACACGGGTAGGAGCAGAAATGGGTTGTCAGCCCAACTCCTCAAACTATCAGTCTTCTCTTTTTTTCATTATAACATGCTGCTCCTCAACTATAAGTGGATATAAGGACTATATGGGACTATATGTGACCATTGATCAAGTTATATAAATCCTCAACATTTGGTTGTCTGGTTATGACTAAAATCACCAGGCATCCTAGTACAATAAAATGAAACTCTGTAATTTGAGATATATGTAGTATTAATCAGAAATTTAAAGGAAATTAGCCAAATTAAGTATTTGCCTTTTCATCTGACATTTTATAGTTGGGATGGGTCTTGATTTATATAACACTGGTATTTGGACTTTTCAAATCATATATACAGAATGAACAACATGCATTACACGGAGACCTGGATTCTAAATTGCCAGTTCTGTTACTACTAGGTTCTGTAAGCTTATCTTTTTTATATGAACAAAATGGGAGTTGAATAAAAGGATATTTTTGTGGTCTCTCCAGACTCTTGAATTACATAAGCCCATAAGTCCTGAGAATTATAGTGATAAAAAGACATGTTTCTACAGTATGAAAATAGCTATTTGATTTAATCCACCAAATTCAAATTATTGCATAATTCAGGAGGAAAAGAAAACCTAATATACTAACCATTTGCCATGAGGTATAGAAGAAACTCTTTTTTGCCTAATTATTTCATTATTCAGTCCATTGTGTGGATTCTAGGAACTCTCCTTAACTTCATACCCTCTGTCCTTTGAAATAGACATTACAAATCTAAAAACAGAATCTTCAAGTTAGATATTCAAACATATCTTCAATTTCATTGGACTATTATTCCTCCCATACCGCACAACTCAATTTGGAACATGAAATTGAGGGAAACTTGTATGTTTACAGAATTTTTTTCACCAATAATTCATTCAGTAGCCGCCATGAACACCAACAACAACTTGAGTTTATGTATCATTTTATAGTTCACAAAACATCTTCACATGTATCCTCTCATTTGATTCTTTGAAATACATTGGAGGTGGAATGTGATTAAAAATAATTATTTTTGACAGTTAGTAGGTCCTCACATTATTCATTCAAACTTATATTTTGCTTCTGAAATTATTGCCTTAGGAATATTTCTAATGGGGTTTAAAAGGGTTTTTTCTTCATTTATGCAGATACTTGAAGGAATGTTTTGATGCTATTTCTTCTAAATTTTCTTGACAATCAAATATCTGTAGAAGTCTACTATTCATTTGAAAATTTCATTTCTCTTTTGAATGACAATAGTTATACTACAGTTATGAAAAGGAACTGCACTGGTTTTCTAAATTACATGCAAGTCATTAATCCTCTAGCTCCTTTTTGTCCTTAATGATCTCTGCCAAGCCTTCTATATCTCTTCATTCAAAGCCCCCATTGATTTTCACTCCCCTGCCATGGTGAAGTTAGGCATGTTCATTTAAATGGAACAGTCACCTGTCCTTATCATTAAAAGGTACTGTATCTTAAGAAGTTAAAGACCTTGGAGTGGCATATCAAAAAGGTTAATGGCAGATGAAATGGTGCATTTCAGTGTTAGCCTGGACTTCATTAAATTTTAGTATCCATTATTGGTCTTTTTAAGATCATGACTTCCATTGAATCATCTGATTCTGCCCTTGTAGTTTCATTAATAATTCAAAAACTTTTGTTTCAAACACCATATGTCAGCATCTTTCAGCATCATGCTATTAACTTTAACATCACCAGAATAGCAAAAAGGAACAGAATGTAAAATTAGGTACAGGTGAGAATAAAGTCTTGCAGGAGCAATCAGTCAAGATGAATGTGTTTCCACTCAAAAGGATAGGAGGAACATATTTTCCACCTATATGTAGGCCTTTTGCACTCTGATCATGTTTTTCTTTAATGAATAGAGTAATGGAAATCCACCCCTCACTGTGTTTCTTAGGCTGTTGTTTTTAAAAATCCCTTGAAGATTTTAGACTGAATACACATGTGAAGTCAAATGAATATCATAGTTCTATCATGTAACCCTCCCCATCACTTTTAATTATCCGTGAATTTGAAGAAAATTTTTTGTCTCTGCTGTACAGAGAATTGCCTTAATTCTTATTTCTTTTGTATATTATTCCATAGTGCAGGGTTAACTAGAGAAGTCATAGTGTAATGGAGTATTTGTTCAAAGTTCAGAAGACTGAAATCAACTAGTTATAAGACCTTGGGCATGTCTCTTCACCTTTATGTGCCTCAGTTTCCTAATATGTAAAATTGTGATGCCTATCCTGCCAATACCACAAGCTTATTGGAAAGACCAAATGAGACACTGATATAGAATAATGATAACCAACATTTACATGATGCATAAATGTTTACAAATAATTCTAAGCATATCATCTCACATTTGTATAGTGCTTAAGATGTAACAAAGCAATTCACATCCATTAAAGCATTTATTTTACTGCTAAAAAAATGTAATAAGCTTATACAAGTGTAAGGAATTTTCATGACAGTGATAAGTGTCAATTAAATGAGATTATATAGTTTGGAAGTGAGAAAAACAAGCTAACTCGGTATGTGTTAACAATTTGTTTTCTGTGTTTCATAGCAAAAAACCAAGATTTAAAAAACATGTTCTAAAGTAGAAGTATTGAGAGTCATCCTGACATAAAATCAACACCAGGAATAGAAGGAGAAGATTAAGGAAGAGAGAGTCCCACACCCACCATGAATCCTGTGGTTTTGTTCAGATTTCCTCTGGTCAGTCATTATCTGGGTAGATGTCCCAAGTGCTTGTGGTGTCAACAAGTACCTTTCTGCATGAAAACAGGTTAACTCATGAGTTAACCTAGACATTCTCTATTTTCTCCTAAATAATCTTGCCTTTCCTTCTTTAGCTGTCTTTTCTTTTTTAGCCTGCCTCCTCTTTCTCTCCCTAACAGTTATTCAGTGAACTTTTAATTAACATTTTCTTGATGAATTGACTGGAGTTGCTGTAGCACTTGAGTCCCAAATATACCTTGCATGTTTCCTCTTCTGTATCTTTACCTTTTACTGTCTTTCCACCTATCCTCCATTCTCTTCCACCTCCCTTTAGCTCCACTTGTACCTCTTTCTCAGGGATCAGATAAAACTGCATCCCCTACATTTTCCTGGCCACTCAAATGTAGAGGATCTATGCCAAGTTTGAATTGGTAATCAGCTTTTGATGACGCTGATGTTGTCAGGCTAAATGGTATGATTGAGATATCATTAGACTTAAAGTTAGAGGGCCTGAGTTCAAATTCCAGTGCTACTATTTATTACTTCTCTGACTTTTGAAAGTCATTTTACTTTTCTAGAGCTCAGTATTCCCATCTTTAATGTGATTTGGGTGGCATAGATGACCCTCTCAGGGTATTTATAGCACTCAAATATGTATATAATAAAGTATGCAAATCATTTCACGAACCTGAAAAGTGTTATATAAGTAAAAATTTAGTTTTTAGGCCTCTAATGTATAATATGTATCTTTGTTAATTTTTTTATTTTTATGACTAAAGATTGGCATTCCAATGGATTCCAGGAATTTCCAAGAGATGTTCAGGGCTTCTGGATATTCTGATTTACAGATGCCATTTTGTTGGTTTTATCAAGTCCCCAAATGCTAAATAAATGCAATAATTTCCTATGATGGTATAAATTCCACATCAATCATGTATTTGTATCTTATATGATTTTTGTCCATGTTCAACTATAAATTATTTATAGAGTTTATGTAACAATATCCTAGAAATTTTGCCTCGTGGTCTGGTAGCATGTAACACTTGCACCATCCCTGTCATTCCTTCATTATATGGCTAACTTATCTCCTTTCCTAATCATACATTTCTGCAATTTTCATGCATGAAAGTCACCATTGGAAATTTACTACAGTATTCCTGCACCCACCATATGTCTTTCATTTGCTATTTGGATCATCTGTAACTTTGGTTGTTTATATTAATGCTTCACAGTCATATAGTATTGCTGTAGGAAAATTATTTTTAGAAAGATGGATTTTTAGGTCAGATTCCAACTTCCAGGTCATATAATTGACTGAGAAGTACAGAAAATATATGATCCTACTGTGTTTATTGTTTGTCGATTATAAACATTTGACTCAGTAACACAAAATGCAGATTTAGAGCCTGATAGATTTACTTGAGGAGATACCTTTATATGATGATCTTCTGGTCATCCATAGAAATGTAGGAATGATAAAGCATTTGGTAAGTGCTCATTCTGTATTAAACACTACTAAACTCTGTAGTTACAAATATAAGAAAGCTAGACAGTTTCTGCCCTTAAGGATGTAACATTCTATTAGGGGAAGACACAACACACAAGTGAATTGTTAAAAACAAACAAACAAAAAACTGGGGGCCTGTCTATAGTGATTAAAAGGCTTGGTTTCAGTTAAGATCAATTGAAAGTTCATCTATCTGATCTCAAGGTACTCTAATATTAAACAAGGGATAAAGAAGGGAGAAATATGATCAACAAAAAAAGTCAACAGTGTCATGAAGGATGTCCCCAGTAAAATCCAAAAAGAAGAGGAATTGCCAGTAGATGCTGAGGACTTCCCAATAATCCTTTTTACAGGTACCATTTGGCTCATTTTTTCAAATGTTACAGATCATCCTAAAGAATGATCAGTATACTATCACATAAAAAAAAAACTCTCTAACAGGTACGCAAGAGAGAAAAACAAGTAAGAGAAAATAAATGAATAAAAATAGTTTATTGTCCAGACTATAATATGTGGTTAGAAGGACAGCTTATTGAATTGCTATATCAGCAAATACATATTGGATAGACATTTCAGATACATACTGTGTTAGGCTCTGGATTGAATAAAAGAAAGAGAGAAATCTAGATTTCATTTGAGAATTTGTGTAGCTCTTTTAATGGTAATAAACTGATAAATTTGGAAAGTTCTGTGCAGATACAGTCTATGTATCTCTGGGGAATTAGCAAGAAAGAGAATTTACAAGTAGTTTGCTATGTTTCTTTGTAAAATGTAATTATAGGTTTAAAAATAAGGTAGAAGAAAAGTGAAAGAAAATGCATAAGAAAATTAAGAAATGGAAAAGTGAGAGTTAAACTGTGACAATGAGTCAATAGTCAAAGAGATGGAGGAGTGCAATTCCAGATTTCAGTAAAAGAATAGAAGGAAGGTAAGGGTTAGATGAACAGATACTTATGTTACTGATAAGAATTGTATGAAATGATGATGTTAAAACTAGAAATCACCCAACTGAGAACAAGTTTTAGCCCTACAGAAGATTTTAAATTTCAAGTCAGTGAATACAAGAAAAAGATTTCTAAAGTACCTTCCTATTTCCCTTCCCCCAATCCTGACAGAGAATAAAAGGATTTTAGAGTGGTAAAAATCTTGCAACTTGCCATTTCCTATGGCTGAAAATGCTGCCAATTTTAGAAAGGTACCATTTCCAGTTGGCTGACTGGTCCATTTTTAACATGCTCTAAGCACTTGTATGACAAATGTCATATGGGTGGTTTTGATTTCACTGATTTGCTAAGTGTACCCAGGCCTTGAAAAGGCATGATGATGATGTTGATGAGAAAAGACATCGTAAGCAGGGAATATAAATCAAGGTGCTTCACCTCTTTCACCTATGAAATTGTCATCAGCATCAGCATCTGCTTAATGCAGACTACATATCCCAAGCTTGTCTTGCCTAAGACTCAGAAGTGTCTAAAATATTGGTGAGACATAGTAGTTCTACAAGGTATTTTGGCAAAGATACTGAGATCCAGGGTCCCCCATTCAATATATGTCCATTAAGGCCTAATTATCCTGTTTTTTCATTTCCTTTGTTTTGTTGGAAGGAAATCATATCTGCCCAATGAGACTTCCAAGGCAAGAACAAGTTGTGCTTCTCACCTTCATTGCTTTTGGATAGGAACTCTTAGGTGCATATTAATCACCAAGGTGTTTTCCCCAGACAAGTGATCATATATCCTTGAGGCGGAGGAGGAAGAAACCAATGGAAATGTTTGATGATGCTGATTGGTGATGAAATGAAGCTGTTTTAAGTCCTGGCTTAAAGCACATGGAAAACACTGATGAAGTAACTTAGTACATTCTAGGGGAATGACAACCTAGTGTCCCAAATACATACATATCTGTATATATGTATTCTTGTGACTGAATGTATATGAAACAGCAACAAGATGGTATAATATACAGAGGATTGACTTTGGATTCAGAAAGACCTGGGATGAAGTCCAGCCCCTTACACATGTTTTCTATGTGGTCATGAGTAAGCCATCTTGCTTCTCATTTACTCAGAAAACTCTGAGACTCTAAATTAGAAACTAGGCAGAGATAATTCTCTACACAATGAAATCACAGGTTTGTCTCCCCTTTACCTCCCTCCAATTAAAAAAAGAATAACAAAAAATTTTTGATTTAGGGTGACAGAATGAAAAAGATAAAAATGAAATTCTCCAATAATGAGGCAAATTAGTACTCTAAGGGGAGTTTTGTATGGAATATTCTGGAGAAATTGATCTAAATATTACAATGAATAAAAAAACAAATTTGAAAGAGTATCTCAGAATGCCCCTGAGAATGTCATTGAAAATATTCTTCCAGCTTCTATTTGAACACTTCTAAATAAAAGAAACTCATTATCTTTCTACGTAGCTCATTTCATTTTTGGATAGCATGAATTGTTAGAAAATACTTCCTTAGAATAAACAGAAATATGTGTAGGAAATTATTTCTGCCTGTTAGACAAGTCAAATAATTCCAATTCCCTTTTAACATGACTGACTTGAAAATATTTGAAGATGATCTTTAGGTTTCCCCTAAAATTCTTTTTATCTAGGCCAATTATCATCTTCTGTAGATATTTATTTCCTTCACTAGCTTGTTCACAATCCCTCATATAGATACATAGGAGACAATATTTGGAAACATATCACTTGGAAGTCTTTTTAACTGGACTGGAATGGACTAACTCTTCTTTAAACACCGACTTCCCTTGGAAATGGGAGTACTTGTAATATATCTGGCCTTCCTGGATCAATCAAAAACCCTTTTCAAGCACTAGCTTTCTGCCAGCCACTGTCAGTAAGTCAGTCAGTTATCAAGTATTTACTAAATACTTACTATGCATCAAGCACCATACTAAGCCTAGGGAGTATAAAGAAGGGAAAAATCATGGTCTTGTCCTCAAGGAGCTCATATTTTGATAGAGGAAATAACAGATAAACCACTATGTATATGCAAGATTTATATACTGAAAATGGAATGTAATCTAAGAGGGAAGGTATTAGCAGTTGTGGAAATTGGATAAGAGCTATAGAAATAGGATTTGAAGGAGGCCATGGAAGATAGGAGACAGAAGTCAGGAGACAGAAGGGAAAGCATTCCAGGCGTTGAATAAACCAGGGGAAAGGAACAGAGTTAGATGGTATATCATGTGCAAGGAACAGCAAGAAGGCTAATGTAACTGGATCATAGATTCACCGAGGAGAATAAATAATAAGATAGGAATGCTAGGAGGCAGCTACTTTGCAAATGGCTTTAAAATATAGCAGATAAATTTTTATTTGAACTTGGAGATAATAGAGTTCCATTGTAGTTTATTAAATAGGTGGGTAACACAGATCTGCTTCACTTTAGAATATCACTGTGGCAGCTGATGGAGGATGAATTCAGTTGTGAAGATATTTGAGGGAAAGAGTCTAACCAGCAGGCTATTTCAGTGATGGGAGGCAGTGAAGGCCTCACACTTTCACATAACAAAGTGACAGCAGTGTGAGTGGAAAGAAAGGGAAGTATATGAGAGTTGTTATAAAGATAAAAATAGTAAAACTTGGCAATAAATTGAACATGTGGAGTGAATTGAATGAATAGTTGAAGATGAACTTGAGGTAGTGAAATCTACATGACTAAGAGGATAGTGATACTCTCAACAATAAAATGAAAGTTTGGAATAAGAGAGGAATTGGGGGGTAGATAATGAGTTTTATTTTAGATATCTTGAATCTGAGATGCCTTTTGTATATCCAGTTTGAGATGTCCAAGAGGTAGTTGTTGATTTGAGAGTGAAGTCCAGTAAGAGAGACTAGAGTTGAATATATAGATCTGGGAATCATCTATATATAAAGACAATAATTGAATCCACGCAAGCTGATGAGTTCACTAAGTGATACAGCAGGAGATTTGATTCTTAACTTGGGATCTGTGTACTTGTTTTAAAATTATTTTGATAGTTATATCATAATATAACTGGTTTCCTTTTCAAATCTGTGAAATTTATTTTATGCATTTAAAAATTTTCTGAGAAGAGGTCCATAGACTTCACATAACTGTCAAAGATATCTATGACCCTCTCAAAGGTTGAAAACCCTCAGTTTAGAGGGAGAAAGAAGACATAGGACAGAGTCTTTGAGTAGACACAAAGTTATTGGGTGTAACCTGCATGAAGATCAAGCAAAGGAGATTAAGAGGGTATGGTCACATAGGTATATGGATAAATAGGATAGAGTAGTATCACAAAAACCTAGAGAGTAGAAAGTATCTAAGAAGAGACATATTAACTATGTCAAAGACTTGGAGAGGGGAAAAAAGATGAGGACTGAAGAAAATCCATTAGATTTGGAATTAAGAGATTATTGGTAATTCTGAAGAGAGCATTTTCAGTTGAATATGAGATTGGAAGGCAGATTAGAGAGGCTTTAGAACTGAGTGAAAGGAGAGGAAGTGGTGGCACTGATTGTGTATCATTTCTTTTTTTAAATTTTATTTTTCATTTTTAACACAGTTTATAACAGATAAAACAATTCAAACTTTTGGTAAGGTAATACTTCATTTTAAAGTATTTACAATATGGACCACAAAAGAATTTTTTTAAACATAAGCCAACTGAGACACAGATAATATTTATGCTGCTAACTTCACAAGCTCTTGATCTAATTGTCTCCACACTATTACTAAGAATTAAAGAACCCTAACTTATTGTTGTTGGTCTAAAGTCCTATGCCTAGTAGCTTAATTTTAGACTTAACCTCGGATGTTCCCCTACCAATAATCTATAATTTAACAGATCTGGTGTTAAGCTTACAAACCTTTTGACTATAGGAAATTGCCAATAAGAGTAGGGATATTGCAGGGATACAATATCTCCCCAACTTCATGTCAGTTCCAGGTGTAAGACTGGAGTGTGATGCACAGGGAATAGCAAAATAGCCAGTATGGATAGACTGTAGGATATTTGGAAGAGAGTAGTGAGTAATGTCTAGAAACAGAAGTATGGACAGTCAAATTAAGAAGACTTTAAATGTTATTCTGAGAAGTTTGTATTTTATCCTAGAGGCAATAGGGAATCATTAAAAGTTTTTGAGAATGTGAATGGTATTGTCTCATCTGTACTTTGGGGAGATCATTTGGCAACTGTATGAAAAGTGGACTAGAGAGGGGAGAGACTTTAGGTATGAGTATCATAGTAAAAGCCACTGAAGTTGTCTACGTGAGAGGAGAGGAGTGCTTATGAGGTGTAAAGAAGGGATGGATGCAAGAGAAGCTGTAGAAGTAAAAGAAAGTAGAAGAAAGAAATGGAAAGAATGAGAAAGGAAATAAATTATTGTACGATTTTCACTTGTACCAGTATGATTTGGATATAATCATCATGTTGATACTATGGCTCAGAATTTTTGAAACTCTCATTGTACTGCCTGGGTAACATTACATCATTTTTTTCCTTAGTGAGGCAGACAAAAGAATTTTGAAGAAATGTGAATTTTCTGGGGGAGAACAGATTGTGGAAAATAACAGATATTCATGAAACATTATGTCCATGAAAACGGTAAACAGAATACCTCTGAATTTGCTATTACGGAGATGTGTGAGACTCAGTGTGATGTTAATTTCCCAAACCATCAGCTACTTATTTCACTAAAGATCAATTTGTTTGTTTATGCAATTTTTACTTATTAGGATGAGGAGCAAGTTTTCAATGAAGAGGATGATTTATGACCAACCCAGGGAGAGTAATTAATATGCATAGAAAGTCAAAGTAAATATTTTGGGCATGCTTACCACTCTCATCAAGCAGTAAAAAACAACTATTCCATTAATCTAAAAACAATCTTAACCATGATTCTAAGCATAGTGGTAGAAAAATAACTTTCTCAAAGAAATTCTGTATTTCTTTTAAATAAGTGATCTCTAGATTCAGTTCCTTGTATTTTAAAAAAAGTATATATGCATGTTTGTATGTGTACACATACACACAGTGTTCAGTGCCATGTTCTGTATATTTTCCCCGGTATAATGGGAACACAAGTCTTTTTCTCTTTGCAATGTATGCTTTTCTGGACCTGATAGAGTCAGTGAAATAATTTATGTCAGTGATTGTAGCATATTAAAAGCAAAACAAAACAAAAACATCTAATATTACCTTCTGACTAGGTTACACCCTGGACTGAAAATGTCTTCCTTTTGGTTTATGTGTATATGTAATTGCAAACATAATTTAACTTTTTGTTTTTGTGACCTAAAGAAATCACATATATGTAATATCTATGTCTATACATGCATACATACGTACAAACACATGCCTATGTGTATTACATTTCTCTATCTAAATCAATTAACTATGTATTAAGAATCTACTGTGTGTCAGGCACTGTAATAGGCAATGGGGATACAAGTACAAAGAATGATACAGTACCTATTCTTAATGAACTTACATTCTAATGGGGGAGACAAATATAGATAGATAGATAGATAGATAGAAGACATAAGGTTGTTTGGGAAGGTACTAGCAGTTGGAGGAATCAGGAAAAGCTTCAAGCAGAAGATGGTGGCTGAGATGTGTCTCAAAGGAAGCAAAAGACTCTAAGAAGAGGAAGAAAGGAGGGAATGCATGTGAAGCATGTATGATAGCCAGTGCAAACTCACAGAAATGGATGACAGAAATGTCTTGTTTAAAAATATTGGCTGGATTGTTGTTTGTCCTTCATTTTTAAGCAGGACTGATGATATCATGACTTCCGTGATATCTTGACTTGCTTGGGAATTGTACTTAAGTGAGGCAAAATTGCACAAAGTCATCAGCATCACTCTTTCTTCCAGAGTCATCAAAGTCCATTGCTGAGTCAAAAGTCAAGATGATTGGTGATGGTCTCTGGTGAAAGATCTTGGTGTGTTTGATGTCTGACCAATCTCTAAGCACTAAGAGCAACTAAACAAGTTCACCCGTTCTGTCAGAGGAAGTGTTCACATGCTTTTGGTAGACATCCCCCTAATTGACCAATGAGTTTGAGGTCCTCAATATTTTTTAGACCATCCACTGAGACAGTTTATTGAGATGTAGTCACTATATATGCTACAGTTTCTTGGAATCACAGGTGAGAGGTGAGTGATAGGTAGATAGCAAAGACAAATGAGGAACCCTGAAAAGATCTCTGCAAGCCCTCACACCAGAGGTGCTAGTCCTCCCTTAACAGACTATACACCCTGGCTGGATGGTAGAAAACAGGAGAGAGAGTAATATCTTAAAGAACTTGCAAAGATAGATTGGGGAAAAGATGTGTAGGACTTTAAAAATTAAATAGTGATTTATATTTTGTCCCAGAGGCAAGAGAAATCTACTGATTGGGTAGGAGAACAACACGGTCAAATGTAGGCAAAAGGAAAAAATAGTATGTGTGTAAGGGTATATATCATATTTGTATATTTGTATAAAATATGTCTTTATATATATCTACTTTGCAAAGTAATTGTCCTATTGCTTTAAAATTTTAGGCCAAAATAACTTAAGAAATTAAACAATAGACCCAACAAACAATTCTGGGGACATTTTCTCTTCTCTTCTCTTCTCTCATTCTGGCTAAGGTGTTGGAATTTAAAATTATTGTTATAAAAGAGGAGAAATAAAGTTGTTTTTTTTAAGAAATTAGCTATCTGGTATATTTGGTGGCATGATTCTTGTTACTGGTTTCATTAAAATCGCACTGTGACTATTGGGATTACTTAGAGGAGAGAATTTTCCTGACAATTGAAGATGGTTACATATACGTTATCCAGGCAGATAGGACAATTTCTGGAGGTCTTTAAAAAAGGAGTAAGAGATTTTGTGGGATTCTTTCATTCTTCCTTCTATCCATCCATTTAATCAACGCATATTTAATCAGTGTTCAAAATGTGGAACAATACTTTCTTAATCTAAGGGGACAGAATGGTTTCTTAAGAACTTCCGTGATTCTGCAAAAGTTGATAAAAGATTTCCCTGTACCATCATATAAAGCAGAGGTGTCAAACACCTGGATTTTCCCATGAACCAGATTAAAATGTAATTGAGAAATATTTAACAAAATAAAAATACAATAGAACATAAATAATGTTAATATATTGTATTATAAGTCAATATGTGTCTTCAGGGATCTGGTTTAGTGGCCCTGTTTCTATTTGTGTTAGATAACAATAATGCCTGCCATTACCCCAAGTTATAATTTCAGAGGGACAATAAAGTTTACCCTATCTATCCTCCTATATCCTCCCTAATATAGTGATTTTTCCTTAAAATGCCATGTCACATAGTTCCTTATTGCCTTCAGATCTATCTATCTATCTATCTATCTATCTATCTCTCTATCTAATCTATCTATCTATCTATCTATCTATGTATATATGCTTTAGCTTTTAAAGTCCTTCACAACCTTATCCCAATTTCTTTAGGCTCATTTCATAATACTTTTCCTCCTGCCTCTTGCAATTCAGACAAACTGGCCTTCTCTCTCCTTTTTACACAAGATACTCCATGTTCCATCTCTATGTCTCACAACTGGTGGATCCCCATGTCTTGAATTCACTCCCATCTCACCTATACCTCATAGAATTCATCTCTTTCTTCAAAGTGCAACTTAAGCAGTATTTTCTAGCTCAGTAATTTCCTGCTTTCCTCAACTTTCAGTGCCCTCCCACATCACTATTTGTATATATGTATAGTTATTCTCTTTACATGCATATATTATATATACACATATATTCAAAAATATCTTTGTTGTCTCTCTAAAATGTAGACTTCTTACAAGTAGAGACTGGTTTAACTAGTAGCACATATTAGCTGTATTAGGTATTGAAAAATACTTACTTGAATGATTAAATAATAACTTACTATTTACTTCCTTCTATATAATGTCATTTTATTCAACCATTTCAGTTTGTGCTACTATGCTTGTCATTTTTTGAAACTAACAATACAGAGCCTGGATTATCTTAAGATTCTTACTTACTGCTCAACTTCAGCCTTTAATCATCATTACTCAAATTGTTTTGAACTTATACTATCTTCTCTATATCATGAAATTCTTAAGCTACTTGTAGCTACTTCTCATCTTTGAATGAAATGCCAAGTTTCCATCAATTGATTTCAATTACTTATCTATTCTCATGTTCTATTCAATTCCATCATTTAGACATCCCACTTCCTAACTTCAAATCTGTTTAATACTTTCCTCTAATCTAATTTTTATCTATATGTCCTATTGATGTATCAATGTAACCCAGTTCCCTTACTTTTAAGTACACAATGATTTATGTAGGAATGTTTCCTGGAACAAGGGTATTTTAGCAGAAGGTTTACCAGGATCCCAAGATCTCTTTCATATTTTCACAATTATTTTGAGTGATTTCTTAATTTCTTTTTGGAGCACTTTATCTATATTAAACTCAATCAAATAACCAGATCACTAATTGAAGTGACAACAACTTTGGAAGAAACTCTCTAAAATCCTATGTTGAAGTTGTGTTTAATTACTTGATTAAGATAGAATAAAAGGCATTGCAACTGTAGGGTAAAGATCTCAACGGGAAGTTTGGAGATATGAATTCAAGTTCTGACAATAGACTGAATTGGCAGCATAAATACCAGTAAATCATTTAACCACTTTGGAGTTCTCCTGTTGAATGAATGTATTAAACTTATCATTAAGAACTGAATCATTCTATGATGTGACAAAATTCTAATTCTAGATGGGTAAATTACATATTTCTCTAAATCATCCCATACATATAAAGAAAAAAAAACCCAAGTCATTTAAAACTGCCAACCCCCCAACAAAACAAAACTAACAACAACAACATGGTTTTATTAGAAATGGAAGATAAAGGTGAATTTAAAACATTTGTGACATTATTTATTAGGCTTAAAGAGGCAGTAATAGAAAACTAAATTTGAGATTGCTGTATCAGTATGTACTTTCAGAAAACATGGCAAGTTTATAGTTTAAATGCAGATTTCAAAGTTTCTAAGAGAACTCATAGTATCCTTGCTTAATAACCTAGAATGTTTGTTCAATTATTGATGCTCCTCCAACTCCCAGACAAAAAGTATTTTATTGTATTTGCCTATTTTGAAGTTTATAAATGCAAAGTCTCAAAGCAATTTCTGAAAGTTGTTGTTGCATTGCTTTAGTTTTGTCCAACTTCTTGTAACTCCCTTTGGAGTTTTCTGGGCAAAGATACTAAAGTGGTTTGCATGTCCTTCTTTGGCTCATTTTACAGATGAGGAACTGAGGCAAATAAGGTTAAGAGGCTTGCCCAGAGTGACACAGCTAGGTAGTGTTTCTCTATGAATATGACTCTCAGATCTAAATGTTTCCTCCTAATCTCTCCTCTAAGTTTCATTCCCAGATTACCAATTTCCTATCGGACATTTCAAACACTGTCCCAGAGACATCTTAAACTCAACATATCTGAAATGGAAGTCATCGTATTTTCTCCTGAAGCCCCTCTTCTTCCACATTTTTTTTTGTTTCCACTGAAGGCACTTTAATTCTTTCATTGTCTTAGGTTTGTAATCTAGGCATTAACCTAAACTTCTTGCTCTCTGTCTCATCCATACATCTTTTCTCTTCTTTTGCCAAATCTTGTTTCTTGGCAATATCTCTTGCATTTGACTTTTGTCTCTACTTGTTTCCATCTTATTTTAGCAATTTAGCACATCTAACCCAGATTATTACGATACTCTTATAGTTGCCCTCTCATCTTTAAATCTTCCTCTTTTTAGTTCATCTGATGCTGCAGCCAAAGTAAATTTCCTTAAGCGTATGTCTTACTATTTAATTTCCCTATTCAAATAACTGCAGTAGCTTCCTATTGATTCTAGGATTGTATTGCCTGCACAGTGTCTGGCTTATAGTAGCTGCTTAATGAATTCTTGTTGATTGGATGAGAGATTTCATGTCTTTTCACAAATATTTCATAGAGAATTGTAGACCTTTTCACATTTTAATATTCTGAATAAACAAATATAGCATTTGAGTTAGTCATCTTTTATGACTTACTCTGAGTATATGTTTGTTCTCCTTTTTGGTCACGTGTGGTTTAGATGATATCCGATGCACTGCTTCTTGAGCTCATTGAAAGAATATTGATATGCTGATAGAGCTATAATCTTACATATGTGGGTAATTCCTTTAGTGGAACTGATCACAACCTATCCATGTATTTTAATTTTTGAAAGGCTAATTATTGAAAATTTCATAATTTTCATGTTATTATTAAAATTTTACATAATCACCACTTTGTGCCACATATCTCTCTAGTTGATTTTTGAACTTTGTAAAAACTGTCATCAACCACTGCCCATTGAATGAAAGGATTATATTTGCAATTCTAGCCATAGCATCATGCGAAGAACAAAGTTCTGATGGACACATGGCAGTTTTGATGTGACTGACCCCACAAGAAAATATTCAGTGGAGATAGATTAGATGATTAAGGCAGCTAAGCAAGAAAACCTTTTCCAGTCTGAGGAAGTACCATAAAAAAAATTAAATGTAAATTAATAATATATAATTCAAAATTCACAAAACTAAATAAGTATAAATGAAATTTAAGTAAACTTTCAAATGATGTTTCTAGCATTTATACTAATCTAAATAAAAAATAATTAAGATTTCTATGCTTAAAACTGCATTAAAAACTTGGAGTCCTTATACATACATATGCATGCACACCCATGTAGACACACATATGTATTCATACACATATGAAAATCTGTATGTATGTATACATAGAGTAATATACATACATAGATATGAACATACATGTAAGTACAGAGTAAATACAAAGTAATTTTTTTGGGAGAGACAAACTTAGCACCTTGCATTATCAGAAAAAGTTACTTGTAAATGGCCTTTAACTGGATCCTGGAAGGAAACTATGGATTCTGGAAGATTGGAATTGAGGAAAGAATACATTTTAGGAATGTGGTATAGCTTGTGCAAAAGCATGGAGATGGGAAAAGTCATGTATTGAAAATAAGCCAGTTAGTCAGCAACAGATACCATGCACTAGTATAATACATGTCTGGGTTAATATAAAACACAAATAGCCTTTTGGTGACTAAATTAGTATATTGTGGCTATTGCTGTTCAATTGCATTTGAATCTACATGAACCTACACGACTTTGTTCATGGGCAAAGATATTGGAGATATCTATCATTTCATTTTCCAGTGTGTCCCCATTTTATATATAGGAAACTGAGGTAAATAGTGACTTACCCAGGGTCACATAGCAAATAAGTGTCTGAGGCCTGATTTGGATTTCAGGACTTCCTGACTCGAAGTCCAGTGCTCTATGTATTGTACCACCTAGTTGCCTTCCAAATCAGGATATATTTTATATGAATAAAAATAGTAAAGCTTATTCACTTTCAGCTTTCAGTAGAATGTTTTATACTGAATGCATTGCCCTGCTTTGAGTATTAGTCAACATCTACATAGAGTTTTAAGGACATTGGTGCTACTTAAAGTTCTGTTTAGATAGTGTAATAGTTAAAGTTTCTTCAAGAAAGGTCAAAACAATTTCTTATAAAACAGCATACAACAAATTTCCTGTTTCATATAGAAATTACTCCTGAAAATTACAGATACATGTGAAAAGTCCATTACATGGAACCATTAACTTCTAATAGTGTTTTTTTGTTTGTTTTTTGTTTCTCTTGGGTTGGGGAATATTATCCTGTGAAATGAGATATGCTACCTGGAAAATAAACATTTGTACCAGAAAATCTGTAAAATCTGCATATTTATTGTAGATTTCCAAGTCTTATAATCGTAAATTGCCCATATTTTTGAAGGACAGTACATAGATAGATTGTAGGTTTGAGACTTTGAATAAATTTACAAATGAAGTTAGAAAAAGAAAACTTCTATATTTTTGGAGAATCAAGAACAAGTTTTATATTTTTATGAGGGGGATATACTAGCTTCTCTTTTGTTGTTGCTTATTGGTAATGAATGCTTTCAGAAGACATTTATAGAGCACTTTAAATTTCTCAGAATACTGCATATATATATTCAGTGATATTTATTTATATAATTTATATATTAATATATATATATTAATTTATATAATTCCAGCCAACATACTTTAAATTTTGCAGAATACCATATACATTTATATTCAGAATAATGTATATATATTCTCATTTGATCCTCATAACAACTCTGCGAAGCTGGAACTATTATTAGTTCCATTCTTCCCATTTTTATTGAATTCCCTTTCAACTCAGTTCTTGTTCCACCTCAAGCACATTATTCACTATACCACTTAATGACCTTGAACCCTCATAATATGGCACAGGATAAAAGAATATCAGAGCTTAAAAGAGAATGTTACCTTAGAGATCATCTAAACCAACCCTGTCATTTTTCAGATGAGAAATTGAGACCAAAAGTTGCAAAGCAGCTTGTCCGGAATCATACAGCTATTAAGTAGGCCAGCATTGCAAAAGGCACCCACATTTTCTAAGTATGTGCTACCTTCCAGAGCTTGTGAGAAGATAATACACATTTAATGTAAAGGTACTACACATACAAAATGAGAATCTCCCACTTCAATATCATTATTCAGGTGACATGGATTCTCAGAGACTATAGGAATGAGACTAAGCCTTAGCAATGACGTATTGTACCCTAGTAGCTTGGCTGCATGAACCTACAACACTTCTAAGTACAACCTGAATGAAACTAAAATGCAATTTGGAGACTATGTGACAAAACAAATGGAAATACAATAGAATATAGATAATGGTAGTATATAGTTTTAAAAATCAAAATAAAATCAAGCAAAGAGCCCACAAGCTTTTCTTTTTGAATTTGACACCACTGATCAAGCAGACACAACTAAGATGACAATGTTTAAAGACTCAACCTGAACATGTCCACAGGGGCTCATTTTCCAGGAGATTGGCTACAAAGTAAGGTTTAAAAAAAGTCCATAGTTACTTCAATAGACTGTTTATATGAGTCAGTTAGATAGCACAGAAGGTAGACTTGAAGTAAGAAAGACTTGAGTTCAAATCCAACCTTGGACCTTGGGAAAATCACTTAACCTCTTAATTCTCCAGTTTCCTCAATGGAAAAATAGTTTCCAGTTCCTCCCTCCATTACTTTCAGTAGGTCCATGGGTAAATCTGAACCAAACTGGCTTCATGTATTCACTGAATAGTCATTCAAACATCTGTCTCTTAAAGTTTCTTAGAATATGTAGGTTGGTTGCTGTCCTCTCTGCTCAAAGAGGACCAAAATGGCATCACTATGTGCGGGTCCAGAAAAAGGGTGTCCGACTGTGGCTGGTCATGCCAATATGTGCTCAGAAGGCTCCACCACAGGTTAGGTGAGCATTTGGAGTGGATGTGGCTCTAAACTTGTGCATCTCACTTTCTTTTCAGCTACTATAATTCTGCTTTGTTCACAGAGCACAGTATCCTGTGTCAGTGTTTCCCTTGTCACAAAACTGATGCCAAAGTTCTTCAGAGAGAACTTGAGAGTGTCCTTGTTTTGTTTTTTCTGATCCTCGTTTGAGTTCTGTGTAAAATAGTCTTTTAGGTAAATGTATGCTTGGCATTTGAACAATGTGGCTAGCTCATTGGAGTTCTGCTCTCTGCAGTAGAGTTTGAATTGTTCAGCTGGAGAAAGGACCTCAGTGTCTGTTATCTTACCTTGCTGGGTGATTGTTGGAATATTCCTAAGACAATTCAAATGGAAGCCATTCACTTTCCTGGCATGATGCTGGTATACTGTCTAAGTTTCATGAGCATGCAAAAATGAGGTCAACACAATGACTTTATTAACCTTTGATTAGGTAAGCAGCCTACTCTCCCACACTTTCCTTCAGAGCCTTCCAAACACTAAGTTAGGTCTGGCAATGCAAGCATTAACCTCATCATCTATGTGGACACCCCTGGAAAGTATACCGCCTAGGTAAATGAATTTATATATAGCGTTTAAAAATTTCTCCATTTACTGTAACTAATGGTTTCACTTATGGATGGTATGGTGTTGGCTGGTGGAGGACCTCTGTTTTCTTGGTGTTAATTGTCAGGCAAACATGAGCATAAGTGGCAGAGAATTGATGCATATTCTATTGCATCTCTGTCTTAGCATCTTCACTGAGTGCATAATCTTCTGTCAACCAAAAACTGTGCATTAAATCTCCCTCCACTTTTGTCTTGGCTTTTCAAGTTTTAAATAATTTACCTTCAGTGTGGTAGCTAACCATGAAGCCGTTTCCATTCTCGTTTAAGGTGTCAGAAAATATCACTGAAAACATAATGCTAAAAAGCATGGAAGCATGCCCACAGCCCTTCTTCACTCCACTGGAAACTGGGATTGTGCTAGAGCATCATCCCTTATCCAGAACCTATAGAAGCATACTGTTGTGGATCCGGCATACAGTACTGTTGAATCAGTCTTCTACAAGCCACCAAAACTGACAGTGCCAAAGGCCCTAGATCAAAAAACATTATGGACAGACCTCTGTTTTGGCATTTCTTTTGGACCTGTTGGGTAGCAAACATGATACCAACTATTTCTTGCTCCTTTCTGTAGCCACACTAAGGGAAATAACCATATTATAGGTGTACTATTAACCAATTAGAGGACTCTGGCAAGAATCTTCCTGGCAATGACTAGAAAGACTCCTCTGTGATTACCTCTTTTTCCTTTATTGAGATAGTAGAGGCATCCTTGAACTCCTAAGGGATAATCTCCTCTTACCATATAACCCTGAATATTTTAGTCAGTTTTTGTACAAATAGTGAACCTTCTACCTTGTCATTCTCAGCTGGAATAAAATTGGCACCAGGAACCTTGCCCCACAGAAAGAGCCTAATGTTATTCAAAACCTTTTCTTCAGCCACAGGTTCAGCTACAGAGGGATTACCTTCACCCTGAGATATAGCATCAGTGGTTTGAACATTGGTTTATGATGATCTGTAAGAATTCTGTAGAAGTTTTCAACCCATCTCTCTAGGATCATGTTTTTATCGATAATTAATATGTTTCCATGAGCACCATAGGTCTTTGACCCCAAAATAAACTTCATGGTTTCGTAAAAGTGCTTTGGATTGTTATTATCAGTGTAAAATGGAATTTTATCTGCCTTCTTACTGAGCCAAGAATCCTGGATTTCTCTAAACTTTGCTTGTACCTTACTTTTGATGGAGTTAATTGCTGCCTTTTTAGAAATGGATGAACTGTTCTGTTGGAGTTCTCGGTCTTTGCTTAGCAGCTTCTGAATTCCCCATCATTTTGTCAAAGCAGTCTTTACGTTATTGAACGTTCTGTTACTGTGTATATTATTCTCCATGCTTTCCAATTCTTTGACCCAGCATTACCAAACTAGGTCTATATCCCTCAAATTTTTTTTTTAAAGGAACAGAACTTACTCATGCAAAAATATTTATAGCAGTTCTTTTCTGTATGGCGGCAAAGAATTGGAAATTGAGGCAATGTGCATTAATTGGGGAAAGGCTGAACAAGTTGTATGATTGTGATGAAACACTATTGTGCTATAAGAAACAATGAATAGTTTCAGAAAAATCTGTTTTATATGAATTGATGCAAAGTGAAGTGAGCACAACCATGGAGAACAATACAAACAGTAATAGACTCCTTCATCTCCAGAGAGAGAACTGATTAACTCTGAATGCAGACTGAAGCATATTTTTTCATTTTCTCGTGTGTGTGTGTGTGTGTGTGTGTGTGTGTAACACTCAGATTGCTGCAAGTTAGGAAAAAGTTACTAAGTAAATGTATTTCCTGATTGTGACATGCTTTAGTAATAAATGTCTAAAGGAAGGGCTCAATCTTTAGGAAGACTCAATCTAAAGGAAGAAAATGATTGAAGGTTAAGGACCAGAAGAAAAATTAAAAATGAAATAGTTGAAAAGGCAAGGAGGTAAGAAAAAAAACATAAATTAAAAGAACAAATTTAAATTAAATACCGTGTCCCCAAAATTCTAGTGAACTTTAAAACTTTAAGAGCTTAAACTTTTGGTAAAGTAAATTAATGAGTTAAAACTAATAAACACAAATGACTTGTGAGATGAGGAAAAAAAGTTGAGTATAATTCCCAAGTTATTTTTAAAGGTGCTAAAACATTATAAAGGTCTCAGTGAGGTGAGGTGTAAACACTAATAAACAGTTCTAGAAAGAAAACTGAGAATCTCAGACAATATAAGGAGCAGGGATTTTCCCCTTCTATAATCTGCAATAAGCAGGCAATATTTGTATTTCTACTATAGTCGATGTATTACAATCACAAGAAAATAAATAGAAATGTAGAAATGTCTCTCTATGCTCCAGATTATCCAGGACAATGAGATATTACCTAAAATGAAAACAAAACGAAACAAAAGAATAATCTAGGAGAGAGACAATAAAAACATAGTGATGCCTGGTTAGAGGTCATTCTGTAAAGGTCAAAGAAAGAAAAGAAAGTGTCTATTTCATGTCTGAATTTGCCATTTGGAGTGATCTCTGATACTGCTTCCATTTGTTCTGTTTAGCCTCAAAGGACAGGGTCGAAGTTGCAAAGAGGCAAATTTAGGCTTAAACAATTGGAGCTGTTTACATAGGAAATGGGCTGCATCATTAGGCTAGTGAGTTTCCCACCTTGAAGGTGTTCAAGCTGAAGCTACATCATTGCTTATATGTTGGAAATTTAGAACTATGTCATCTCAAACTCAACATGTTCAAAACAGAATTTATTACTTCTACCCCACACTTCCTTCTACCCTCCCAACCACCACACACTTAGCCAACTTCTCTATCAAACTATTACTCTCTATCAAACTATTACACTATATATTTTGAGGACACCCATGATTCTTACAGTCATGCAGGATTCCAACCTTTTAATCATCTTTGATTTCACTCCCCTATTAGATCAATTGACAAGTCTTGTCAATTTTATCTCCACCATATCTCTCTCATTTATCTCTTTATTTCCATTTAGAAAACAATCACTCTCGTTTAGAAAAGGGTTAGATGTGTAGATCATATTTTGCCTGGATTGTTAAGACATTCTCCTAATTTTCCTGTTAGTTTCTCCCCTCTCCATCTTATACATACTGTATAAGTATACCAAAACAGTCTTTGTATAAAACATGTCTAACAAAGTCACTCCCTGGCTCAAGAAAACTAATCAGTCTTGCAACTGGAATCATAGCTGTTCCCTAACTTTAACATTCAACCTTCCACCTCTGTGCTCTCAGAAAGGCTATTCCATGGCATGAATGCTTTCTTTTTTCTTCTCTAACTCAGCTATCTTCAAGGCAAATCTTAGGAGCTACCTCCTACAGAAAGTGAGTGCTCTCTCCCTTCTCAAGCTATGTATAGTCTTACCTCTTCATGTGTTGTTTCTTCCTAATAGAATTAAATCACTAGAGGGGAGATGCTCTTATTGTCTTTGCGTCCCTTCAAAATATACAGTGCCATACACATAGCAAGTCCTAAATAAACGCTTGTCAGGTTGGATTCTGGGATTTGTTTTGATCCCATGAATTTATACGATAGAAAATTGGCACACTGAAATGGATATCAAGATGCATACCGAAAATCTGCACGAAGGGAGCAGAACCAAAAAGGTGGGGAAAAGGCAGAGATTCATTTGAGATCTCCCCAAACTCCTCAAAAACCCACTAAATAATGCCTCAAAACTAATTCTGGAATGGCAGAACCTGCAAAATATGGAGTGAAACAACTTTTCAGCCCAAGATAATTTTGAATATTCATAGGAAAGGTTTGTTTTATCAGTGAGAGCCGACCTTAGTCTAGAACAAGTCTTGCACTAGTAAATCAGCAGTAGGCTTTGGGGGCAATTGAATCAGTGGTAACAGTGGCTTTTTCCAGAACAGTCAGTACATAGATAGTAAGGGGGTCAGATAACTTGTCAAAAGGAGATTTAAAGGGGTCCCTTTGATGGCAATAGGAGCAAGATTCTATTGCCCATATTTGGATCTGGATTTCAGTCCCTGGGTGAGGAGGAGCACTAGCAACCAGAGTTTCCACCTACAGGGGAGCTGGGACTCTACTCACAGTTCCAGGGCAGAAAAGAGTGCTTTTGTTCACTCACAGATTAGAACACAGGCTAGGAGAGTAGTAAACATGCCTCTCCCTAGATCATATCACCTTTGAAAAGCCAAAAACATACATGTCCCCAGAATTATCTCTCAAAAAGCAGCACAAAAAAACCTCTGAAACTCGGGACATTGTCCCTTCCACTCCAGAAGCAGAGATTCACTTCAGCATAGAGTTAAAAGTCAAGAAATCGGTTGAATGTCATAAATAGCAAAGTCATCATTTTATATTCCTGATTTAATTGATTGGCTTTTATAAACATCAAAAATCAGTAGCTGGTTGTGAAGATGTTATGATAATTATAGTCCTTCATTCATTTACTATTGTACACAAAACCCAGTATTATAATGAAGAATCTTCACTGGCCCCCATTGAGAAGTTTGACACTGACCACCACCACTGAGATGAGGTTCATCAACCTCATAAGCTTCTCCACTGTAATGTTGTTTTCTTCTTCAGATGGGTCAAAATCCATTGGTTCTATCTGATCAATTTCTTTAGTATTCTGTACTTTCTTTAAGTAGTAACTTTCCCAAATTTTCCAACAAATATAGTCATTCTCTGGGAAGCTGACCTTAAATTTGAATATTAGAAATCCTTTCTCATAAGATCAGTGATAAATCAGCATGCTTTCATTCAGTACTATAGTGCTAATGCAATATTCACAGCACCATAAATATCCCGGGGCAAATCTGAATCGTGAAATACCACAAACTCTCCACATGGAAGACATAATCAAAACATTTATTCAGACACCAGAAAGCCAAATCCACCATAGTAACAAAAATCTATACACAATAACAATGAAGAGAACAACACCAGCCCTAAGCCTTCCCTTTGCTAGGCTTCTCACAAACCAGCTCCATTAAACAAATCACAAGCAAACTCTTTCATTCCCGCTAGTCACTGCCTGCTTGCCTGCATTCTTCCCAACTCTGATTGCCCTCTAACCTCAACTCTGCTCTAGCTCCACCTCCTCCTATTTCACCCTTCCTGCTCCACCCATTCAGCAAGTTCCTATCACCATAGGTTCATGTGACTCAGGCTTCCATGTCACCTAGACAAGTCAAATGGGAAATGAATGGGAAAGATCTTTCCAAATACATGACCATTACCAGTACACATTTCATATTCCCACATTTAACAATCTGACCAGGATGAGAAGTAATGAGTGTTGTTCTATTATGAAGAGTCAGTATTGCATTCTGCTTCAACCTACTGGATATCCATATACATGACAAGGTCCTCACTTTGTTATGTAAATATAACCTTGTCCTCCTGATCAGAAACAATGATAAATATCTCCTGTCTAAAGTTCTGGCTCCTGGTCACTCTCACCATGGAATGTTATCTTCTGGCCATCTTCCAAGGCCTTGTCAATGTGAACATGCAGAATCTTTCTGTCTTGAACAATTTTCCTTCCATTACAGTTTTCACATCTATCTTTAAGGCTGATTTGTTACTTATTCCCTTGAAATTCTGTGCAAATTAAATTTGCTTAGTCATTCCAGATCCTATCTGATGAATTCTTATTTGCATTCTAGTACCTCTACAATTGAGACAGCATTCTAAAACTTCTTTCTTACCACCCAGTCCTTCACATTTTTCACAAATTACATTCTTTTGAAAAATCTTCCTGTACCATTATATAAATCTTCTAAGGTCACTGACAGCTGATGACCAGTATTTTTACGTCTCCATTTCCTTCACATTATTGTCTCCTCCAAAAAAGTATTTCAGAGATATCCATTGGCAAACCAAACTCACCACCAAAACCACCCTCTTTGATGGCTTGTTCCCTACCTTTGTCATGTAAGTCTCTTTTCTTTGCTTCAGAAAACACTTCATAAGTTGGAGAAATCTGTTTGAACTTGTTTTCTTCATTTGGATCCTTATCTGGGTGATATTTCAAGGTTGGTTTTTTTTTTATCTTCTTTTTTAGTTCTTTCTGAGAGGCACCGGATTTTACTCCAAGAATATATTGTTAATTCCTTCACCATGTTCTGTAGCTGAGGAGCTGGAGTGTCAAAATGCTCATGTGGTGTGTGTGTGTGTGTGTGTGTGTGTGTGTGTGTGTGTGTGTTTGTATGCAAAATGGTATCTCCCATGAGCCAGTTGAAATATTGGTGGATTGAATGTAAGAAAGAAAACAAGGAGGGAGGGAAGTGTTCTTGTGCACAGAGTTCAGGAAGAGACAGCTTCTGTCCTCTGCTAGAAACTTCCCCATCCTCTTAATTCTTAAAGTTATATGAAAGTGAACTGAGGAACCACAGGGTTCTGTACGTTTATGTTCTCTGAAATGTATACCATCTCATTCTGTATCTTTGAATTGTTTCTTCATTTTTTTATTCAGTTAGATGTGACTTTATTACTTTAGTACATAAGCCAAAATTTATGCAACCAGAGCAGAGGCTGTGGATAATTCATATTTCCAATTGGGTAGGAGTACTCTCTCAGTCGTATAGTATTGAGCCAGTCATTGAATTTGGTTCTTGTTCAGAATCTGAAGGAATTTAGAATCCTTATCCTTTCTGTTTCTCTCAAGATGCTTTTGAACAGCAACAGTTTTCTTGATCAAGTGATAAAGATCTTCAGGAAGATCAGGAGCAAGTCTCTTGAACTTTAGAATTCTCAAAATTTTGTTGCCAGTTAAAAAGCATACTTGTGCCACACCATGAGAATCCCTCAGCATCACATTGATCTGGGAGGGCGTCAGGCCCTTCTTGGCCAGCTTGTAGATCTGCTCCTTCACGTTGTCTAAGGTGAGCTTTGGCCACGTGGGCATGCTGCAGCAATATGGCAGAGCAGACTGGGACAGGCCCTTCCTGTTATTAACAATCAGGCATGAAAAGAGAGATGACAGAAAATCGCTTAAGGTCCTTCAAATTTTTTTTTTTACAGTTTTTAATAAATAAAAATTCTCTGCACTTTTAAACCATCCAATTGTTTATGTACAAATGAGACAACAGTGTAAGTCTTTCACAAGGTGATTTGAAAGTTTATTTTCAAGTTCATTCTCTTTTCTAATCTGCTCAAACTTTTATTTTAGCAGTTTTTGTTATCCTACTATAGCTAACAATCTTCTATCTTTTACCAGTTGATTGAAACATTTTTTATACAAAATTTTTCTGCTTCAAATGAAAACACAGCAACTTAAAGGAACAGTAGTGTGGTTCAGTTCAGCGGGTATTAAATTCTTTCATTGACATTCATTACCTATGGGAAAGTCACTTAACCTCTCTAGGCCTAAGATTCTTAATCTATAAAATGATGGGGTTGGACTAGATGACCTCTAAGGTCCCTTCTAGCTCTCAACCTATGCATCTGTACCATTGAGTGATCTATGATGTATATTTAATAGTAAGTAGCACAACTTAACATCTGATTGCCTCATGGTGCGCTCACTCTTCCCAATTCCTACTTAGACACTCATGGTCAGTAAAAATAATTCACTTAAACTTAGGGACATTCCAAAAACCAATTCATAAATTTTGACAAAGAGATTGGGGGCAATGGGGAAAAGGGAAATAAAACAAATCTCACTTTTGTTAATTTTAATATAACATTCAAATTTTCCTCTTTCAGGCTTTGTCCTCCGTAGACATGGCTTCCCTAACTTTCAATCGCCTGCTCAGCCTAGTGACTCCAGAAATAGCACACATTGAAGGGAAGTGATTTAACATACCCTGGAAAGCACTCCTAGCTCACTGTGTGCAGGCTGACTTTTATCTGGTAATTATGTGGCATCTTCTCCTAAACCTTGTGTTCCCTGGGCAGCAGCATCTTTTGTGTAACACACCATCAGTATGCCTCACCGATACATCAGGCTCATGACAGCTTCAATGGTGCGCTGAAGCAACAGCTCATCAGAGCCGCAGCTCCCTGGGATGATTTATCATGGTAACATATCAGCACAGGGAGGCAGCATAATAATATGTGGCCAGAGAATACACAGGAGGATTATTATGCACAAGCAGCTTCAGCTTGTCTAAAAAATTCAAGGAGACGTGGAACGCTGCGTGTGTTTTTTAAAGTTGTCGAATATAGGGCGAATGGAAGTGAGAGGTGTAGCCTTAACCATTCCTTCACTTCAGTTGGATCTGGCAAACCAGACCTGCTGCTTTTGTATTACTAAGAGGATTTCAGTGATTTTCTTTAAAGGATGTCTTTAAAAAAAAGCATTAATGTGGGCAAGGAAGGAAAGAAGGGGAGGGAGGAAGGAAGGAAGCAAGTAAGGAAAGAAGCAAGGAAGGAAAGAACAAAGAAAATAACGAAGCTTTTCAGGGGTTAAGGAATAATCGACTGAACAATCATTATGCATTTATTAAGCACTTACTGTTAGAATCAGGAGGACCTGAGTTCAAATCCCACCTCAGACGCTTGACACTCACTGGCTGTGTGACCTTGGGCAAGTCACTTAACCCCAACTGCCTCCTCCCGGGTCATCTCCAGTCATCCTGATGAGTATCTGGTCACTGGATTCAGATGGCTCTACAGGAGAAGTGAGGCTGGTGACCTGCACAGCCCTCCATCACTCAAAACAAAGTCAAGTGCAAGTCATGTCATCATTTCTCTGATGGCACGGTCTTCTTCAACAATGAAGGGTGAACACATAACGTGTTGAACACTGTACTAAGACCTGGGGATACAAATATTTTCCATGAATAGATGTGAATTTTGGGACAGAAAAATCCTAAGCCACTATCTTAATCTCTTCTATGAAGTTGGACCTAGTAAATTTAATTTGGAGAAACTTTTTTTACAGAGGGTAATTGTCTATGTTCTCTTCCTCTTGTCCCATGATTGTATCTCTCTAGTGATTTCTTGGGGAGAAAACTACTTAATGTAGCTGGGCGACTATTATGATGAAGTTTATAGTCTTAGAAAACTGTCTGGGGGCACAGAGCTGTTAAATGATCTTTCCATGGTCACAAAGTCAGTACATATTAGAAACAGTACTTAAATCTAGGTTGTTCTAAAAGTAAGAAAGTTTCCGTAATAAATCAGGCTACCTAAAAGGGAGAATATGGAGGATTAGAAAGGAATACAAAGAAAAGTATTGTGCTTCAGTGATGAAAAATACTATTTACAGAAATTGATCTAATTATTACTTGTTAAGCAATAGAGAACTTCAATAGATTCCTGAGAGTAGGGCTGGAAAGTTATGATGCTCTACTATTTGAAGAAAAATAGATTAAACAAATTTCAACTTAAGTTCTCCAAAGGCTATATTTTACACAGCTTTTAAAACTCTCAAATTTTTAGTTTGTTATGAATAAACATAAACTTGGTATAAGAATAACTGACTTTTTCAACAAAAATTTTTATTAAAGATGCTAAGTTAATCCATCTTGAGATTTATGCAGCTGATTAAACCTGTGTATCCCTAACTATGCTTTTAAAGCATTATATCTGATATTTTCAGTCATAATTGCAGATTATTGGAACATGGTTAGTTAACCTTTATGTATGACCTGGGCCCATGCCATGTACTCATTTAAACGTATATTATTTCCATCTGGTCCCAAGTGATGGTGAGTCAGGAAGGAGAATGGTGAAGTGGTTTCTGATGGTCTGGGAATGTAGCTCTCACCAGGAGCCTGAATAAGTTTCAATGATTATTCACAATATAATGTAAGATTGCTGTCCTTTTCTCTCTCCTCCTTCTTTCTATAGCCTGGAATTCAGATTTTCTGATCACTATATGGAAACCTAAGGCAATCAGTAGTTGCATTGGATTAAGATAAGTGAGCTTCTATGTAGTAGTACTGGGGGGCCAGCACTGTGTATGTGGCTACCAGTATTGCTACTGCCCATGCTTCTACAACTGGTATTGGAGACTGCCAGACAATATCACAATGGAAGAAATCCAGGCTTTGGGTCAGATCACAGACAGGCACTAGATTACACAGAGAGGTCTCTGAGTAACACAGCTAAGATCTTTTGATAATCTCTTTCAGCTACTGGGCAAGTGGTGGTGGTAGGGAGGCTGATGTTCATACTGCTTTTTTTCTTTTTCTGCATTCCATTTTCATATTTGTCATCTGGTGCTGGGATCCTGTATACAACAGTATCCTCATTTCTTTATCACCAGCCAAAGAGGTGACAATTTCAGGAGTTTTCTTCTGTCATCCATCAATATCTAGGAGGACAATCAGGTTGAGGTCTGAGAACTATCTGGAGGTACAGGCTCTATTTTTAGTGCTTTACTTTTCCATTCTTTGTTACTATGTTTAATCAAAAGTGTGACCATAGTATACTGAATGTCTCAGTTCTATGAATAGGAGAGGTAGGAAGCACTTGTCCATAAAGTGGTAAACCTAAATGAATGATGAAGCTTATAGAGCTGTAGATTTCATATTTTTAAAAATTTTGTGTAATAAAATATGTCATCCCCTAGGTAGTTCCTAGCCAGAATAATTTTGAATTGCATAGATCTGGTGCTGAAATAATGTGGGAGAGCAACTTAGCTATACAAACTGAACTATATTTAATAGATGGGAATACTACTACTTATACATAAACTATTTTACACATGTAAGATAGAGGAACCAATGTGGCCACTCAGATGATAACTCAAGGAGACTGTCACTTGGTGATCTACTGAAACATTGTATTCTCAAGTAGATATAAACATCAATGCTAACTTTTTAATTAAAAGAAGATTAATAGAAGACAGTACCCAATCCAGCTTTGATTGCTTACACTACAGAATTCTACAAGTACCACAAAAGACAGCAAGCAGGGATATACTAAGTTTGACATTTGAGGAAAGTCATCCTAGGCTGTGTGTGCGTGTGTGCGTGTGTGCGTGTGTGTGTGTGTGTGTGTGTGTGTGTATGTGTGTGTGTGTAGGAGGTAGATATCTGTTTTGAACTGAAAGCTATTTCCGGATAAAAAACTTATTGAAAAAAATTTTTGCAATTATTTATCACATTAGCACTTGAAATGTTTTCATATTTCTTAATCGTACACATACTACACACATATACATACATATATAGAATTGTACTGTACACATCATACACATGCGTATACCATTACATGCACATATATGCACACACAATAACTACATATCTAATTTTCAAGATACCCTAACATCTGTAAGTTCTCCTTTTGGAAAGACAATGCATTTTTCCTGTGCTATTTTTGATGTATCTGTGTGTCTTCCCTGCTCAAAATACTGTTCAGTTTGCATAGAAATATTCTTTGGCAAATCTCCCAATGCATTTGTCAAGAGCATACCAATCCTCAATCCGAATTGGATGAAAAATATTTCCTGAAGTGAATTATTTTCTCTCCATTGAATAAGGAACTTCTGTCACCAGCTTTAATGAATATCAAAGAAGAGTCTATTCTACAAAGTGTTCTAGAAAAATTTGAATGTGTTCTGTTGATAGTTTGTATTTTTTTTTGGCCCCATTAATATTCATCACTGTGTTCTGTGGGCTCTCTTGCAACAAGCCTCTCATTCCTTGTTATCTCTTTGTTGCTGATAGTTGTACTGATTTGAATTTATAATCCCAAAATTCACTACTTTGTGGAATGAAATTCAGTTTATGTAGATCTGATACATTCACCTCCTTAATAGTGTCTTTTATAGGTTTAGCTGATGTTAGACTAACTAAATGAAAAATGCCTTTTTATAGAATTTGAAATCATGCCAGTTTCTTCATTTTATTTGTTTGACATTTATTTCAAAGCTTCTTAGTTGGCATAGTGATTTCATTTAGGCTCATGTATTTAGTTTAAACTGGAATTCAGACCCAATAACAGTGGTATTCATTATTTGGCACAAATGATTCAATTTGTGTCTGTTTTGAGAATTTTATTAAAGCCATAAAATTCAAAGGCTTTCTCTGATAGTTGGTTATCACAGTGCTTTTCTTTTTGGTTTTCAATAGTATCATTGATTTTGTCAACTTCATGTGGCAATGATGTTTTCATTCTTTCATCATATTCCCTGAGTTTTCTCTGTCATTAATTGAATCTAAGATAGATCTTATATTGATTTTTAAACATTTCATCTGACTTAATAAGGTTTTGCATGCCCTTGTATTCTCTTATATTGATAATCTGTTGCCTATAAACAGGTTGAACTCTGTAATCTAAAATGTCAGGATGTTGATAAATGTTCCTTAAAAGAATTGAAGATGGCAACATTAATGCAATTCAACTCAACTTATTGGGCATAACTAACTTATGGTTTACTGAGAGAATTAGGAGAGGCTTCTTAGAGGAGTGGGTATTTAAATGGACATTATAGGATGAATAGGAATTAATTTGAGAGGCTTAGAGTGTAAGGGAAACAGAAAAGGAGGAGCATTCCAGTCATAGGAAACAGGATGACTGTACATAGAGTTGGAAGTACCATCATAATACTAGTTGATATAATTTATTTAATTGTTTTGGGCCTGTGATTTCATTGGGATAGGTATCTTCCAGTGAAAAACTCTTATCACTATAGATCAATAATTGTCTGTAATTTAAAGCTAGTCTGGATAAGAGATAGAACTTATGCCTAGTTTCTCCAAATTTCAATGCCAGCTGTCTATAAAAATGCCCTCTTTTGATATAAGAATATAACATGCTTGCCATTCATTGCTTCATTTGCACCTCATAATGACCATGTCATCTACATTTTACAACTATGATTAACCTCTTTTAATAGACAAATAATTTGAGACTAACAGAGTAAATTAACTTGTCCAAATAACTAGTAAATATTAAAGGTAGGATTTGAACCTAAGTCTAATTCTAGGTCCAGCACTCTAGGTCATACATCAGGATGCCTCTTAATAGAAACTGATAAAATGATTACTATTTTCAATATTATAGTGAGAAAAATGCTCTAGAATTATCTAGTTAAGTGAATTCTAGTTCTAGTTCTGATCAGATTAGGACTTGAGACAAGTCACCTAATAACTCAGTGATGTAATCAGCTCCTAAGTGTCCAGTTTCTTCTCTATGAAGATGATTCCAACTACTGATCCCCTACCAGCTTATTCTCTTATTTACTTCCAAACTACTTCATATTTAGCTACTTTGTGTATGTTTATATTTATTAGTAACTTTACTTTTATGCTGAATATCTTTTATATGTTTTGGTCTCCCCCACTTGAATGTAGGTTGGAAGTTGAATAGAGACTATTTCTCCATTCTCCAAATTTACTTTTTTTCTTAATTTTCCTATTTTTATTTATGACACTCCATGATTCCAGTCATCCTGGTTCAAACTGTGGCTTTATCTTTGACTTTTCATTTTTCCTTCGTTCCACATATTCAATCAATTGACCAATCTTTTCATTTTTACTGCTACAATATTTCTCATGTCTGTCTCTGTCTACTTGCATCACTCCCATTCTAATTCAGGTCCTCCTCACCCCTTTCCTAGACTATTGTATTAGTCTTCTAATTGTTCTCCCTGCCTTGAATCTCTCCTCACTCCAATCCATCTTCTTACCCTGCTGCCAAAGAGATTTTTCTAAGCTGCAGGTCTGACATGTCCCTGTTTTACTCAGTAAACTCTAATGGCTCTTTTACCTCTGGGATTAAATGTCAGCTATTTCTGCCTTTCAAAACTAATAACATAGCCCTAACAACTTTTACAGTTTTATTCCACATAACTACATTTCATGCAGTTTACATATACTGAGCTCCTGTGTCTTTTTCTGCATGAACACTTTCTTGATGTTAGCTTTCAGTGTTTCTTCACTACTACACAAAATTATCTTATATTTATTTTAAATTTATCATATATATGTATATCACATTTTCTACTCAGATATAATGTAAGCTTCTTGAAGGCAGTTTAATTTTTGTCTTTGTTTGCCCAGAGCCTAACACAATACCTGGTATATAGTAGGAACTTAACACATACTTTTAAACTTAGATTCATCTTTAAACTGATTACAATATTTTGGATGCACAAGGATGTTTTATAATTAAAAAAGAAAATATGAACGAAATCATTGACATATTAGTAATCTGAAGAAAGCATTTGGTGATCACAAAGGACATCATAAGGGAGTGGCTCTCCCTATCACTGTTCTGTGTCTTTTCTATTTCCTGCCTGATTTATCAAGAACTAGAAATATAACTCAAATTTAAGAAGAGTACTTTGTGTACATCTGATTTCTTTTGTGATAAAAAGAAAAGGAATGGACTTACTTGGACTTGACCCAGGATTAAACCTAACAACATAAAGGTGAAAAATAGAAATCTCATCAATGTTGGGAAGGATCTTGGACAAATTCAGTCTAGAAAAGCATTGTCAGACTTCAAGTATACACCAATATCACTTCAAATGAAAGTGACTGCTGGGTGATTTCATAGTTGATACGTGGTCTAGCATAATCTTGGAAACACATAAGCAGAGTTCAATACTGTTTATTGATTTAGTTGAAGATTTTTCATTTCAAGACAGTATTAGAGAGTGACTGCTGCTCAAAATTTTCTCTATTGTCCCAACTTTCCTCTCATTCTTATTTTTAGTTGTCTAAATAGCCTTTGAACTCATTTGGATCATTCTCTTGTCTCTTTTGTGATTCCCTTTGACCTTCTGCTAGAATTACTGAAAAGTGGATTGCATTTAAAAAAAAACAAACCCTAGTGATTCTGAACTGTTAGGAAAATTAAAACTATTTTATAGGAAAGTCCCAGACTCATATCTGATGTGCAGTGCTATTGAAACAATTTCACATAACCTTTTGCTTATATTCCTAAATCGTTGAACCCTTCAAATTGAAAATTTGAAGCAAATTTAATTCCAGACAGTTTGAAATAATACTTTGCATTCTCTTTCGAAGGTGCATTTTCATATAGAGACTTAATTATAGTAGAGTGACTAGACTTTAACACAGGGAACTGAATTTAGGAGGTGCTGAAAGGAGCCACTCTTTGAGCAGAAGAAACAACATAGCTTTAAAATAGGAAGCTACTAGATGATCTTCATACCTCTACCAGTTAAGCCTCAGGTTATGTCCTTAGTTGAGCCTACCTCTTCTTGTCCTCCATCTCCTCAGCAACAGCCTCCCAGTGTCTAGGAGCTGAACCCTGAAGTGAATTTCCTGAATTGAGTTGCCTATTGTGCCTCTTGTCCTCAGTAAGGTTTATGTTGCTTCAGGTTAAAAACAAAATCTAGCTATATGGCTCTGTTTTCACCTATGCCACAAGTGATAACAGATGAATAAAGTGGATATTTAACTATGTGTTTGAAGTTGTATTGTTTTCCCAGTCATATAGTATGATTCAACAAGAAAAGGAACATTCAATTTTAATAAAAACATCTCATTTAATGCATCTGGTTTCCTTGATACCATTTAAGGAGTCAAGAGCCTACATAGAGAATGTAACATGAGATAATTTGTGTGCTCATGTCTCTTGTTACTGGACATCCTGCAGAGGAGATCTAAAGGTGAGGTACCCTTTGATGTTAGGAGAAAATCTGCAGGGTGTAGAGTGATTCTTATCAAAGCCAGTAGTACTACACAGACAGTTTTAGCCCTGATGGATAAAGTCATTCCTTTCTTGTAATGCTTCTTTCCTAAAGTAGACTGTCTTCTCTTTGCAGAAAAAACTCAGCTTTCATTTTGTTTTCTGGAAGTGCTATAAATTCAGTGATAAGATGGTTACCTGGTTTGCCCTTTTGGTATTCCCTAAGCTTTTTGGATTTGATTTCTTTGGATGCTACTTGTGTATTTGATGTTTCTCTAATTTTTCAACTTCATGTCTGAGATGCATGATATTGATAAGCAATAATCTTTCTGGCAAAATTTGGTTACATCTACTTTGTTCTTTCTGTTCTGGCTTAAGGCTTTCAGATGCTTTGAACATATAATGGCTTTTTGTTATGATTGTGTGCTTTCTATTTCCTACTGCCTTTGACAGTGAGCTACAAATTTATATTTCCTCCTCACACAATATTCTCTTTGGGCATTTTGGTTTGGGGTTGTGGACTTTCTCATCTTTTCAGATTTTATTTTTTTCTTTACAGAATGTTTATGACATTCACTAAAAGGGGTGACATAATAAAGCAAAATCAAGGCCCATTATTAGAGGAATAAATAAATTCTTCATGGAATTTTTTTAAAGGATGATGCTTTAAAAAAGAACCTTGACACTATATTTCACCCAACTTCTACATAATTTAAGGATGACTTCTATATGTATTAATTTTACATAAATGTCAATATAATTAGTCTTTTAAAAAAATAACCATTAACTAAGTAGATTGAACAGTTTTAACTTTGCTGGTATGGTATTCTCAGCAAAGGATCATAGATCTACATCTGGAAAAAGATAATTCCTTGTGCTATTAGAAAAATGTAAGGAGATAGATAAGGAAAGAGGGTTGAACAAGTCTGCTAAGGTGTGCTTTGACACAAGCTTAACTGGATATACAATGATAACTTATAAGTGATTTTCCATTTTGTAACTATAATTCCAATTCTTGTTAAGTGAATAATTTGTGGACTTAAGAGAAGAGCAGAAATCATGAGACATATTAGCCATTTTTTGTCTTTAGATGAAGTCTTAATAAAGTAATAGATACTTAATAAAAGGTTAGTGTTTTGTACATGTTTTTAAATTTATTTTTATGTCATGAAGATAGATTAGACTGGTGTTATTACCTCAACTTTGTTTAGCATGCTTAGATGGCTTCCTTCGGGTTGCAAGCATGTTGGTAACAGAGACAGCTAGGTGATGTAGTGGTTACAGAACTGGTCCTGGAGTCAGGAAGACTGAAGTTCGAATCTAGCCACAAAAGCTTTTTACCTAAGCACATCATCTAACTTCTGTCTGTCTCAGTGTCCTTATCTGCAAAATAGGCATGATAAAATCACCTACCCCCCAGGGTTCTTATGAAGATCAAAAGGGATATTTGTAAAGTGCCTATTTGCAATAGCTTCTTTCCCTTCTTCCCCTTCCCCCTCCCCCAGTCTAGGTTCTCTGGCTTCTACTCTAGCAGTTTTTCTTTGCTTTCTTTTCTACCTATTCATATAATAATTTTTAAAATGACAAATATTTAAATTCTATTTTCTTTATTCCATTTCCTATCTTAGCATTGGAAAAAACTTGTGAGGATGTGAAGTTTTAATTACTTAAGTGAACAGAAAAACCATATACCACTTAGCTCCATTTGGCATTTATCTAAGAGTGCTCGACCACTGGCACTTTATTAGAACAATTTAAAGAGATCATATATGACCATGGAATTTTTGCATAGATACAATTAGGTTGAATTAAAAAAAATATTTGTGGAATCCTTACTACACATGGAAATAACAAGATGAGTAAAGAAAACATAGTCCTTAACTATAGTTAAGGAGAGAAATGGGAAATACACAAGCATATATAATATATAAAATATATGTATATACATATAATATATGAAAAAATGTGCAAATAGCTATGGAAAGTTGTGCATAAGACAGGCATTAAAAAATTCTATTGGGATTCAGAGAAAGGAGCAATCATATTCCTTTCTGAAAATGAGAAAAATCTTTATAGAAAAGCTTAACCATCTGACCCGAGACTTGAAAAATAGAAGAACTTAAGAAAATATGAAGTAAAAACATTTCCAGGGATGGGTATACATTATGAGTAAAAGCTTACATTTGAGAAAACATGAGAAATAGACAAAATTAAGGAATAGTGATTAGAACAAATGATTATCGTATAGAACTCATGTAGGAGAATAGTAGTAGTAACTAATACTGAAAAAAATGAAGGTCTTTAAAAGCCTGATTGAAGAGTTCTGGATTTTATTTTCTAGCCAATAGAAAGTCTTTAAACATATTTAAGGGAATTTACATGATTATAGCTTTGATTTTGGAAGATTAATCTTACAGTTGTGTGACAAATGAATTGGACAGAGAAGAAAAAAGAGAAAATTTGGGTAGATCTGTTAGAAGATTACTCCAATAGTCCAAGTGAGAAATAGTACAGGATGGAACTAGGGCAGTAGATGTGTCAGTGGGAAAGAGAGAATGGCAGGGAGAGGTATTCTGGAAGAAGAATCAACTAACCAGATAGCTGTAATCAGAGAGAGGGAGTCAAAGATGACTATAAGGTTTTTAATACTTTATGCCTGGGAGAATGACAGTTACAGTAATGTAGTAAAAAAAGCTGAGATTAATTTATATTCATCTAGGATTAACTGAGGTACATTATAGGTTTCAGACAGTTGGATTCAAAGGTGATTCAAAAGGTGCTTTGAATACATCTTTTAATCTTAGGCAGATTGTTGATTAGGTCAAATATATGCATATCAACTTTACTTAAAATAACAGATAAAATCTTTGATCTAGCAGTATAGTTCTTAATACTTTGAAATCTTTTTGATGGATTTGGGAAAGACTTGCTATGGAGCTGTGAAAAAGTTCAGGTCAGAGATTAAAGGAAACTTATATGTATTGTGTATAACATGCACCAGAGATGGAAGAACAAATGCAAATGCAAAGGTAGGAGAGCAAAAGATGGGATCAAATTGTCATCCAGTTTATAATGCATATCTGAAAGTGAATGATGTGAAATAAGACTGAAGACTCCAAAAAGTTGAAGTTAGATGGGAATCTTTAATGCCATGCTACAGAGTGTATACTTTATCCTAAAGACAATAAAGAAACAGTGAAGAGCAAAGGGGTGGCATGGACAGACTTGGGCATAAGAAGAAATTTTATGGTTATAAATATGCTCTGTTTTCTCTATTATAAATAGGAAAGCACTAGAACTATGTCATTTTCCTTAAAGTCTGTCCTTTCTCTCTTCATTTATTGTATCTTGCTTTATATTTGGTTGTATTTGAGGATGATGGCTATGGCAAAATAAGAAAAAGTCTTATGTGTGTATGAGTAAATATAGAGAGATAAGAGAATTTACCCAATGAATTGTAGCTCAGCAGTCCCCACATTCCTCTACTGTTTCAACGTAGTTCAATGTTTAATCAAAGATTTCTTAGACAGAGTGAAGAAAATCGTGACTGCCCTCCCCTGTCTCCAAAAGAAATGTCTGCAATGGAGGAGCAACGATAGAACGTGGAGTTCTGCTATGTTTCACAGCGATTTGGGATCTTACGTATTCCAGAATTCCAATTCTGCATTTCACAAGTTGCCTCTTTCAGGTCTTTCAGTGGAATGGTGTCATTGCCAGAAGGTGAATTATTTATTGTAACTTTCCTGTTCTCCTCAACCAGTATGGCTTCCTGTTTTATTCAAGAGGTTGCTTCCAGATACTACTTCAAAATTCCTATCCTTTTCCTTTCTATTACAGTTCCTTCTTTGCCCACCATAGAGATTTTCAGACAAGATGACTAGTTACTGAAGGGTGAAAAGAACCTATCTTGAAACTGTAATTAAGTTCTGGAACTAATTTCTGAGTTTCCTTGAATTTTATGCTATGCTGCAATTTTTATTATAATAATTTCATCAATGAGAGTTTTGAGAAAACTCGTCAAAATATTCAAATGGGTCTCAAGAACGATTAAAGTTTTAAAAGGCACTTTTAAACCTGGATGGTGCTTTCTGCCTGTAGCAAACTTGAGTAATGAGGCCATCTACATTCATGATATAGAGCCGTGGTCTGTAGGACTCTACGAGGTATACTTTTCTACCTTTAACTACATTAATTGTGTTATCTGTGTATTATTGAATTACAAGTCCAGTGGCCTCAATTACTTGAAAAGCATACTAAAACAGATTCTCTTTACAAAGAAGAGAATATTTGGAAATTTTAGAAAAAATACGAAAGTGACATTTTTTGATTTTATATTGCTCAGACAACATTTAGGAAAGGTATTAACATTTATTTGCCTGAAAAAATGTAGCTATAATGGTGCTCATCATGGTAAGCCATTAAAGAATGTTTTCATAACTTTCAACTCCCAAAATGTTGAGTCAGATTCTCCCCAGGTTTTAGCTGTTCCTTAGTCAGTGTCACTGTAAGCAGCTGAGTTTGCTCCTTGAGGGCATTGCGGCTGCAGGGATGTGGTGGGGTAATACCCTAGGGTCCAGTCCACAAGATGAAGGGCTAGCTTCTGCTCTGAGAAGTGATTCAGCATTTTGCTAATGTATGTTTCCTTTACTTTTTGTGTTTCAGTGACTGGAAGGAAAAGAATTGTCCTTCAGACTCAGATCTAGCTTGTAAATAACTACAATTTTCAGCATTTCAATACTGGCATTCATTGCCCTCATTAAGATTGCAGAATCAGTATTCTCTCTTCCTCCAAAAAAGGAGTACTTCTCATGAATAATAGTAGCTGTAGTAGTAGTAGTAGTAGCAGCAGCAGTCATAACAAAGATAATATTGACTAGATTAATTTGATAAAGAAACCCTGAAGTAGAGGCGTGTGTGCATGTGTGTGTGTGTGTGTGTGTGTGTGTGTGTGTGTATGTGATTAATACTTCCTTCTAAGGATTATATATCTCTATGGGACTCTTATTTAGCCTTCAAGAGCAGTAAAGGGAACTAAACTGCTCAAGAATTGACTCCTGTAAAGATAGCTGCTTAAAAAAAACAGAAATAAACAAAAATAACCTTCACTAACCTCAAAACCTTTGTTATAAAGATTTTTATGGGTACTCATACTAAGCAACCTCCCTCTTCTCCCCACTTTACCCTGAGGGAAGATACAAGGAAATATAAGATGCACCTTTTACTGCTTGCAGTTAGAGCCGTCCAAACATCTTCATGCTTAAATAATGCTCTGAAAATGTGTTTTCACAGGTTTATGTTGGAGCAATTTTTCTTGAGAGAAAAGTTTACTTCAAGGAGAAGAGTACTTTTCATTTTATTTCTAAGTTCACTATGTAATCTGTTCTATCAATTTTCTGTACATAGAGAAAGACTAGCACAAAGGATGCCTTTTCTTAATAGAGGGTGACATGAACAGGACAGTTACCATCCCAAACAAATGAAAGTTGCATAGCTGAACTAACTAAAATTTGTCTGGGTACGGAAATTATCAGACAATACACCATTTTTAAAAAAAAATAAAATTATTTCTAAATACAGTAATATCTCTACAATTATCTCTACTATATTCAATGGCCTCAAATTGAATCTCTCTTCTCTGCAATCTTTATAAATGTATACAATTACAGCAACAATAATAAATATACAGTTCATTGAGAAAGAAAGACAGAGAGAGAGAGAGAGAGAGAGAGAGAGAGAGAGAGAAGAGATAGAGACAGAGAGAGAGACAGAGAAACAGAAAAGAGAGAGACAGAGAACAGACAAAGACAGAGGGAGAGAGAGGGAGAGACAGAGAGAGATAGACAGAGACAGAGAGGGAGAGAGAAGGAGAGAGGGAGAGAGAGACAGAGAGAGAGAAGAGATAGAGACAGAGAGAGAGAGACAGAGAAAGAGAGAGACAGAGACAGAGACAGAGAGGGAGAAAGGAGAGAGAGAGACAGAGACAGAGACAGAGACAGAGAGGGAGAAAGGAGAGAGGGAGACAGAGAGAGAGAGACAGAGACAGAGACAGAGAGGGAGAAAGGAGAGAGGGAGAGAGGGAGAGAGACAAAGAGAGAGACAGAGACAGAGCGGGAGAGAGAGAGACAGACAGACAGACAGAGAGAATAAGAATGGAAATAAACTCATATCCATCATTATCTCAAAATAAAAATTGTAAAATCTGCTTTACTAAGGATGTCAGCATGTTAATAATAAAATAACAAATATGGCACAGTGGAAAGAGCACTGACTCTGGAGTCAGAGAATCTGTGGCCTTGTCTGATCTTGTCATTAAAATTTCCTGGGCCTCAGTTCCCTCATCTGTTAAATGAAGGGGTCAAACTAAGTGAACTCTGAGATCCCTTTCAGTTCCAGATCTATTATCCTGTAAAATAGCTCATTAAAACAGCAAGGGCAATGCTATCCAAATATATTGCATTAATCTGTTCTTAAGTTTAAAGTTTTCTGATGTTACTTTCTATTTTTATGGGACTTTTCCATTTGCAAAGCTCTTTCTTACATGTTTTCAAAGAAATCCTGAGTAATCTCACAATCTTTTAAAAATATTTATTTTTAGTTTACAACATTCTGTTCCACAAGCTTTTGAATTCCAAATTTTCTCCTCCTCCTTTCCCTCCTCCCTCCCCAACACAGCATGCCATCTGATATAGGCTCAATATATACATTCACATTAAACATATTTTCACATTAGTCATGTTGCAAAAAAGAATTATAACCAATGCAATAAGAAAGAAGAAACAAAACAAAACAAAACAAAGAGCGGGGGAAATAGTATGCTTCAATCTGCATTCAGACTCTGCAGTTCTTTCCCTGGATATGAATAGCATTTTCTATCATGAGTCTTTTGGAGTTGTCTTAGAAACTACATTTCAGAGAAGAGCCAAGTCTATCAAAGTTAGTCATTGCACAATATACCTCTTGTCCTCAGTGATTTAACCTTGCAAACTATAAAGTGTAATATCAACACTGTATGCTATAATCTGGGTACTATGCATTTTCATTTGTTTTCTTTTCCTAGTACATATAGATAAACCAATTCCTCCCACAACCCACACTTAATGATTATATTTTATATTTGATGGTTTGGTATTACGAAATTAATGTCCTGTACTCTCTTATTTGAATTTCTCAAGTACAATAATGGAAACCACTTACTTCAAATTTGTTAGTGATCTTTTAATGACTAATTTTTGGTAGTTTTTTCTCAGTCTCAATTCTTCTATATTTATCTGCTACATTTCGTGATGTGGACAATGTTTTTCTTCTGGGAACTATTTCCTCTGGATTTTAATAATGTTGCTTTCTCCCAGTTTACCTCTTACTGGTCCAGTGACTCCTCTGTCTCCTTAGATGGTTCATCAACCACATGTCTTCCAGTTTTGTATTTGGATTTTTTTTCCCAGGTTCTGTGCAGGACCCTTTTCTCTATTTCCTCGTCATTCTCTTGGTTGGTAACTCCAAGGAACTTAACTGTCATTCCCTTGCAGAGGTCTCTTAGATATATATACATTCAACTTCAAGCTCTTCTCTGAACTTTCAACGTAAATCTCCAATTGCCTATTGAGTATTTCAAATGGGGTACCCTAAAGACGTCTTAATCTTAGCATATCTAAAACTGAATTCAGTATGCTTTCCCCCCTCCAATCTTCTTTATTTCTGTCCAAATTACCGTCATCCTTCCAGGGTCTCAGGGTCATATTTCAGAATTATCCTATACTTCTCATTCTCTCTCACCATATACATCCAAATAGTTGCAAAACTTTCTTTTCTTCCCCTCATGACGTCTCTTCTACTCCACCCTTGTCTTCACTCAAACTATTACCACCTTAATCACCCTTATCACCCATCACCTAGAAACTTTCCTGCTTTCATGCTGAGTTCATCATACCCACTGCTATCACAATCATTTTCCTTAAGCACAGAACAAACATATTCCTCCTCAATTCACAAATTCCAGTATCCTCAAGGATAAAATATAGACTACTTTGGTTAGCCATTAAATCTCTACATAGTATTGCCTTGCCCTCTCTTTCATGCTTTGCTGGACATGAATCATCCTCCAAACTTCAGAAACTCAGTCAAATTGGCTTCCTCTCTACTACTCATTCATAACTATTCATGTCCTGCCACCATACTTTGCACTGAATGTCTTCCATACTTAAAATGCGTCTCCTTATTGTTTCAGCCTCTGAAAGTTCCCCTGCATTAAGATGGAGCTTACTACCATTTTCTGTATGAAGTCTTTCCAGATTCTGCCAACAGCTAATGCCTACCCTCTTGAATTGCTTTATGTTTAATTACTTTGTATATATTTGCATTTAGTAACATTATATTTATGCAATATGTATTTTTGCATATATTTGTCTCCCCCATCAGAATATAAGCTCTTTGCAAGTAGGGATCGTTTCATTCTTTGTACTTTTCCCCTAAGAGCTTAGCATGGTGCCTGGCACTTACTTCTCAATAAATGCATTTTGATTGCTTAATTCTTACAGGGACTTGTGGTTAAAGAGATACAGGTACTATTTTGAAGAACAGAAACTGGGACTCAATGTTAAGTGTTTTCCCAAAGGTAATTGGGCTAGTGACAGTCATTGTCACATATTTGCCCTATATGTGTAATTATAGTTTCAAAGATTGTGCATCCTCCTTTTATATGCCCCACTGATTAACATTTTATGGATCTTTATACATTATGTATGTGTGCCCAGTTAAAAATAAGCATCTTGAGCACAAGTATCTTTCCCTTCTTTTGTATGCCCATATCTTTGAAGATGGAGTCTGTACTCAAGGAATAAATGCTGATTTAGTTTTTTCACTATTTGTCACATATCTTTTAGCATCATTACCTACTTATATAGCTTTAATTATGCACTTCTGATAATGTTTAATAGAAATAATTGAATCTTTTAGTCATTGTAATACACTATTCTGCCAAAGTGAACAGTGGTTAGCTTATGGTTGTTCAGTTGTTTCAGTTGTACCTGACTCTGTGAATCCAATTGGGGTTTTCTTGGAAAAGATACTAGAGTGGTTTGCCATTTACTTCTTCAACTCATTTTAAGATGAGGAGCTGAGATGCATATGGTTAAGTGACTTGTCCAGCGTTACAGAGCTAAGAAATGTCTGAGGCCAGATTTGAACTCAGAAAGATGAGTCTTCCCAACTGCTGGTCAGGTACCTGCAGGTCAGGCACTCCATCCACTGTGCCAGCAACTATCTCCAATTATAAATTATGCATGTCTTTATTATCATATAATGAGTAGAAATCTGACCATGGAGCCAAAAGAACTGGGTTCATAACATATTGGTTATGTGCCCATGGAAAAATGACCTAACTTCTCAGTGCACTAGGAAACTCTCTATGACTATAAATTGCAGAGAAGAGAATTTCAGCACTAGAAATTTCCCCACCAGTGAAACAATAGTCTTAGGACCTATACTTATTGCTTTTTCTAAATTATCTACAGGAAGACTATGGGTAAGTTACTTAACTTCTCACTGATATAAGAATTGTTTATGATAACCCACAAAATAATAATTGTAAAACTTTTTGCAAATCTTAAAGTGTTATATGAATGCTAGTTATCTTATCATCATTGTTCTAGGGAGCTCTCTAAATCTGTAAGAATGGTTAAATGAATAGATGAAAAGCATTTATTGAGAGTTCAGTATGAACCAGGCTAAGCTTCAAGGACAAAAAAGAAAAATGGTCCCAACCACCAAGTTGTTTACATCATTATAAGAGAAGAAAACCTATATACTCATAAAACATAGATAGAGTAGGAGAAGTGATTTGGTCTAAGGTCATTGGATTGATGAATGGAAAAATAGGGCTTTTAATTGACATGTTATTTCCAGAAATGATGGTGTTTATTGTTCTTAGAGCTAGAAGTAGAAATGGGAGTAGATGTGCATGGGGAGGGATAAGGTAGGAGTGTAAAGTCAGTGTAGTAAAAATGATTAGAAAACAGTAGGCAGTATGGTGGTTGGCTCTAAGTCAAGACAGTTATGGAGAGATCTAGGCAATCAACAGCATGATGGTTCCCAGGATAGGAGTTAGAAAGATCCATTCTCAGTCAATAAGTATTACATTTACTTAAGGAAAGTAGACTGAAGAAAGTGTCGATCCTCCTTGGATGAGAGTATTCTTCAAGCTCCCAATATGGATGAAATTACAGGTATAGTTAAAAACTCTACTTATAGGACTTAATGAATATGTTTGGGGTTAATGAATTAATACACTAAGAAATCTAAGTAGGTACTTTGACTTTCTTGTTTCACAACTGGATTTGTTGTTGAATCATTCATAGATTTTTACCAATATGAAACTATATCTTCTAAGTTTTTGTTAATGGAATAATATTTATTCTTTCCAGTCATCTGTCTCTCTCTCTCTTTGTCTCTATCATCTATCTATCTATCTATCTATTTATCTATCTATTTTAGTCAGAATCATTGTAGAACTAGTCTTTCAATTTTTTTCTAGGATTAGTTTTCTTTGGTAGTATTAATAGCATAAGACATTCATTTTGGGGGGATGGTAGAGAAAGATTGTTCATTTCAACATTTTGTTTATTTGTTCTGTTTTAAAATGCAGGCCAAACTTTAAACCATGAATATTTTTTTGAAAAGTTTAATTTAAATTTTGTTTTCATTTACAAGTTTTCCCCATCCTTCACAACCTCTCTACCTATTGAGAAGGTAAGAAATATCATAACTATTATACATAGGAAATCATGCAAAACATATTTCTGTATTAGCCATATTTCAAAAACAAGGAAGGGAAATTAAAAAAGGAAAAAATATGCTTTAATCTGTCCTCTGAGACCATCAGATCTCTCTCTGGTGGTGGATCTGATTTTATATTGTGAATCCTTTGGAGTTGTGGTAAATCATTGTATGGATCATAATTACCAAGTCTTTCATGGTCAATTGCTGTGACTGGGTAGATTGTTTTCTTGTTTCTTCTCACTTCAGATTGCATTGAATCACATAAGTTTTGCATTTTTCTGAAATAATCCACTTCATTATTTCTTACACTGCAATCATATTTCATGACGTTTATATACTATAACTTGTTCAACCATTCCCCAGTTGATGGACATTCCCTCAGTTTCTGATACTTTGCCACCATAAAAAGACCAAATAAGAATGTTTTTACATACATGGATCCCTTTCCTTTTATCTTCTTGGAGGAGAGAACAAGTAATGGTATTTCTGGTTAAAGGTTATGCAAAGTTTTATGTCTTTTGGACATAGTTTCAAATTATTTTCCAGAATGGATGGATTGATTCAAAGATCACCAACAGTGCATTAGTTGTACCTATTGTACCACATGACTCCCAGAATTTGTCATTTTCCTTTTCTGTCATTTTATTCTGTGTAATAAGTATAAGATCATACCTTAAAGTTATTTTATTGTGTTTACCTCTACTTATTAATGCTTTAGAACATTTTATATGACTTTTGATACATTTGATTTCTTCCACTGAAAACTGCCTGCTCCTATTTCTGACAACTCATCAAATAAAAAAAATTAGCTCCTATTCTTAGAGATTCAACTCAGTTTTCTCTGTATTTGAGAAATAAAACCTGTATCAGAGAAAATTGTTTCAAATGTTTTTCCTTGAGTTTCTTGTTTTCCTTCTAATTTGAGTTCCATTAGTTTTGTTTGTGTAAATTTAATTTTACATAATTAAAATTAACTATTTTACTTCCTTTGTACCTCTATAACTATCTCTAGTATAGTCAAAACTTTTATCTTATTCACAGATCTAATGGGTAATATCTTTCATGCTTCCCTAATTTTCAAAAATGACATTATTCTTTATATCTAAATTATGTACTCATTTTTACTTTATTGTGGTAAACATGTGAGATGATGATATCTGCCTAGTTTATGTCGGTCTACTTTACAGTTTTCTTAGTATTATTTTGTCAAATATGAAGTTCTTACCCCTAGAGCTAGGATCTTGAGGTTTATCCAAGACTTGACTGCTATGCTCATTTGCTTCTGTTTATTCTTTTTACCTATTACATTGATTTAGCATGCAATTTCTTATCCAATGTCAAATAGTTTTGATGATTACTCTGTTGTAGTATAGTTTGAGGTCTGTTATAAATAGGAACCATTCCTTTACATTTTCTTTTTGTTGATTCTCTTCAAAGTCTTGACCTTTAGCTCCTTCAAAAAAATTTTAAATTATTTTTTCAAGCTCTATAAAATATTCATTGGTAGACTAATTGGCATGATACTGAATAAAAAAAATTTAGGTCGTGTTTTTATTTTTGTTATATTGGCTTGGCCTATTCACAAGCAGCTAATATTTCCCTTGTTACTGAGATCCATCTTTGTGTGGAGTGTTCTGTAATTGTGTTCATATATTTTTATTTTCTCTGTGTATTTTGGCAAGTAAAATACCAAGTATTTTATACTGCCTACAGTTATTTAAAAATGGAATACATCATTCTATCTCTTCCTTCTGGGTTTTTTTGGTAATACTTGGAAATGCTGATGATTTATGTGGGTTTATTTTAAGTCCTTCAACTTTACTAAAATTGTTATTGTTTCAATTACTTTTTTAGTTGACTCTCTAGGGTTCTCTAAGTATACGATCATATCATTTATAAAAGTGATAATTTTGCTTCCTAATTGCTTAAGCTTACTTTTATAATTTCTATTTCTAGTTTTATTGCTTTACTATCAATTCTAGTATGATATTGAATAATAACTGATAACAGACATACTTGCTTCATTTCTGATCATACTGGAAAGGCTTCTAGTTTATCCACATTATAGATAATGCTTATTCTTGGTTTTAGATAAATATTATTTATCATTTTAAGTTAAGTTCCATTTATTCCCATATTTTCTAGTGTTTTTAATAGGAATGTGCATCATTTAAAAAAAATTTTTTGGCATCTACTGATACATGATATATTAGTATAATATCCTTGCTAGTATTTTATTTAATCTTTTTGCATCAATAATCAGGGAAATTGGACTATAGGGTTCTTTTGTCTGTTTTTGTCCTCTCTGGTTTAGGTTATCAAAACCACATTTATGCTATGAAAAGAATTTGTAGGACTCTAATCTTTTTTCAAATATTTTATATAATTTTTTGTTATATCACTGTCCTTATCTTTAAGAAAATTATTGATTATTTCCGTGATTTGCTCTTTGACTCTCTTATTCTTTAGAATATAATAGCAAGTTTCCACTTAACTTTTAATCTATGCTTCAAAGACCCTTTACTGAATGTAATTTTTTATTGTGTCATGCGTGCATTTAAGGATGCATTTAATATGTCTGCTTTTATTTGCACTTGTTTATGATGCTTGTATACCCTAAGATATGGTCAGTTTTTTGTGATGGTGCCATGTATTGTTGACAAAAGGGTAATACTTTCTATCCCCACTCAATATCTTCCAGAGATTTATCATATCTAACTCCTTAAGTTCCTCTTTATTTATTTTGTGGTTATATTTATATAGGTTGGAGAGGGGAAAACTGAGGTTCCCCAGGAATATAGCTTTACAATTTCCCTCTCCATTTCCTACTATAACTTATTTAACCTTTAAGAATTTGAATGTTATATTATTTGGTGCATATATATTTAGTACTGATTACTTCATTGCCTCTGGTACATTTTAGCTAAATGTGGTTTTCCCTGGTTATATCTAATTAAAAGAGTCCATTTTTGCTTTTGCATAGTTTGAGGTGCTTGGGTGGGGGTAGGGCCACCACCAGGGGCTCAATTCCCTCAGGGGGTTAATGCAGAGATCTGCCTGCTTTGGGAGCCTCTGGCCACCACTGCCTCTGCTGCTGCCTCCCCAGGGGGCCTGAGTTATGGAGACAGGCCGATCCCCTCTCAGCTAGCCCAGAAGTCTCTCTCACTGACCTGTGCGAATGTGGGTGGAGGGACTTTCGTGGCAGCCGGAGATTCCATCCCTGAAACCTGTTCAGATCTGCTCCTCTTGGTGCTGTGAGGCCAGGGAAGGTCTGGGTTCCACTCCTGTCTGGTGTGCGATGGAACCTTGGGGTTGGTTTTTCAGGACTCTCTGGAACAGAAATCTCCTTTGCTCCATTGCTGAGTGGCTTCCACTGCTCCAGAATTTGTTGCTAATTCTTTTTACAGGAAATCCATGGGCTGTGGGTTCAGAGCTAGCATATGTGAATCTTTCTACTCTGCCATCTTGGCTCCCCTACCTTTTTTTTTACTTCATGTAAAGCATGATAGATTTTGCTTTATCCTTTTATTTTAAATCTGTGTGTTTATTTTTGTTTGAGTTATGTCTTTTGTAAATAACATGTTGAATTCTGATTTCTAATTCAGTCTGTTATCCACTTATGGATTATTAGTGAGTTCAATTCCATTCAATAAACATTTATTAAGTGTTGACTTTGTGCCAGTCACTGTGCTAAGTGCTAAGTATAAAAAGATGGCCCTTGCAATGTACAATCTAAAGGAGGAGACAATGTGCAAACAAATATATACAAAGTAAGTTATATAAGTAGGAAATAATTAAAAGGGGGAAAGAACTGGAATTAAGAAGGCATTAGGGAAGGCTTCCTGTAGAGGGTAGGATTTTAGTTGGAACTTAAAGGAAGACAACGAGGTCAGTAATTGGAGTAAAAGAGAGAAAATTCCAGGCATGAGAGACAGTCAGAGGAAACAGTTGGAGCTGAAATAAAATGTCTTGTTCTTGGAGAACCAGGAGGCCAGTGTCACTGAATGAGAGAGTACTATGTATTTTCTTCTGTTCTATTTATCCTTTTCTCCCTCTCTCCTCTTTCTCATGTACGTTTTGATTCTGATCAGTCTCCCTTCATCTACTTTCTTTCTTATCATCAAACCTTCATTCTTTCAACCTTTTCTACTTTCCTATTGAATAAGATTAATTTCTATTCTCTCTCTGTCTCTATCTCTCTGTGTATACATTCATGCATCGCACAGACATATTTCCTTCTTTGAGCAAGTTAGATGAGAGTGAGATTCATATTGTCCTCTTCCCCCTAAATTTTTCCTCCATTTAAAAAATTTTTTCTTTCATTCCTCTTTTACTAAAGTGAGATAATTTTCTCCATTCTACCCCTCTTTTCTCCCAGTGCAATTTTCTTTCTAAACCTTCCATTCTTCTTTTGAATTTATTGCAGCATAAGAAACACACACCTATGCCCTTTATGTAGCCTTCTTTCAACATCCCTAGTGATGATAATGTTCTTAGGAGTTTTATGTATCACCTTCCCATACAGGAATGTAAACAGTTTAACCTTATTACACCAATTATGATTTCTCATTTGTGATTACTTTTTATGTTTCTCTAGAGTCTTGTGATTAAATGTCACTTTTTCTGTTCATCTCTAGTCTTTCCATCAGGAATGATTGGCATTACTTTATTTTATTAGATGTTCATTTTTTTTGCCCTGTAGGTTACACTCGATTTTGCTGAATAGGTTATTCCTGATCATAATGCTAAATCCTTTGCCTTCCATAAAATCATATTCTAAGTCCTCAACTCCTTTATAGTGGTAACTACAAAATCTTGTGTGAACCTGACTATGACTGTAGTATTTAAATTGTTTCTTTCTGATTGCTTGTAGCATTTTCTCCTTAAAATAGGAACTTTGGAATTTGAGAGTTTTCTTTTGGGGATTTCTTTCAGTAAGTAGTTCTGTCCTATATGGCTTTGGTGCTTCCAAAGTGGGATGCTTTTAGGAGAGCTCTAGTCACTGTACTCTGCTCCTTGAGACTGCTTCTGCTTCTCTCTGCCCTGGTACTGGATAATGGGCAAAAGACCTACAAATGGCACCTATACCGATGCCTAGTACTAGCACGGGCATCTCCTGTAATCTCATTCTGACTAGGTGCTCAGTCCCCTTATTGTCCCAAGGCACTGGGTGCTGCTGTGACTGCTGCTACCACTGCCTTCAAGCCACAAAACCACCGCTGATAGCGCTGCATGCATTCATGGCCAGTCTCAAATCCCAGTGTCTATAGACCTCTCTTTCTGTCTGATTAAGCTCTCCTGGGCTAGAAATGGTGACTCACAATTATTTTTTATCAGTTATTCTACTCATAATTCAGCTTGACATGCTTTAGAAAAGTTATTTAAAAGTGTTGTGTTGGAAGAGCTGAATAAAAAGCTCTATAGGAGGTCACTTTAATCTGCCATTTTGACTCGGCCCCCTCGAATGAAAAAAATATGATTCATTAGCCATGTAATTGGGAATATTGTAGTTCTTACATAAGATTTTGTAGTTCAGTATTATACCAGTTATTAATCAATTAAAATAGATAAATCAACACCACATATACATCCCTTGTATAAACTGACCCCCAGTTTCATTTTTTCTGCATATGAACTGAACATTTTCATTAGCTTAAAAAAATTTGTGTATTGGTTTATCCCTTTTTAAGGCTGGAAGCTTAGATGTTATAGGTTCTCCCTTGCCCTAAAGCTTCAATAAGTTCTCTAACAGTTTTATCTTCAGTGACAGAGTCCATTTGTCATAATAAATTGTGCTTTCATTATTTGTATTGATTTGCATTTGTCCATTTCAAACTCCATTTGTACCTCACTAAATTTCTTCATAATTTTCTATAGCTTGTGAAACTGTGTTTTAAAAATGGCACAGAGCTGCAAATCATCCGTGTAGAGCAGATGGCTGCTCACACGCTCATCTTCATATTTTAGCTCAACACCATGACCGATGTTATTTAGTTTTCTGATGAACGGACTCAGTCCCCAGCAAAATCAGGCAGATCTAAGTAAGTTTCCCAGAAATGTTCTATATTTTACACAGATAGCTCTTCATCTGAGTGTTTCTTTCACTGGAAGATGTAAGTGGTATTTCACTTACCCATCAAATGCTTCAGAAAACTAATGTTTTAAGGCTAGCATTGTAAGTAGGGGGAAGAAATCTTCAACAAAGAGTGGGTGAGTGAGTCATAGTTTATTTTATGGTCAGTGAAGCTCTTACTCATATTTCTTTGTTTTTATTGCCTGACTCATGAATATAATAAAAATTATCCTTTTTCTTATCTAATCATTATGTAAATTGTATATTTAAATAAAAAATAAGAATTTAAATACTTCATGGGCCTCCACACTCCCCTTCTCACCTAGGAGACACTCTAAGGCCTATTTTTGTCTACAGAGTTGAATTATGCTACCATAGATCTTAATCCTATCACCTCTGCTTTTCTTACCTTTGCAATTGACTGAGAAATGGAATAAAAGAAATATAATTTCCAAGATCCAGGTTCCAGATGACATGATGGAAGAGGTACCCTTTATGTGCCTCAAAATTAACATTTTTCTCATTGTAGTGTTGCTTCCCAGGGTAAAAATAAATTTTGTTTGAAAACAAACAACAGAATCTATGGTCCATATAGCATTGCTCTATACCTGAATAAAGGCACTAGTCTAGGTGTATTAATTTTTATTATGGAAAACTTAAACTAGAAGACTTGCTCCTTGTTTTCAGAGAATAAAAAGTATACATGTGGATGAATGAAGCCCCAGCTCAAGGACTAGATTAATTTGATTTGTTTCTATTTAGTAAGTGTCAAAAAAGGTGGCATGGAAAGAATTTTCTGAAAGGGTAAAATATTCTCTTCACTGTGAATAAAGACTAGACATATATGTACTCTTATGTTTTCAGTAATGCTCCTAATAGAAAGAAATCTCTTATACTGAATATGAATAGTGGATTTGTGATGTACATGTCATTCCTTCAATTTGTATTAGTGCCTACAAATTATTCCCTCCTATACATTAAATCTTTGAAGGCAGAGATAAACTCTTATTTATCTTTTTGTCTCCATTCACAAAGAACATGGACTTTGAATATGATAGACACCTAGTCTATCATTAATAAGTTGAAATTTCCTTGGATTGTAAGTGAAAGGAGGGTGAATTTGATAGTATCCAATTAGGAATTTTCCCCTTTTAAATATTAATGCAGGCATGACAAGTTGGAGGAATACACATTTTTTAAATTCCCATTTCCGTTCCATTCTCCTACTGTCTCTGAGACCCAAACTAAAGAAATCTTTCTCATAATACCAGTATTGAATCTCTCTGAATCTCTGAGCTTCTAGTAACAGTTCAGACAATTGAACAACAGAGTGGGTAGGACAGGAGACCAAAATATGTCATCAAATACGAGGGCTATAAATAACTCCACTAAACCTGAGGGTAGGAATACAGAAATCACATAGGAACAGTTCTCTCTATCACAAAATCATCTGAGGGAGAGACCTTGGCTGGTGAATCATGAATTTCCCAGCTTTGTGTAATGGCAAGCAAAGTAGTATCATTCCACCTTTGGTGTTTTAGTCAATCAAGTGCCTTTGATTGAGTCTTGTCTTTTATTGAAGCAATCAAGAGTCTTTGGTTAGACAGGCTAGGGAAACTTACTTTTGGGGAGGCCTAACAGAAAGAATGTTTGTGATGTCAGCACTCTGTCTGTTGATCTGTGTTGATTTCTCAGACAGAAGCCCTGTCTGTTGGTCTCTGTAAATTTTGAGACAGATGTTCTCTCTGTTGATCTTTATGAGTGAATTGAAATGATGGTGCTGGTAATACGTATAAAATTGTTATAGCCCTGTTAAGGTTTGTTTTCCTAGAAATAGAAGCTATGGATAGGAGACCCTGGAGCCTATCATCAGACAAAAGTAGGAAGAGTTTGGAGTGGAACAGTTTCCAGGAGCTGAGACAAGGAGCAGTAAGAGCTGGGACCAGTCAGCCCATTGAGGAGATTTGGAAGTCAACCTCAATACAAGATGAGAGGGGTCTTTAATAAGACATTGTGTATTGATTAAGAAGATTGTTACTGTGACTTGAGGTGGATGGTGTGGTATTTTGTAAAACGACTTTACTGGGGAACTTTGTATTGATTAAGGATGTTGCTATGAATGTTATGCATTACATTATTGAATAATGTTTAATTTGTTACTGAATAGAGAGTTAATTTTACTATATAATTAGACCCTTGAAATAATTCACAGCAGCAGTCTTCAGGGGTGCTGCCATGATTGACTTTACACCTCGGAGGAGGCTGAGGCACTGTGAAATCCAGCCCCCAGGGAAATCAGTATAAGAGGGGAAGGAGTCAGACAGTGAGGCATAGGGGAAAATATAGGTAAGGAAAGTGAAACTACCAAAGATCTTATGAAGGAAAAAAAAGTTCTTTGATCATAGGCAGATAATTTGCCAGGGAAACCATAAAAGCAGAAGGAAATACAACCTCTAGATTTAGTAAATGAGTTCAGACATCTATGAATAAATATTACAAAATAATGGAAAACAATCCAATACTTGATGAGACAGAGGGCCCCATGGAATTTCAGGATTGCATTGAATCACAGCATGCTGATCTTGAATGTTTTAAAAGAGAAATGAGAATTATGAGAGCAAAAATTATGGTTTATACCTTAAAAATAATGGGTACAATATATAAATGAATCTGTGATGGTAGGTCTCACTAAAGGTACAAAGGAGTGATTGGGAATACAAATACACAGAAGTGAAGGGATATTTAGAAGAAGAAAGGCAAAACACAGCAACAGTAAAAAAAATCGCTTACTATGATAATTTTTTTGTAAATAGGATTTTCCTTTTCTTTTTTTTTTACAATTCCATGTAATAGTTTTCAACATTAATTTTTTAAATGATTTTGAGTTCCAAATTTTTCTCCCTTCTTTCCTCCCATCCTTCTTCCCCAAGACAGCAAACGATCTGATGTAGGTTATATGCTGTGAAAGAAGAAACAGAACCAAAAGGAGAAAAAAAACATTAAAAAATCCCAAAATGTGAAAAATAGTATGATTTGATCTGCATTTAGACTCCATAGATCTTTCTCTGGATGTGGATAGCATTTTCCACTTTTGAGTTTTTTGAAAAAAGTCTTGAATCATTGTATTGTTGAAAAGAGCAAAGTCTATCATAGTTGATCATCACACAATGTTACTGTTACTGTGTACAATATTCTCCTGGTTCTGCTCACTTCACTCAGCATCAATTTGTCTTTTCAGATTTTTCTGAAATCTTCTTGCTCATCATTTCTTATAGCACTATAGTATTCCATTACATTTATATATCACAACTTTTTCAGCCATTCCTCAAATGTTGAGCATTTCCTCAATTTCCAATTGTTTGCCACCACAAAAAGAACTTCTACAGAGAGTTTTGTACCTGTAGGTTCTTTTCCATTTTTTAACACCTGGTCCTGGTATGGCTGGATCAAAGGATTTGCACAGTTTAATTGCTCTTTCTGGCATAGTTCCAAATTGTTCTCTAGAACAGTTGGATTAGTTTACAGCTTCATCAGAAATGCATTTGTGTCCCAGTTTTCTCACATTTTTTCCAATATGTATCATTTTAATTTTCTGACATAACCAATTTGATTGGTGCTTAGAGAATTTTTTTTATCTAACTACAGATGACTTTAATTTTTTCATCTGAAAACTACCTATTCATATCATTTGGTCATTTATCAATTGAGTAATGACTTGTATTCTCATATTTATGACTTAGTTTTCTATAGAAATATAGCGATCTTAAAGAATAGAGGCAATGTCTTTAAAGAAAGAGAAAGGTTAAAGATCAAAGGTCTCCCAGAAGACTACAACAGGAGAGAATACCTAAATACCATAATAAAAGAAATAATAGGAAAAAAATCCAAAATACTTCTGAACATAGATAATGAAATTTCAATTGAAAGAATCACCTCCAGGAAAAAAATACCCAAGACTGCAGACTCCAAAAAACATTGTTGTTACATTTAACAATTCAGTTCAAAAACAACTTCTACAAGTGATCAGGAGAAAGACCTTCAAATATAAAGAAAAGACATTCAGATAATGAAACACTGTTCTGTACTCATCAGAAAACTTAAGAGGGAACAGAATAATGTGTTCTGAAGAGTAATGTAGCTAAGGATTTAGCCTACCTGACAAATTTGTTCTATCCTACAAATTTGAGCTTAATGATAAATGAAAAGCGTTGAACATTTGATAATAAAAAAGTGTTTGAAATATTCTTAGAAAAAAACAGAACTGAAGGAATTATTTACTTTTCAAACACCTAAGACAAAAGAAATGTAGAAATGAACAAATGTAGCAAACAAAGATAACAACAACAACTACTGAGTGACAGCAGAGAGATTGAAGAAAGTTTTTTCTAAAATACACAAGGAGACTGGAGTGAAGGGGCAAGTCAGGTGTAAATAACAGTGAAAAGGCAGACCTGGGGAATTATGGGCAGAACCTTGTGACATTCTGCCTGTCATAGAATCAATTTGTGTGTGTGTGTGTGTGTGTGTGTGTGTGTGTAATTACACTAAAAAAAATTGGAGGAAAGGGGGAGGGGAGCAGTGGAACTGAGGAGAGTATGTAATGTGTCACAGTCAAATTGAGGGCTAGGAATGAGGGGAAAGTGACTCCTGTGTTCTCAGGAAGAGAAGATTCAGGAAGGGAGCAGGTAAAGTGAAAGAAGAAAGATAGTAAAGCCTGGGAGAAAGGTGGTCTTGCTTTTGTTGTGGAAGAGGGTTCCATTGATGTATGTCTTTAATTGCTGAATGAGTTTCCTTAGACAAACGTAGACTTGGGAAAAACTTTAGCTTAAAAGGCCATCTGGGGCCATCATTAGTCATCTTGATTTATATCTTGTCTACCACTGAACTCTGATAATTCTGGAGGAGAGAATGAGGCTGATGACTTTGCACACTCTGCCTCACTAACTAAATCTAATTCACTTGAAGTCAAGAAATCACCCTTGTGATATGATGGATCCTTTTAGCAAAGGATGTACAATGACAACAGTTCCTATGAGTAAAGAAATATTTTCTGTGAAAGGGCATGGGCACCTTATTCTATATGTGATCTAGGGGACTTGATGCTTGAAAAGAGCATGTATGTTACCTTAGAGAGAGAGAAATGTAACTCCTGAGGGAATATATCACCCAGGGGAATGGGAAGGTATGGAAGATTTTTCCAAGTGGAAAATTTTGAGGCAAATGGGGAAGGAAGGTAGTCAGGTAAAGGGTATAGATCAGTGGTGGGCTGTATAATCACAGACATGGTGGGAGAGCATAAGGTTCAACCATAAAGCAGTGTCCTCTCTGTCACTTTCAGTCATTTTACAAAAGACAAAAGATAACTTTAATTGTGTGAAGCTAAAAAGCTTCCTCACAGACAAGATTAATGTACCTAAGATAAGAAGGAAAGTGGTTAAATTAGAAAAAAAATCTTTGTATCAAATTTCTCTGATAAGAGTTTGGCATCATTCACGTACATATGCATATGCATATATATATATATATATATATATATAACATATTTGCTTTGCATGTGTACATGCACACAAATACATTTTATTCATATATACATATATATGAATCTAAATATATACATACATATATATATATTCTCAAAGGAGACAGTCAAAGGTTAAGAATAAACAGCTCTGTAAAGAATTGCAAAGGGTTCACAACCACATGAAAGAATGCTCCAAATCACTAGTAATAAGTGAAAGACAAATTAAAATACTCCCCAAACAAAGAAAAAATCCTGAGGTTTCACCTCATACCTGAAAATGGACAAAGGTGAATAAAAATGCTGTATTCATTGTTGGAGGGGTTGTAAGATGAAAGGCATACTATTTTAGTGTGTGAGGAAACTGAAATGGTACAACCATTTTGGAAAACAATTTATACTTTTGCATATACAGTGACTAAAATGTTCATACCCTTGGAACTCAGAGTACAATTCTGGGATAACCAGGAAGTCACTGAAAAGAAACAAGTGCCCATACACACCAAAATATTTATAGCAGCACTTTTTTGTAACAGTAAAGAATTAGAAACAAAGTAGATGCCAATCAGTTGAGGAATGGCAAAACAAATTATACATTAATGTAATGGAATATAAGTGTGCTGTAAGAAATGATGGATGTAATAGAGTGTGTGAATTGACACAGAGTGAATTAAACACAAACAAGAAAATAATATAAAGAATAACTACAATGTAGGTGAAAAATACCACAAAACACTCCCAAATCAAAAGTGAATATCAAACTGATAAAGACCAAGCAGGCCTTGAACAAAGATATATGAGAAGACAGTCCTAACCCACCCCTTTGTGGAGGTGGAAGGTTCACAGGTGTTTGGATATTTTCAATATATCCATTAGTTTTAGTGATTGTTTTTGCTTTAAAAAGAAGTTCTCATGGGGTAGAGTCAAGGTGGCAGAGTAGGAAGAGGGACCTGCTCTATCTCTGCCTCCATAGCCCATAATGTACCTGCAAAAAATGACTCTAAACAAATTCTAGAGCAGCAGAAGCCACAAAATTACACAGTGAAAGCGATTTCCAGTCCAAGACAGCCTGGATGGTTAACAGGAAAGGTCTGTCACACCAAGCTCAGAGTGGAGCACAGCTCAGGCTTGGCCTTACCACACAGCATGGACAGGACTGGAGGAGGCATCAGGGTGCAAAATCATGGGTAACAGCTGTGGTTGCCAGATTTTTCAACCCACAAATGCCAAAGGTAGCTTTAAAGGTCTGTGAGAAAGATCTTCAACTTGGGTGAGAGAGAGCAAGGTCCAGTCCCAGCCCTGGCAGTGGCAGTCAATGCAGTAGCATCCACTTTTAGACCCCTTGGCCTAAAGACCCAGGAGGAATCAAGGGACTGATCTGGGTGTCAGTTCTGAGTGGCTGTCTTGGGGTGGGGAGGAGCAGTGGCATGGTAGCTGGTAGAGGCTCTGGAGAGGGAATCCTACGTGCAGATCCTGGGCAGAGGAGTTCTTGTGGTTATTTCCAGACCAGAGCACAGCCAGGAAAGGAGTAGACTCCTCTCCCTTGATTGTGCCACTTTGGAGGAACTGAGAACTTATACCCTCCACTTGACAAAGGACTCCAAGTAAACTGACTGAGAAAATTCCCCAAAAAGGGAAAAATTAAGACTTTAGAAGGTTACTTTCTTCATGAAAAGGTATTTTCTTCCATCCTTTTAGATTAGGAAGAACAAAGCATACCATCAGAGGAAACTATCAAAGTCAAGGCTTCTAAATCCAAAACTTCCCAAAAAATCAAAAAGGATTTTGAAAATCAAGTAAGAGAAGTGGAGGAAAAATTGGGAAGAAAAATGAGAGATGCAAGAAAATCAGAAAAAGCAAGACAACAGCTTGCTAAAGGAGACCCAAGGAAATGATGAAGAAAATAACACATTTAAAAATAGACTACACCAAATGGCAAAAGCAGTCTGAAAAGCCAATGAACAGAAGAATGCTTTAAAAAGCAGAATTGGCCAAATGGAAAAGGAGGTTCAAAAGCTCACTGAAGAAAATAGTTCTTTAAAAATTAGAATGGAGCAGATGGAATCCAATCCAAGAAATTACAAAATAAAACCAAAAGAATGAACAAATAGAAGACAATGTGAAATATCTCAGGGGAAAAACAACTGACCTGGAAAATAGATCCAGGAGAGATAATTTAAAAATTATTGGTCTACCTGAAAACCATGATCAAAAAAAGAACATAGACATTATTTTTCATGAAATTATCAAGAAAAACTGCCCTGATATTCTAGAACCAAAGAGTAAAATAGAAATGCAAAGAATTCACCAATCATCTCCTGAAAGAAAGCTCAAAAGGAAAACTCCTAGGAATATTGTAGTCAAATTCCAGAATTCCCAGGTCAAGGAGAAAGTATTAAGAGTAGCCAGAAAGAAACATTTCAAGTATTGTGAAAACAGTTAGGATAACACAGGGTTTATCAGTTTCTACACTAAAGGATCAAAGGGCTTAGAATATGATATTCCAGAGGTCAAAAGAGAAAGGATTAAAAACAAGAAACACCTATCCATCAAAACTGAGTATAATACTTCAAGTAAAAAATGGAATGTTAATGAAATAGAGGACTTCCAAGCATCCTTGCTGAAAAGACCAGAGCTGAATAGAAAATTTGATTTTCTAATACAAGAATTAAGAGAAACATGAAAAGGTAAACAGGAAGGAGAAGCCTTAAAGAGCTCATTAAAGTTGAACTGCTTACATTCATGAAAAGATGTTATTTGTAACTCATGAGACCTTTTCCAGTATTAGGGTCATTAGAGGGAATATATGCATACATACATATATATACATATACATATATATGTGTGTATCTATGGGTATGTATATATGTGCATATTATATATGTGTGGGTATGTATATGTACATGTGTAGGTAGATATATGTGTGTTCATGTATATACATATGAATATACATGCATGAATGCATGCATATATACATACATGCATATACATATATGCACATACACACATATACACACATACACATCGATAGAGGGCACATGGTGAGTTGAATGTGAAGGGAGAATATCTAGAAAAATACAATTTACTTTGAGTGGAATGCACTAGGAGTAAGAGAAAGGGAGAGGTAGAATGTAACAAATCATATCACATACAAGGGAGAAGACAGAGTTTTTACAATGGAGAGAAGAGGGAGTTGATGAAAGGGAATAATTGAGCCTTACTCTCATGGGATTTGGTTAATGAGGGAATAACACACACTCAATTGGATATGGAAATCTATTTCACCCTGCAGGAAGGCAAAGGGGAAGGTTATAGGAGAGGGAAGATAATAGAAGGGACAACAAATTGGGGAAAGGGATAATCAAAAGCAAACCCTATTGTGGGAGGACAGGTCAAGGGAGAGAATGGAATAAATGAAGGGCAAGATAGGTCAGAGGGAAACGGGGTTAGTCTTTTACAACATAAATAGCATGGAAGTGTTTTGCATTGTTACACATGTAGGACCTATATTGAATTGCTTGTTTTCTCAATGAGGGTAGGTGGAGAGGGAAAGGAGAGAATATGGAACTCAAAGCTTTAAGAATTAATGTTAAAAATTGTTTTAGCATGTAACTGGTAAGTAAGCTATACAGGCAATGGAATATAGAAATCTATTTTGCCCTACAGGAAAGTAGAGGGGAAGGGGGATGGAAGTAGGGTGAGTAATGGAAGGGAGGACAGACTGGAGGAAGGGGTGAATGGGGTGCATGCTGTCCTGGTGTGGGAGGTGGGGAGAGATGGAAAGAAAATTTTGAATTCAAATTCTTTTTTTTATTTGAAGCTGAGAATCATGTTTATTTGTCTATTGTACAATGCAACTCTTACATTTTACAAAAAATGGAAATACTCATTCCCATAAAAGTATAATCCATGGCATCTGAAAGCAAACACTCTTTGTAATTATTTAAAAGAAGGGCATTTTCAAAAAGTTATAACACAAAGGTCTGTGTTATAGAAGCAGTCCTCCACTGCACATTATAACAATAAGGCTTCCTTTGCATACACACTAATCTCACATTTGGAGTTATGAACCACTGGATTTAACAAATATCAAACTGCTCTTCACATCCTGTTTAGCTTTGGGATCCTCCACTTCCTCTTGTTGTTCAGCAGTTTGTAGTTCTTCAGCAGATTTCTCTTTCTCAGACTCTGAATTGCTTTCAGAGTCCTCTCAACTTTCAGGGTCAAGTGAATCATCATCATTGCCAATCATTTCCAGCAGCATCACCTTCCCCAACAGGATCCTCTAACTCACTGAAGCCAAGTCCATAATGTTGCCAATATCTCCCTGATAATTTACTCCATACTGTACTGATACTCTTATCTTCTTCCCCTTTCTGAAATGAGATGTTGACCAATGATTGCCTATAACAAGACAACCAGTGTGTTCTTTCTACAACCTTCCAGCATATTCTTAAGGTCATAGCTGCTGAGGTGGTTCAGTAAATAAAGGTGTGGACCTTTCCTGTTCCCATTAGTCTTAAGGACTTCTGTTTTCTCTTCATTGCCCAGGTCAGCTGCCTCCCAGTTGCTAGATCCAATCTCATCATCAGGGGAGGCTGAACGCATCAACCCGTGCGGGTGGAACTCTTGGGCCACACTCATCCTCTCGCCGACCCCACCTAGGGGAATGCAGAATTCACCCACTGTTCTCTGCCAGCAGCATCCATAGCAGCCGCTGCTCAGCGCTGCTCAGGATGGCGGGGTGAACTGGGCCCCCTCAGTGATTGTCGTCCTGCACTCCCATGAATTCAAGTTCTTGTGGAAGTGAAAAAAAAAACTGAAAAATAAATAAATTATATATTAAAAAAAAGTTCTCTTTGTAATATGGGATATTTCTCTGACAGGGAAGGAGGAAAGATATGAGGGATAACTATCATGTAAGGAAGTGACAACATCAATAAACACATTTTAAACAATCTGCAATTGAAATTTGTGACACAATATCAGCATTTCTTACTGATTTTGATACCAATTATAAATGAATTCAAGTAAAATTTGTTTTACTATTACTTATCTGATAAAAATCCCTTTATTTAAAAGGACACTGATCTCTTTAAAAATGTGCTACAAAATCCAGTAAGCAATTATTTACTAATCAACTCTTGAGTTTCACATTAGTGAAGTATACCTTGATGGTAGTTTAAATTTGCTATTGAAAAGAGATAAATACATTAATCAGTTCAGGAAAATAAGGAAAAAATGTGTGCCAATGTGCAAACGCAACAGCTTTTAATGGCTTCACTTAGACATAACTCTCACTAAAATTCTGAGAGTCCTACCTGTACCCTGCAAAGGAAAATTATTTTTAACAATGTAGTTAAGCTTCAGATATGACCTGGTCCTGGAATAGGATCAAAATAAATAACAAATGTTTATATCACTTCTTAAAGAATCAATCAAATGATATTTACTGACAGTCTATTGTGTGAGTTAAACTATGATGGAGTTACCACAGAGTAAAAGCCTTTACAAGTGAGGAAACTGAGTTCTAAAAATATTAAATAATTTGCCCAAAGTCATACAGATGTTTGTTTGATGGCTTTATTTTTATCTTTGTGGAACTGGCACCAAACATGGTGTCTGTTATACACTACGCTGAGTATTCAAGGAGAACTAGTACCTCTAGCATGAAGGCTTGCTGAGCCATTTTCAGGGTTTCTCATCCACCTTTGGTATCCACCTGGCATTGAACTGTACAGTATCCACACCTCAGTAAATTACGTCAGGAGGTGAGCTAAATCAAATGGAGGGCCACAAACCCGTCAGTGAGTTAGAGGAGTGTATACCTCAAGTATGTGAAGACTTGTGGAATGGGTGGATAAGAAAAATATGTTCTGCCATGAAAACCATTGAAGCAAATGCTGTGGAATACTGAGAGTTTGGTCAGACATTGAAGACAACAGGGTCAACCACTGCATCCTAGGGCAATTGCAATCATTGTACCGCTAGTCCTGCCACTAGACTTCACTGACTGTGGAAGAGAGAGTGCGTCTGATGACTTTGTTTAGTTAAACAAACTACCTCACTTAAATTGAACGTACAATATGAGTAAAGGCATCATTCCAAGATGACTTTGGTCTTCAAAAATAAAGGACAAAAGTTGTATAGGAGGATATGATAGGCATTTAACAAATACTTGCTGATTAGTTATGGGAATGTTCCTCTGCTGTATCTTTATATTCAATAAAACAAACAATAAGGGCTTATGAAGTGACAACCATGTGTTATGCTGAGCATTGTATTTCCAGATGCAAGAAATACAATAAAAATAAAGCAATCTCTTCCTTCAAGATTAAATGTCATTTAATTTCTCCACAACTCAGTTTCCTTGTTTGTAAAATGAAGAGATTGAACTAGATGACCTCTAAGGTTCCTTCCAGTTCTAATTCTATGGAATTGTGGTGCTAATATTTGCACTTTCCATTGTATAACTTACATAGGGCATTCACTAGTTCAGGGAAAGTTTAACACTGTGAACATGGAGAAAATACAAACAAAGAAAATACAGGCAGAGAAATTAGCACAAAGATTTGACAGGGCTCTTACTGTCTGAACAAAGTAATACAACCACCTACATACACCACCTGGTGGGAGAGCACAAACCTCTGAGTAGTGGGGGTGGGGAGATTCTTAACAAACAGCTACTCAGAATCTCATGCAGGGAAATCAAAAGGTCATTCTCATAAGCAAAACCCCCCAAAGCAAAATACCAACCTCCCAGTATACATAACAAATAATCAGCTCCTGATTGGCTCTGAGTCAGTAGGCATGAAATCTACTTAACTCAGTACAACTGTGAAGTATCAGGGTTCAAAGGAGATCAATCCTTCAGATGTTTTCAATGAGCCTGGGAAATTGAACTCCAGATAAAAACAACAAAAAAATCCTGATCCGCTTGAGTTTACAAGTCAACTCACAGAAAATGCTAGGAACAGAGAGAATAAATCTAGTAATAAATCTTTCTAGTGAAGAGGAAAACAGGTCATCCAGGTGCTGGTTTAGGAAGTCTTGTATCAAAGTCAGAAAAAGATGCAGAACTAAAGGCATTAAAAATCAGTATTTATAATAATTAGAACTGTCCAAACTAATGTCTGGAGAACTGGCATTCCATGGACAGATCACAGAAAACCAATTTGGGGAGGTAGTTATGAAAAAAAAAACCCAGTGAATTTTACACTTCCTCTGCCTAGTTTTGAAGTGGCATGCAGATGGTATCCATTCAGATTCAAAGACTCTTTTTCATTGAGACAAATGAAGCTTGATATCATTTGATTATATCTACCTTTGACAATATATGAACAAAATATTTCGAGGGAGTACTGTGCCCTAATACAAAGGGAGACTGTAGTTACAATCCCAGATAAAGTTACTGAAAACGCAAAAAGGAATCTATATTAATCTGGAAGTTTTATTTATCCATTAAGATGACCTTGGTTGACAAGTTGATTCAGAACTTTTTCTATTGCCATGGATCTCACTGGAGTACAGGAAATCTGTATCTTTCCAATGTGATATTCCCATCTATTTTGAAAAAAAGTGGGAGAATCTCAAATAATTTTGTTTTAGATGAGAATGTTTTTATTATAGTCCATAACAGACTGTCAATTAGTGATAGTTACACTAACAGAAGGCTACTAGTGATTGAGTTGGAGTGCTAGTTTAAATATCGTAGTGATCTTCCTTTAACCTTTGAAATCAGACTACATAGATAGGCAGGTATTTCCTTTCCCACATGCTACCACTACCACCACCACCACCACCACCACCACCACCACCACCACCACCACTACTACTACTACTACCACTACTACTACTACTACTACTACTACTACTACTACTACTACTACCACTACTACTACTACTACTACTACTACTACTACTACTACTACTGCTATTACTACTTCTACACTACTGCTGTTGCTGCTGTTACTGCCAGTATTAGTATTACTACTGCTGCTGATACTGCTACTACTTCTACTAATATTATAATTACTATAAATGATAACAGACTATATAGTGGTTCAAAGTTTTCACAGTCCTTTTTGTATATATAAGACCAATCTTGTGGATCTCCCTTGTTCGACAAGGATTTTTCCAGGTTTCCCTCAATTTACTGTCCAGTTATATAGTTGCTTTCCAAAGTCTAAGATTCATGATTCAGTCTCTGAATTTCTCTTGTCAGAAAAGGTCAACATTCTGTTGAGAAACTATTGAAATTATAATAAAATGTGTGCTACATGTGGATGGTAGACTATTTTCTGTAACAAGAACTCTGGCCTTCCTTGGCAGTACTCACTGTCAACTGCTTAAGCTGCTCTTCTCTGCAGAATTGATTTAGAACAAATTTTTTTCAGTGCCACTCTGGGAATGCTTTCTTTACCAAGGAGAAAGTTGAAATATTGAGAATAATTGTCATTTTGAAAAGTGAAAATGCTGGATTTTTATCTAGAAAGCATGGTAACTGTTAAGCATGCTGATAGAGCATCTGACAATGACAACCATGGGTGGTCTATATTTTCAGTTCAAGACTCACAGACAGAAAGGTGAAAAGAAACATCTGATCCTAAGTCATCTAAAGCATAGATTCTGTGTCCTTCCCAACAGGGAGAATAATTTTAAGAAGTCCAGAGCTGTGTTAACTGTATGTAATGCCAAACTGTCAACAACTATTTTTCCGAAAAGGAATTACCCTTAGTAACACTTATATTTTTCATGGACTCCATTCCTCTACAGTCAATTAGTTAATCCTTGTTTTGACAGAAAAATGATGTTTCTCAATAAACTAAGACTTCAAATGCAGAGTGGATGCCTTGAATAAAGCTCTTACAGGCCAGAATCTCTCATAAAGCTTCACTATACCAAATCCTAATTTAGAGAAATGCAACAACAAGCTACAAAATGCTCTAAAGTTAACATATAAATGTTTATTGGATTCTCATTTTGAGGCAGGTTCATGTTTCACTTATATGTCTATACTCTCCAAGGGGACACATTTCCAAAAGAAATTCATACTGTTGATATTGATCAGTGCAGGAAATTAGAGTTACATGGAGCTAGAATAAAATATATCACCACTAAATCACTAAAGGGCCATGACACACAGGAAAAGCTATGTTATTACAAGAAGAAGTCATGCTTTATTACGTATGAAATAAGAATTTCTTTGGAGATGTGGTAGAAATGATCAAGAGCATAGTCATACCTACTTGTAAATGACACCTGAGGTGATACTGCCTCTGAATCTGCAATGGCCCTACAAGCCTTTGCAAACATACATGCTGCAGAGTACTTTGAGACTGGGGAAAACAGATAGTGAAAAAATAAGAACTGAAGGGACAATTATGTGTTGGCATAGTATCCACAGGCTACTTGGAGAGTATATTGGAACAAAACCCAATACCACTCAAAGTTGGAAAGAAGAAAAATTGTTAACTGTGGTAAGTTTTCCATTTGGCAGTTCCTTCTTCCCCCTCTGTCTTTGGTGATTCCTTTTGGTCACTTCCACAACCAAGCATCTGACTGCTCAGGGTTACTCAGAAGAATATTGGCCATTTGTTGTAAGAGAATATTATAGCAGTCTATTTGTTGCTCTTCAAAATTCAGTCTGTGGCTCTGAAAAATATTAACAGATAAGCCTCTTCTTTTAAAAATGCTTCCATCATGGAACCAATGTACCCTAATAGTGTCTGATTCAATTCCTGTCCTGACTGCGCTCCGGAATGCACTTCTCAAACTCTATCCTAGAGCTTTTGGGAGGAAGCCTCATCTCTAAAAATCTGATTAACCTTAAAGATCCATATACCCCTGTGGCATTTTTTTCAATTCCTATTTCTATTTAAAATTTTTTTTCTAATTTAAATGTAAAAACAAAATGAGCTCCATATTCTCTACCTCTCTCTGCTTGCTTCTGTTTTCAGGGCTAGTTCTGGGGGTCTTCAGTGATTTCAAGGTATTATGAATTAATGAGAGGTATAGTCACTGCTCTGTTGGCCTATGCTTTTGCCCCATGAAGCTTCCTTGTTCTCTTGTAGCTACAAGTGTTAGGACTTTTCCTGGTCCTGGGACTGTGACTAGGTTTTCTGCTCTCCAAATGATGCAATTGTTTGTGTTCATTTCTGTCTTAGAATTAAGACCAGGGTCTCTACTTCCCCATGCTTAACCATAAGGACTTCTCTCTGCTCTGGAATCATGACTATATCTCTGCTTTTCTGAGACTACCAGAACTAACTCTGCTTTTGTCCCTGGGTCTAAAACCAAGAACTGAATTGAAACAATGCAACAGGGTCCTAAACCTAACACCGCCTAAGCCTAACACCCTTGAAATCTCCTTCAGACCAATTGTCAGATGCCCTCACTTTTGGCATGAAAGCCCTGAAGCTTCTGCTGTGACCAATGCAGTCATATCCAAGGCCTGCTTCTGGACCCAGAGTGCAGTCTGTGTTGGGTGGTCTGGGGTGCAGACCATTCTCCAGCAAGGAAGACTTCTCCTGCTGATATCATAATTTATCTGAGCAGGAATGTTATTTTGCTAGAACTTTTGTTGGTTCTATCACTCAAGACTTTGATTTGAAGTGTTATTTTAGAATTGTTTGGAGGAGAATTTGGGTATATATCCCCAACATATACCAACCAACCAATCAATCGATCATCCAAGGGTGAAATTACACGTCTAGAGTGATCTCCAGTAGGAGAAGGTTACAATGGCGGAGGGATCTTCTAGGATGAAAGGTTGTTCAAGCATGGTAGTTGTCATCTTCCAGGGTGAGAGACTACCGGAATATCATAGAGAAAAAGGAAAAGAATTCTGAAAGGAATGAATGAGTCTAAATTTTACTGCTATCAAGGATGTGTTTTTCAGCTTAGATTTGTATTTCATTGTTTAGCAAAGTACTTGAGACATAGTAAGTACTTAATAAAATTTTTATCAACCTATCCTATCACACCAAATCTAAATTCTTCCGCCTTTGTTATCTGGTTTTCCTCTGTCTATCCAAACACATGCACCCTCAAACACTCTAATTGGCCAGACTGTATTCCTGACTTATTTCATTCTTGTCTTATTGCCTCAGTACTTCTCATGGCTTTGTTTATGCTACTCTCTCAAGCAGAGTGCCCTACCACCTTTTATCTGCCTCTAGAATTAAATTAAATTAAATTTTATTCAGTTAATATTTACTAAACACCAATTAGATACAAACTATTCAAATAGTATGCATCAGTACATAAAATCGCAATGAGGAGGGTACCTCAAAAGTCATCTTGTTCAACCTGTACCTAACATTTATCTCTTTGCAACTTATATTCATTGCTACCTTTTATGGCGAAACCAAGCAAATGTAGTAATGCAGGTTTCTTTTGAAGGCTGATAATTGTCAGTTTCTATAATAACAATAATGCTAAACAGTAATAATTAATAATAACATTTATATAGCAATTTAAGGCTTTCAAAGTGCTTCAGCGCTAGCATCTCATTTAATCATCATGCAACCCTGGGCATTAGGTGCTATGGTTTTCTCCAATTTAAAGATGAAGAAAATGAGGCAGAGATTAAGTACTTTGTACCAGGTTTACTCAGGTAGCAAATATTGGAGGCAAAATTTGAATTTGTCTGCCTGTCTCCACACCAGGACTTTATCACCTGCATCACCTAGATGCTTATGTAATCCTACAGAATATGATAATATCCTATGTGATCCTCATATAGCCTGATCTTAGGGTTCTTTTCTGTCCTGATCATTCTTTTCTAGACACTATCAAACTTAATCAATGTATTTGTTATGTATCATACAAGATTAAACAAGATCATACAAATAATATTTCAGATGCAGTCTGGCAGAGCGGAATACAGGAAAACTATAAGTTCTTAATTCTGAACATTTACATGCCTCTTTTATTTCAGCCTGATATTGCTTTATTTTTTCTCTATTGCCTCATACAAAAATTATTGTCCAATAAACATCTGAAATCTTTCCTCCCCAGAAAACTATCTAAGCACACCACTCACATTTGTATTTTGAATTTGTTTTTTAATCTGAAATATGACTTTGTATTTATCCCTAATAAATTTCAAGCCATTAGATTTGACCAAAGTTCTAGCTACTCAGAATTATTTTAAGTCCTAACTCCTTTATCTATTTTTTCCACTACTCTCCTGAGATTGTTTCATTTTTAAGTTTGTTAAACATATTACCTATCCATTTGTCCTAGTAATTAAAAAAAATGTTGAAATTTCAACCACATATACCTGGTGACTAGAAACTTAGCAAATGAATCATACATTAATGCCACTTTCCCCTTCCCTTGCTCCAGTATTTTTGCATTCAACAAATGATAGATCTTCTTTATGGTATCCTCTAGCACACATTTTTCCTTTTTCTCTTCAAGAAGAGCATGATAGACTTTTATCAGATTCTTTGGTAAAAATCTAGATGAATTATACATCCATTATTCCTCTGATCTTTAGATATAGTAGACCCTATTTAAAGGGAAAAGATTTTAAGTCTTTCATAATCTGTTCTTGAAGATGCCATGCTTATTTGTGGGTTCATCACTTCCTTTTCTAGAGGTATACTAATCATTAGTTTAATAATGTATTATAGATTTTTACTGGGAATTGAAATTTTACTCCCTGGCCTATAGTCTGCAGAATACATTCTCCTTCCTGATTCAGCTCATATAGCAGAATCTCAGAATTTCCTGCTTGCTCCTTTTTTTTTGATCCCTGAATCAATTCAATTCTATTCAAAATAGCCATGAAACACAATTTAGTAGTTACTTGTGCTCTCATTTTTGATGGTATTTCCTTTTTATCTCCTCAATGAGAATTTAAGTTCCCTGAATGGCCAGATGAGAGACATCCTCTACAATGTCTATTAGTTCTGAAGACATAGCTCAATAAATAAAAAGTGATTGAAAGAAACTTTCTCAGAAATTAAATGATAAATTAGCTTATGCAATTATTAACAGGGAATACCCCAAATAAAATACTTTTAATAGATTTTGAACTTTCCTTAATCTGGTCTGAAAATACAGATTTTCTTCCCTATAGTTTTCTCACATTTAGGGAAAAGCTCTCTGATAACTTCACTACTTTGAAGGGTGAGGTTAACCATCATTTATTTAATAATAATATTGTTTAAAATAAAATAATTGTACTAGAACAGAAAAATCGGAGTTGAAAGCTCTTATGAAGAACTTTGCTTGACAAAAGAGTTAGAAATCTTGGGAAATCAGTTGTCCATACCTCAGAGAATGTTACCTTAAAATAACTTGAAAATTGTTTCTTAGCTTTAAGATGTATTGTGGAATATTCTTCATAAACAGGTAATTGAATTTCACAAGGATGAACATATGGGATCTATTTGAAAAAGACACACAAAGGAATTACTGGATTGCAGGATGATAAATCTTTTGCCATTAACTTTTCAGTACAGGGTTTTATTCCTGTCATTTCTTTGACACCATTCATCCCATTCAATGAGAAAACAATTCACTTCAGCAAATACTTATTGAATACGTACTATGTGTCGGGAACTGCACTAACTTTTAGGTACAACCTAGAACATCACCTTAAATAAATTCAAATCTAGTAGGGAAGAGGAATAGAATTTTTTACACAAGATAGATATAATATATATTGGAACACGGTTCATAATTTTTTTTTTTTATTGTGTGGGCCTCTTTAACAGTGTGGAGAAGCCTATAGACTCCTCAGAAGCATACTTTTAAATACATACAATTAAACAAACAAACAAAAAGGAAAACAATCATAAAAAATAATTATAAAAATTTAAATCATGGACCTTGTGAAATCTACCCATGGACCCCTTGGTACTCCAAGTTAAGTATCCCTCGATTATAATGCATTAAATACATACTCTTATTTCTATCAAACAAAGAGGAATAAGAGATTGGTAAGGGAGGAATAACTTCTAGCTGGAAGAATAAGAGTAAATTTCTGATTGGACCATTTGCTTGAATTGTGATGGCATATTAAAAAGGTCTTAAAGAAAGAAAAATATTTGAATAGGTGAAGATAGGGAGGAGTTCTCTTCTAGGAATAGGGGTTGATTGGCCCAAAATCAAAGAGGTAGAATAGGGTGAGACAATTTTATGGAATGTCTATTACTTGCCTTTAGCTAAAGCATATATAGAGTATAAACAGAAAGAACAGTGTGAAACAAATGTGGTAAGTTAGTTTGGAGCCAGAATGTGTAGAGTGGGGAAAAGAAGGCGGTAAGGTGTAGCTTGAATGCTTCTATAAAAAAGTTAGTATTTTATGTGATAGGTAGCTGAATTTAGACTTTATCTTCTGAAATATTTTATTTTTTAAGTAAAAATAAAATAGGCTACCATAAAGTGTCCACTTTTTCTTTTCCTTCTGATAAAAATATGATTAAATTAATTGTTTGGTCCTTATGAATAAATAAGTATTTTGTTTTGTTGTTGTTGTTTTGTATTGACTTTGCTATTAACATTAATATAAATAAAGAATTGGACTAGATTAACACTAAGGATCCTTCCACCTCTAACATTTTATATCATCTATGATTTTTAAGAAATATTTTCTAAAATGAGTTTACTTCGGTGGAATTATTGTGGAATTTCAAGTAATTTAATCATAACACAATATAAAGACCACTTAAATTATTAAGAGGGCTTTTGGTCTAATGTACATGTTAGAACAGACTAGAATTTCCCATTTGTGTGATATGCACTCATATATTACTGTATACCAATGTCAAGCAGTAATTAAAATATATTTTTTTTGCAGAGATCATATCACAGCTAGATATTCTTTTTCATTCTTTATTCAACAAAGTGGGAACAAAATGGTAAAATACCACCCACTCTTCCACCTGTGATTGAACTCTATGACCTCTTCCAGCACTCTTTCAGAGAAAAGGAACAATGATGGCAAAAGTTCACCCAAATTGGAAGATTTTCTATAATTTGAAAAAAAAAAAAAAACTTTGCGTGTGAAAGAGAGGTTACTGATACTTTCTGGTCTCATAGACTTTTACACAAATAACTAACATTTTCAAATGACAGATGATAGAATAGTTGTATCAGTTTCTTCTAGAGAATACTCATAATTTAAACTAAAGTACTACTTCACTTCAGTTTTTCATAGTAGTTCAACTTGGATAAGAAAGGAATTGCCTAATAAAATACCCTCTCTTGTGACCACAGATTATGGTACCCTCCCATTTAATCATTAAATCAAACTTGCATTTATTGTTTTTTATGTTGTAGGCTTTATGGAAGTCACTAGGAATACCAGTAACAATAAAAATAAAAAATTTCTGTCCTCAAGAAACTGACATTCTAGGGAGACAACATAGAAACAATTCTATGTCTAAAATGTGAAATGATCTCAGAGGGAAGGAATGTAATTGGGAGTGGGGGAGACTGACTTGGAAATGATTGTTGGAGATGATGAGATCTGAGCTGAATCTTTTAGTTTTTAAATAAAATTTATTTATTTTCAATTTTCAACATTCACTCACAGAGGATTTTGAATTTCAAATTTCCTCCCCATTTCTCCCCTTTCTTTATCCCAAGGCAATGTGCACCCTAACCGCTCCTTTCCCCAATTTAGCCTCCCTTTTATCACCTCCTCTCTTCTCTTATCCCCCTCCTCTATATTTTCCTGTAGGGAAAGATAGATTTCCTGTACAACTTGTTTCTGAATTGCATCAAAACCAAATTTAACATTCATTTTTTAAAAATATATAATTTATTTATTTTTTAGTTGTTAACATTCCCTTCCACAAGAATTTGAATTAAAATTTTCTCCCCATCTCTCCCCATTCCCACCCCAGGACAGCATGTACCCCATCCACCCATTCTTCCAGTCTGTCTTCCCTTCCATTATCCACCCTACTTCCATCCCTCTTCCTCTCCATTTTCCTGTAGGGCAAAACAGATTTCTATACTCCATTGCCTGTATGGCTTACTTTCCAGTTAAATGCTAAAGCAATTTTTAACATTGATTCTTTAACATTTGACATTTGAGTTCCATATTCTCTCCCTCCCTCTCTACCTACCTTTACTGAGAAAACAAGCAATTTAATATAGGTCCTGCATGTGTAACAATGCAAAACACTTCCATGCTATTTATGTTGTAAGAGACTAACCCCATTTCCCTCTGACCTATCTTGCCCTTCATTTATTCCATTCTCTCCCTTGACCTGTACTCCCACAATAGGGTTTGTTTTTGATTATACCTTTCCCCAATTTATTGTCCCTTCTATTATCTTTCCTCTCCTATAAACTTCCCCTTTGTCTTCCTGCAGGGGAAAATAGATTTTCTTTTTTTTTCTTTTTTTTTTGACTACATTTACCCACAGCCCTTCCAGCAATGAATTTTCTTGTCTTCTATTTGTGTGTGTGTGTATTTGTTCTGTTTTTACTAGCTTAATGAGTGTGAGGGGATATCTTGGAGTTGTTT
>CM053773.1:71602163-71623467 GCA_028658325.1 Potorous gilbertii
AGCTAGAATCAAGGCTAGACATTTATCCCGATGAGTTCATTGACAAAAGTAAAGGCTCTATACATAAAAAACTATTTATAATAACATTTCTTGTGATAACAAAGGATCCATATGTTGGAGATTGGCTAAACAACTTATTGCATATTAATATAATGAAATATTACTATCCAGAGGATGATAAATATAAAAATTATGGAAATATCTATCATGAAATTATTCAAAATGATGAATTAAGCAGTACCGGGAAAACAATATGAACAATTACAACATTGTAAATAGAAAGAACAATACACAAACAATTAAAACTGAATGCTATGATTTCATAAAGACAAACTTTAGCCCCAAAGAAGAGAAATAAGAAGATGCAAGTCTCCACTTCTTTGAAGTAGTTGAGGTCTATAGGGAGAAAACACTACATAAATACTAGATTTTTTTAAAAGCATTGATTAATTTTACTGAATCACTTTTCCTGTTTACAACTTTTAAAAACCTCTGTTACAAGATATGACTTTGGAGTCAGAAATGGAGAGAAGTAACAGACTAGAAATAGAGGGGAAAATCTAGACAATGTTAAAATGAATTATCTGGGGGGGGGGGTGTGTGTGTGTAAAGAATTTCCACCCTAGTCATACATATGAAAGATATGTCTTTCCTTTGCCTTTTATTTTTCTTTTCACTTTTAAGTTTAGCTTATGTATAAATTAGGATTTTATTTTGTATGTGTTGTAAAATGTCAGTCTAACCATAAGTTCCACCAAACTTCTTTTCAATTTGCAAGTAGACTTTGGTAAAACAGTAGTTCTTTATACCAGTGCTTTCTGTACTTGGATCAATTTTTTAAAAAGCACAATAGGAATTTGTTTCTGGCTCTTCCTTATATTGATCATAAAGGTATACCCTCCAAGATATATAAAGAACTAAAAACAGAATTATAGATGCCTTCTCATTCATATTAACCAAATTTTCTGTTTTCTAAATAAGACCAATATATTTCAATGATTATTTCTTAATGTATGGTTTAAATAAAATTTGGCATGGCTAAGCTATCTCCACTGTTCCTTTTCTTGAAACGCTTTATATTTTGTTCTGTCAGTAAATTTTATTTTTCCTAGACATATAAAGCAATGCTTTGATAGATAGAATGCTAACATACTAAATGCTTTAATTAACTTAGGTAATATTGTCATTTGTATGATATTGGCATAGCCTAAACATTAACAATTAATTTTCTCTCCAATTACATTAGTCATTGTTTATTGTTATAAAAAGTGCTTTGAACTGAATTTATGTAAATCTTGAGTGTGTCTTTTTATTTGGACTCTCCGGTGGTTTATATATTCTGAAGATAGTTTTAATGGAATTTTTTCTCTTCCTGTTTGATTTTGTTTGCAATAAATAAAAAAGTTGATGGTATGAGTAGTGATATTTGTTCAAATCTGTTACTTTTTTGAAGTTAACAATTGCTTTGATTAATTTTAGTTGTATCTCTAGGGTTTTATGTTTCATATTAATTATAAATATCAAAAATTATATTTCTTATGATTCTTCCTTTAATGTCTTTTTTTCCCAGTTGTGATAAGTACATTATAGGTGCTCTCAAATAATAGTAGGGAAAATGGAATCATTTCTCCGCACAAAACTTATCAAATGGGCCTTTATTCTTTCTCCATTATGGATAATGCTAATTCTTGGTTTTTGATCAACAGTACTTACAGTTTTAGAAAAGATATATTTATTCCCATGTTTGGGGTTCTTTTAATTAAAACCTATTATATTTTGAATGAATATATTAAGTGAAATGTTAGTTTTATTTTTTTATTATATTTTGAATGAATATATTAAGTGAAATGTTAGTAAATAGCCTAATATATTCATCAATAATTACTGAATATTGATTTTTTGTTTTATATCTCCATGAATTTTGACCATCATATTTGTGAGTGTGTTCAATTTGGTGTTTCAGTAAGTAACCTTCTTATCTTTACCTTGTCCTCAGGCTCTAATAGTTCTGTAGAGTTTGGTTTCATGATTTGTTAAAATGTAGTTTTCAGGGTTTTTTTTAGTCCTTATGAAATCTAGTGAATTTTAAATTATTTTTCTTGTTCAAATATTCCTTTTAAGTTGATTGTGAAAACAATTTTCAGTCAAATATTTTGCATTGCTTCATTAAGTCATTGAATCAATCTCTTTAATTCATTCAAGTTTCCAAGTTATCATCTTCTTATGTAAAATTGTCAACGTTTTCCATCATGCTTCAAGAGTTAGTTCAGATTTCTTTTTTTATTCTTCTCTTTCAACTCTGCCTTTCATCCATTCTTGGCATCTTCATGGACTTAGTTTTTGAGGATCCACCTGTGAATGTTTCAGAGTTATTTCCTTTCACTGAGATTTTCCCTTGGAGTTCCTTTTAATATGGTGTATTTCTTAAGGAAATGGTAGTTAACATGCTTGCTTGTGTGTGTGTGCATGTGTGTTAATATCTATAACTTCACTTCCTGAATTAGGACTTTGTGCCAAGGTCAGAAACAGAACTCTCATGTACTGTCAGACAGATTGGTTAGGTAAGGCTTGGACACTGTTGTAATCCTATAGGGGAACTATTCAGTAGCATTGGAAATCCCTGACTTAGAAAAAGTGAAAGAGAAAAGAAATGCATCTTTATTGGAGATTTTTTTTTAAAAGTTTGCAAACTGGGGTTGCCCATAGGTACATAGAACTATCAATTTCCCAAACTGAAGACCGATGCCAAGATTTTTTTATACCTTTAAAAGAGAGAGAGAGAGAGGGAGTAGAAAGTCCTGGTCATGAGATGCGACCCCACCTTCCTAATCTGGGCAAAGGAAAACCAATTCATTCCTTCCTTGAATCCTAATCAGAAGGGATAAGAATGTTAAGGGGGCAGCCCAGATGGAGCTGGTTTTGTTTACCAGAAAAGATTCTTAGGTAGGAGCTTAAAATTCCAGGGTGGGATCTTAAGACATATTTCAGCTCAATGTAAGCTCATTATCTTAAGGGTAGGAATATAAAGACTTTACTGGAATTTTGACATTGTCATGATGAGTAAGAGATTCAGGCAGTCCATATTACAAGTGGTATAAACAATTTTCTGTCATTGCATTAAAAATTAACAGCTTTGTCACCCTTTAGTCCCTACTTTGGAGGTAGCCATGGTCAAATCCAGTCTTCTTTCAAAGGATTTATTTTGTATCTCATCCCTGGCCTAAAGCAGAAAGTTAGAGATTTGGTGCCCAAAATACCACTACTGCAGTATCTGGCTTTCTTCTATACTCTAAGATCACCTTTATAGGCTAGGATGGTTCTATTTCCTTGCATAGTTATTTGCTAGAGATCTACAACTTTAGCCTTTGGCCCCTACCAATACTCAGTTCCTGGAGAAGTCTCACCTGAAATAGTATTGACTATATGTTATTCTGCTAGGGCATCCTCAGACCATGGATCACAACTACTTGGGCCTGGTTTCCTTGTGTTATCACCTACCAGGATTGATCGTTCCTTTGGGTACTATGCCTTTGTGCTATCTTTTATGGTATAGGGGTACCTAACGGTGTCTGTCCATTCCCTCTTCCCTTCTTCCCACACATGCACACTTTTTGTTTCACATAACTTTCTCTACTGATAATAGGTATCCTTTTTAATGGAGTTGAGTTTGCCTAGTATTTAGATCTCACAAAGCATTCTTAACGAGAAGGTTTTGTGGCCTAACTTTTGAAAATTCTTGATGAGATGCCAGGTTACATTGGATCTGTAAATAAATGAGTGCAAGCATTCACTGCCTTTATGTTAGGGAAAAAGTAGAAGCAGAGCTACCTTCTCAAAAAAAAAAAAACACCATGGTTTCTGACCCATCTTACATTTGAAAGATCATATACACCTTGTTAGATATATAATATCAAGGATGTCCTCATAACTCTAGATACTAAAATCTAGATAACAACCTGCACCCTCCCAAGTAGAAGGGAAAATGTAGTAGGGGGATCTTCATGGTCTTTGCCCTTCCTTTCCCCTCAGAACAAAACAGTGACTGGCACATAGCAAGTGCTTAATGAATTTTTATTGATTGATTAAATGATTTTGTTCATTCATCTCTATCTATGCCATCAGTGGCAACATTTAAGTGTTGCCAGCCAATAAAATGACAAAGAAAGTCCTGAAAACAGGATTTTGGTTAGTTGGTTAGTAGCCAGGGAAGGGGGAAGGAGGGAGAGGGATTTATATCAGATAAGCATAGCCAAGAAAAACAAATCCATACAGTGGCTATGTCCAAAACTTTGTGTCTTTTTCTGGATCTTGAGTCCATTACCTCTCTATCAATAGATAGATTGCATGCATTTAGCAACAGTGGAAGCATTGCAAAACTGTCACTGGTCTTCTTCACACTTCGTGGTTTCCAAGAAAACTGCTATGGGTTTCTGAAACTTGAGGAATTTTTCTTAAGACACATCTGCTGTCATTGATCTACATAAAGAACTTTGCAGGATACAAGTCTCTCTGGCTAGTCTTTGATTATTCTGGTAAGCCACTCTGTTAACACTAGCTTTTTTTGGTGACCCCGCTTCTCATTTTCTATGTGATATGGTTGACAATTTGTGCAGTTCTGAGGTGAAATCTACTAGTTACTGAAGTCTTTCATTGGAATCTTATCATCATTCAGTTTGGCATTGTTTTTAGGTTTTTAATAAGCATAAAATCATGTAAAATAGGTGGGGTAGGTGCTCTGACCACAATATTGCTTGGAAAATGCCAAGCTCAGTTTGGGTCATATTGAATTAAAGATGCTTCAGCAATACCTAGATTAAAATATCATAAGTAGTTCCTGATATGGGAATAGAGTTCAGGAAAAAAATAAGGGTTATTTATCTCAATGTGTGTGTGTGTATACATATATATATATATATGTATATACACACATATATATATACATATATACATAAACACATGTGTGTGTATTTGTTTATGTGCTTGGGTCTGTGTATCTGTGTGGGTATATAGAGTTACTATATACACATGTGTATATGTACACACATGTATATATACATGCATATATGTACACATATATGTGAATATATAGGAGCTGACAAGCTCAACAAGCATAAACGTATAGACAAAAAAGAGAGGAGGCTTGGGATACAGCTATAGAATATAAACAGGATATTTATGATGATTCAGTAAAGTATCACGACAAGAGCATTCAGATAAGTAAAAACATGAGATATTGTCATGAAAACGCAGAGGGAAGAGTGAATTCAGATAATCAACTGTGTCTAAGATTGTGGAGAAATAAGAAAAATGAAAACTGAGGAAGGTCATAACATTTGGCAATTGATTTTCATTTTGGTTGCCCTGTGAGCTTCTTTGCCTTTAGGAATATACTATTTCATTCTTTCCCATTATTTCGCATGAATTTATAAATAATCCTATTCTTCAAATAATTTTTTCCTACATATTTGAATGCATTTTCTTGGAATGTTGTAAAATGTTGTTACTTATTTTTTTAAATTTAGAGAATTTGAAGGTCAGAATGTGTGTGTGAGGGGGGGCTGTCAATGACTTTCTCAATGCTTTGTTGCATGTTTTAGAAAGTTCTGGATTTTTTGTTTTATTTTGATATATTTTTCCTTCAGTGAATCATTCAGGTATTTTGCTTTCTCATGTTCCACTGGTAGTTCTATAATCCTCAATACATCTCTATGAATTCTCTCTTCAAAATCCTTCACTTTCCCTAGTATAGAATTCGTGTATTCTTTTAATATGTTGTCTTTTCCCTCTCTACTGACATGTTACTAAGAGAATGTTAATCTAACACAGATTTAAACCTTCAAAAAGATGGAGTGACATGAACAAAAGCTATTCTGGGCAGTTTAAAAGACTGGAACATAAGATCAACAAGAAATAGAACAAGGGAGTTACAGCAGGCACAAAAGTATACAGAGAGACAGGGAGAAAAACAAACAAGCAAACCAAAATTCTAGGAATGGTAGAATTAGAAATTTAGTTTTCTTTGGTAGTAGAATTGCTCCAACCATGATATATATATGTATATATGTATATGTGTATATGTATGCACATAAATGTATGTATATGTATGCATATGTGTGTGTGTGTGTGTGTGTGTGTATCATCAAAGAAATGCCAAGGGGAAAGAAGTCTATTTGGGGTGGGGGGGTGGATTTTCTCCATTGCAGTTGTTTTGTGTTCCAAATCTCAGAGGTTCTGCTTTTTGGAGAGATTCTCCATCATATACTGCATATACTGTTTCTAAAATGTATGAGTTTTGAAATTCTGCACTGAGATATTTGGTTTCTAATCTAAACTCATTCTTGATTTCTATATTTCAAAGCCTTATTTTTTTCTTTCTACGTATTGTGAAATTTCACATTATTTTATATATGTTCCCTCAGGAGTCCAGAGAATTCTCACTTTTTTTCTGTTGATACTTTGTGTTCATATTTAACTATAGACTGTGTCATAAGCTTTTGTGCCTATTTGTACTCATAGCATAAGCATGGAGTAATTAGGGTTTATGATTCTGAATAAGTATTAAAGTTCCCTGATAGTAATTCATGAGGACTGTATCTTATCCAAGGGTTCCATTTTCTTAGCTTTATGGATTCACTGTAATTACCGTATTTATGGTACATAATTCCTTTCTGTTGATATTTTGGGGATAGAAAAGTTTGTGAGAAATCACTCTGCCATCTTACTGGTCACATGACCACTTTAATTAAAGCATGTTTTTTCTCTTAGATTGTTTTCAAAACAACCATGCATATAAAATCAATAGCCCAGATTATTCCACTTTAGTAAATCTATGTTAATTTGATTATTAGGAAACAAATTCAAGATTTAATGAAAAGACATTTGACTCTCTGGTCTTGTCCATTATATCTGTTCTTGAGGGACACATTTGCTGTTTTATTTTTTACAATCCAGTTCTAAAAACATACCCTGACCTATATTATAATCTATATTTAAGCCTTCAGTGACTTTCAGAATATTTCTGAAATATTATTAATTCATAATAAATAAGACTCTCTCATTTCATTACATGGCTGAGTACCACACAGTTTGCTTGCCATACTAATTATAGAAGATATTAAAGAGTTGAAATTATGATTTTTGCATAATTACAATGGGCTTCATCATCATGCCTTTAAACATCAGTCAATCAAACATATATTCTTTCTTTTTGTATTGACTTTTTGTTTTTAAGAAATGCCTGGAATAAGAATTAAGTAACAATAGGGTTCCCATCTCAAAGCACACTTGGGCAACACTTCATATTATAATCTAAATAATAATTCCAGACAGAACAAAAGCACCAATATATTTACAGGTAGCATTCCAGCAGAAGGGTGTTGTATGAGCATTTCTTAAAAAAAGGATACAATTTGTGATCAGATTAGCACTGTAAGAGGCCAGCTTTGCCTCACCAAGCTTTATTTCATTTCAGGAGATATATATGGATGGTCTCATTCACTTCATATAAAGGATAAGTTATACTTTACAAGAAATGATGGTGAGGTCAGCTGATATGTAATGGGTCTTGAACTTAGACCCAAGATGTCTCAGCATATCTCCCAGCAAATGATGTAATCTTTCTATGAGAAGAGTCTGTGACTTTTCACATGCTTCATTTGCTCCAGACCATTCCAGTGTTTTGCTGATGGTTTTGCTAACAACAGTATGACTTGCAACAGAGAAATTCTAACTGTTTCCAAATAGATTATAGTTGGAACAGAAGTGATTTCATCTCAATTTCCTTTTGCTAATGAGTTTGTTAATCAATTTTGTGTAGGTTGAAAAGTGGGGAAATTATACATTGGAAATGTTTTATTTATTTTATAGTATCAGAAATTTAGAGCTGGAACAGACTTCAGAAACCATATGACCCAATTATCTCATATTAAACAAAAGGAACTGATGTCCAGAGAAGTTGCCTAACTTGCCCAAAAGCACACAAGTAGTAACAAAACCAGTATTCACACTTAGGGTCTCTGACTCCAAAGCAAGTATTCTTTCATTCATATGAGATTTATACATGACAAAGTGGACTACATGAATTGGTTAAATGTCCCATCAGTGGCATTCTTTGGATTCCATTTCAACATCATCACACTCTCTCAGGAAAAATATCACCAGGAACTCATCATCAGAGAGATTATCTCAGTTCTAGTACTTGCAAGTCATGGGTAACCTCTGGCCCTCTAATTGGAGGGCTGGTGGGTGGAGAAAAAATTCATTCCAAAGCCTCCATAAGAAAGAGACCTTAGAAGCTCAGTGAACTCTTGGTTTCCCATCTGCTACACTCATTCATTTCCATTATATCATGATTATATTGGCTACATTTCTCCTTTCTCACCCCCCAAACCTTATCCCTGCTTATAAACTTCCGTTTTTGCTCTGTCTTCCATTGTTAGATGTTAAGCTTCTTGAGGTCATGGATAATTTTTCCTTTTGTTATTTGTATCCCCAGTGCATGGCATGGTACCTAGTACACTGTTGTTGTTTGTTCTTCCTTCTCAAAGAGGATTAATGGCATTAGCAGGATAATGTCTTGACTTTCAAGTGAATTGGATTTAAGTGAGGCAGGGCTGTGCAAAGTCATCAATCTCACTCTCTCCTCCAGAGCCATCTGAGTCCAGAGGCAAGATATAGGTCAGAATGACTGGAGATGGAACCAGATGCACTGAAAGACCTTAACCTTTTTAAGCTAAGATACTTCCCAGATCTCAGTTTGTCTGAGGCAATACCCATTTAGTGATTTAAGGCTAGGCAAAAGATGATATAGTTTGCCCACTCAAAAATAATCAGTTTGAGAAGGGAAGACCCCCTGGCCAGAACAGAAACAATTGCTATTTACACTTACTGATGGCCTGGCATATAGTAGGCACTTAATGAATATTCACTGTACAAAATTAAATTGACTGTGTTAATAATAGGTTGAATGAAAGGGAGTACTCCAGAGTGAATATGGAGACTAGGATTCAAATACTGATTCTGTCAAAATCAGCTAAATGATCCTAGACAATTCATTTAGCCTTTTAGTAACTCTAACCGCTCTCTAAGACTGCAATTTTCAGACACCAACCTCCAGTGATAAAAGAATTTTTTTTAAACTGGGAGTTTCCTATAATGAAGAAACCTTAGGTCTAATAGTAATAATAAATTACAACAAAAATCAATAAATACCCAGCAGTACAATTAATAGGTCTGTTTCCAAAGGTGATCAAGGATAAAGGAAAAGAACCTATATGTTCTAAAATCCTTACAACTGTTTTCTTTACTTTGTCAAAGAACTGGCAATTGAAGGGATGCCCATCACTTGGGGAATGGCTAAACAAGTTGTAATATATTGTTGTTATGAGATACTGCTATGTTATAAGAAATGATGAGCAGGTTGATTTTTTTTAAAAAAACATGGGAAGACCTGCATGAAATAATGAAGTGTAAAATGAGTTGAACCAAAAGAAATTTATATACAGTAACAGAAATATTACTCAAAGAGTAACTGAATAATCAAGCTCTTTTAGGATATTACAAATATTCAAGTCAGCTATAAAATACCTTTGAAGGAAGATGCTATCCACCTCTAGAGAAATTAAAAGTATGCACAATATAGTTTTACATATGTGTGTGTATGTGAAATGATGACCTTCCCTAGTGTGAGGTGGAGAAGGAAGGAAGAATACAGTTTGGAACTTAAAATGTAACGAAAACCAAATTTAATTTAATTTAAAAATTAAAAGTCTTAAAGTAATTCCACACACAAATAAAATCTTTGGCTTGAAAATCTGGTTTCAAATTCCAGCTTCCTTGCTATAAATTGAGAAGATAAGACCCAATCTCTTTAACATAAGTATCCATCAGACCCTCTCAATTGTTCCTCTCAACTTTAAATCTATTTTTTAAATATGATTATTCTGAAATAAAAGAGATGACAGGGATATAAGTTTAACATTCCTAAAGGGAATATTAACTATCAAGATAGGAAAGAATTGGAAAGGCATAACTGCTTCAGGGAAGGTGTCAATTCACAAGCCACATCCCCAAGACAGTTTTCCCATTAGTGAAAATTGTATGGTATAATGGTATATACACTGGATTCGGGCACAAGAGACCTGAGGTGGAGTCTAATTAAGAATATTATTATACGCCTAATAAGGTATATACCTATTAGGCACATTCCTAAGGTATAATTAACTCTAATTAGATATATGATCTTAGCATTCTATCTAACTTCCTTTAGCTTCAGTTTCCTCACACGAGAAGTGGAAATGATACACATCTTTAAGGAAAACAGGCAAATATGAGATTAGTTATACCTTCTCAATAACCATTTTTCCATGATGAAATTATTTTAGTATCACATCTTAAACATCTATATAAGTTTCAAAGTAGAAAAATAAATGTTATGAAAATCTCTCTTGATAAAGACTAAGTGGATTAGTGATTTAACAATATTATCAACCAGGAAATCAAAGCAGATGTTTAAGAAATAAAAGTTTATTCCATGGGAAAGTATTTCTTCATCTTTGTTCCCCTTTTGAATTCATATATGGTTCTTGAAATGTCAATAATAAGAACTTTGTCTATATTCAAACATATTTTTAAATCACCAAGGTAACAGCAGAAAATGTAGAACTCCCTATTGATTTTATTGTAATTGTTTTGTTTTTTGCTTTTGTTTATGTCCAACTATATATGCTTTCTTTCTTGATTTGCCATTTTTATATAAAATATTAATTCATGTCAAAACAAAATGTTTCATTTTTTATCAATTAATACAACGTATTTTTTCTGCTTATAAGCACCTCAGAGCTATGCAAAGTTAATTTAAGACAAAATAGCAAAACTTAATGAAAATAACAAATGAATTCCACTTCATATACCAACTAGGCAGATACAAACTGTACTTACAATCAAATGTTAAAATCTCAGAGTTTAGCTCATACGTTGCCAGATGGTCTTTAAATACAAAGATTCCATTGAATGACTATAAGGAAATCGTGAGTTTGGGGCTATATTTCCCTAGTCCCACATGCTGATTAACAGTATGAGCTGTCAAGATAAGCCTAAGGTCATAGTCTGTGATCATGGAATAAATCAAAGCTAACTGCCCAATAAGGATCCAAACCATGACTTTGACCTCATAACCATTATGCTCTAAGTCTATTTCACTGAACGAACCAATGACAAAATTTTAACTGATTTAAAAAAATTCTTTAAATTTTAGCATGTTTTGACCAAGACACTTATTCCTACCATAAATGCACACTAACCCACTTATTTAAAAAGTGTCCCTTAGACTCTTTAGCATGTTTTTGATGTCTGTGAAAATTCATAGCCAGACTCAGCTGCTATAGGAAACATGAATTTCTACCCTGTCTCATCTTTAGTGCTCAGGAGGCAACTGTTTATATAGACCATTGCTTCTGGACACCACAGTAACAGTATCTCCTAGACATATAATTCTGTTATTGGATATCTAGTTGCATTAGTTCAGTCAGTTTTAGTATGGCATTTATAGTCAGCCATGATAACATAAATAGAAGAAACAGAGCATAAATCCAGTTAGGAAGTCAGTATTAAATTTATCAAAGTTAGTCGATTTGTCATTGAGTAGATGGTGAATAAGAAAACAGGTAAAGAGTCAAGATTCTGGGAACACATGAATAACTGGATGAAAAAATGAGCAGGCAGGCAGAAAGCACAGCATACAAAGTCACTGAAGGTCACAGAAATAATGTATTCATCAGAAATCAATTAGGAGGAAGTCAAGAGAATTCAATACCGAAGAATTTTATAATACTGAGAAAGAAACTAGGTGGGAATCAAAAGATCCAAGGAAATAAGAGAGATAAAACTGTAAGAACAGATGCAAATGTCAAGAAGAATCATTTGAGACAAACTTTTGCCTCCATTACAAAGCAACTTACCTAGTCCGGCTTAGACAAGAAACAATTACAATGCCCAGCTATCAGATGAATAGATGCTGGAAGATACTAACATGGAACAAGGTAGTGTAAATAACTTTTGTTTGATGTGAAACTTGACTCTGCACAGAAAATAAATGATATAGTTGATATCCTCAAGTAATTGACTTTATACTGGGACAAAAGCAAAACACATATCAGGGAGTAAAGGAGATAAAGAAGAGATCAAGGCACACTATTCTAAGTGGGAGGGAAAGAACCTTTCAAAAAGAGAGGAGGGAGACCAAAGAAGTCTGAATGGAGTTAGTGGAATTTGAGTTGAGCCTTGAAGGATGAATAGCTTCTGAATAGCAGAGAATAAGAGGGAGTATATTCAAAGCATGTGGAAGAGTGCAAATTCAGTGATATAAGATGTGATATTATGGTACAGAAATAGTTTTCAATGTAAGTAAAATGTGACAAAGGGGGTTACTGATGTTAAGAAAGTCTGGAAAGTCAGAAGTTAGAGAACTATGGCAGAAAGTCTTAAATTCCATATAGATATAGACAGAGATAGAGATGATAGAGGTAGAAATAAAAATAGGAACAGAGATAAAGATACAGAGGTTGACATGGACATGGACACAGATGTAAACATAAGGATGCATATGGTTAAAAATATTCCTAAGGAAGTCACAAAAAGGTTCTTGAACAAAGGGGTGATGTTATAGTCAGACTCATACCTAGCAAAAAAATTATTTTGTCAGTCATATGAAGGATGAACTTGTGAGGAGAAAAGATTGATGATAGGTAAACAAATTAGGACATAGTAATAATTCAGGTAAAAGATGATGAGGGCATGAACTAAGGTGGTGAACAAATCACATAAAAAAATAGAAGATGAAACAGATTAGGAGGTAGAATTGTCTGGATATGGCAATTGAATGAGAAGGAAAAGCTCAGGAAGAGTAAAAGATGATTCCAAGATTTTTAACATCAGTGACTGGGAAGATGGCCATTTCTTCTATGGTAACAGAGAATTCAATTTGTCAACAACCATGTATTAAGTGATGCCAAAGTTTCAGATACTGTGTTAAGTTCTGGGATTATAAAAGGAAAAATAGTCCATGATCTCAAGGATTTCACAGTCTAAAGGGGTAGACAAGTACAAATAACTATGTACAAATAATTGTGTGTATTGTGTATACCACACACATACGTGTGTATGTGTGCAAAATTGAAGGTAATCAACAGAGGAAATATTAGAATTAAGGGGGATTGGGAAAGACTTTTTTGTACAATGTGAAATTTTAGCTGAGACTTAAAGGATGCCAGGAGGCAGAGAGGAGGAGGGAGAGAGTAGTCAGTGAACATGCTTGGAGTTAGGAGATGGAATCTCCTGTACAAAGAACAACATGAGGGACACTGGATAGAAAAGTACATGGGAGTTTGACAGGTGCAATATGTTAGAAGACTGGAAAGGCAGAAGTGGGCTATGTTATGAAGGGCTTTCATAGCTAAACAGAAGATTTTAAATCTGATGCTGGAGGTAAAAAGGAGCCCCAGAAATTTTTTTGAATAAGGGAGTTATGTCATCTATCCTGTGCTTTAGGAAAATCAATTTAATATCTGAATGTAGCATGGACTGGATTGGAGAGAGACTTGAGGCAAGAAGACCAAACGGGAAATTCAAATAGGGATGATGAGTTTAATTTTGGAAATGTTGAGTATGTGGCCCAGATTTTGAGATCTAGAATTCAGTGAAGAATGCCTAAATTTAAGACAGATGTTCGGGTTGATTTTGTGTGTTGGAGACCTATCAACATAAAAATGAAATCTGAACCCCTCAGAGCAAATGAAATCACCTAGAAATATATATATATATATATATATATGCGTATGTATATATACATATATACATACGCATATATATGTATACACACCATACATACACACACAGAGATAGGAAAATGACATATCAGAACCCAGGAGCACATCTATACTTCATAACTGGAGATGGATAGTGAACCAGCAAAGAAAATGGAGAGAACACAGATAGGCATAGAGAAAAAAGCACCAGGATAGAGCACTATGATAAAAATCCAAGGATGAAAATAATGAATGTCAACAGTGTTGAAAGCTGTAGAATTAGTGAGCAAAATGAGTGCTGAGGAAAAGCAATTGGTTGAAAAAGCAAACAGTAGTAACTTTTAAAAGGAGTTTCAGGTGAAAAACTAGTGAGCAGAGAAGTTATATAAGAAAAGTCAAAGGAAGAACTCAGATAAAATGCCTTAAGAAGTGGCACTTTTTAAAAATGTAGCCCTAAGGCCACCAAGTACCCACCCCTACCTTAGTTTAGTTACTTGCTGGGTCCAATCTGATCCCTGTGTGTGCCAGTCTGTCCTCACTGAGAATTCAATTCAGCTTGGCCTAGTCTCCTCCCATGCTGGTCAAAGGAGTTACCAAGTACATTAAATGTCTGTTGTTTGAATTTAACTTCATCTTTTGGCTCATATAATTGTAGTCCTTTCCATTGGCCTATGGCTCACATTTGACCCTCAGAGAAAGAATATCTTTGAGCAGGAAGAAAGCAATTCTAGTTTCTAGACAGGCATTTATATCTTGATTGGGGCTGGTGCCCTCATGATGCTGGTAGGTTTCTTGGGCTACTGTGCAGTACAGAAATCACTGTGCATGTTGGACTTATTATTTACCCTCCTGTTGGTGATTTGTGCCATCAAAATAACTGCTGCCATTTGGGTCATTCCCACAAAAAAGAGGTGATTCATGAGACCAAGCAATTTTATAGGGAAATATACAACAAGATGAAGACCAAAGAAGGCTCCAACAAGAACACCCTCAAAGCCATCCACCATCTGCTAGATTGTTGTGGGTTGACAAATTTTGGATGAGTTGATCACAGATGCTTGTCCCAACAAGGACTTGGTCTCATCAGTAACCATAAAACCTTGCCCAGTAACTACTAAGGAACACTTCAACAATAAATTGCACATCATTAGAGTTATTGGCATAGGGATTGTTGCTGTGATGATCTTTGGCATGATATTCAGTAGTATGATTTTTATGCTGCACTATTTAGAGGAACCAAGATATGGTGCAGAGTCTGCTTTCATCCCCTGAGCAGCAAAGTCTGCCCTCTAGAACAGTTCTGTTTGTGTCTTTTGTTTGCCACTAACTTCAGTTTTCATTCTGCATTTTTAAACACAGTTATTCTACATTTATCTTTTTAATGCCCTATTTGTTACCAATGTTTATAGAGCAGGATTTCTTGCTTTTTGCTTTTATGGCCAAAGAAATCCTGCAATAAAAGGTACTATATTTGACAGATTCTAATTAAAGATATTGTACAAACGGAGCAGAGTCAAGATGATTGAGGAAAAAGATGCATATACGCTAGCTCTTCCCCCACAACCCATAAAATATCTGTAAAGAATGACTCTCAACAAATTCTAGAGCAGCAGAAACCACAGAAAAAGGGACTGGAGAGACTTCCAGCCCAGGGTGACCTGGAAGACCTATGAAAAAGGTCTGTCGCACTGAACCTGGAGCAGAACTCAGCCCAGTCTTGACTGCACAGTGCAGGAAGGAGGACTGAAGAGGGATGGGGTGGAATCCTCAGCTGCAGCAGCAGTGGTTTGCAGATCCCTCAACCCACAGGTGCCAAAGATCAGTGAGAGGGTTTTTTCAGCTGGATGAGAAGGGAGCAGACCTCCCCCATCCATAGCTCTGGCCTCAGGCGGCAGTGGCAGAGGCCTCAGCTGGCCACAGCCCACATAAATGGTTGAAGGTCTCCTTGAAAAGCCCCCGGGGGAATTGAGCCGCTGATCAGAACCTCAGCCCTGAGTGCTGGCATGGCAAAACTGGAGGTGAGGCTGTTGTAGAGAGGAAATTCTACTACTCACAGACTCTGGGCACAAAAGGTTCCAATTGCTGTCAGATCAGTTTGCAGGCTTGATTGCGATATGTTGGATGAACTAAGATCATACACAGTATACCCTACTCTTGACAAAGAACCCAAACATCAAGTAACTGTTTGGGAAAATACTCAAAAAAGGGAGAAAAAAATAAGACTGTAGAAGGTTACTTTCTGGGTGAACAGGTATCTTCTTCTATCCTTTTGGATGAGGAAAAATAATTGCTTATAACCAGGGAAAGACATAAAAGTCAAGGCTTCTGTATCCCAAACATCCAAAATAAATATTCAATGGTCACAGGCCATGGAAGAGCTCAAAAAGGATTTTGAAAATCAAGTAAGAGAGGTGAAGAAAAAATTGGGAAGAGAAGTGAGAGAGAGATGCAAGAAAATCATGAAAAGCAAGTCCACAGCTTGCTAAAGGAGACCCCCCCAAAAAATGCTGAAGAATATAACATTTTTAAAAATAGGCTAACAACTTTCAAAAGAGATTCAAAAAGCCAATGTGGAGAAGAATACTTTAAAAAGTAGAATGAGTCAAATGGAAAAGGAGGTTCTAAAGCTCACTGAAGAAACTACTTCTCTAAAAATTAGAATGGAACATATGGAAACCAATGACTTTATGAGAAATCAAGAAATCACAAAAAAACCTCAAAAAAATGAAAAAAATAGAAGAAAATGTGAATAACCTCACTGGAAAACCAACTGATCTGGAAAATAGATCTGGGAGAGACAATTTAAAAATTATGGGACTACCTGAAAGCCATGATCAAAAAAAGAGCCTAGACATCATCTTTTATGAAATTATCAAGGAAAACTACTCTGATATGCTAGAACAAGAGGACAAAATCAATATTGAAAGAACCCACTGATCACCTTTTGAAAGAGATCCAAAGAGAGAAACTTCTAGGAACATTGTAGCCAAAATTCAGAGTTACCAGGTCAAGGAGAAAATATTGCAATCAGCTAGAAAGGAACAATTTGAATACTATGGAAGTAAAATCAGGATAATACAAGATCTAGCATATTCTACACTAAGGGATCAAAGGGCATAGAATTTGATACCCCAGAAGTCAAAGGAACTAGGATTAAAACCAAGAATCACTCACCAGCAAAACTGAGTATAATACTTCAGGAGAAAAAAATAGTGTTTCAGTGAAATAGAGGATTTTCAAGCATTTTAGATGAAAAGACTAGAGTTGAAAATAAAATTTGACTTTCAAACACAAAAATCAAGAGAAGCATGAAAAGGTAAAAAGGAAAGAGACTCATAAGGGACTTACTAAAGTTGAACTGTTGACATTCCTACATGGAAACATAATATTTGTAACTCTTGAAATTTTTCTCAATATCTGGATAATTTGTGGAATTATACACACACAAACACACATATGTGTATATAATATATATATATATATATGTAGAGAGAGAGAGAGAGAGAGACAGTGAAAGGGAGGGAGAGAGATAGAGACAGAGCACAGAGTGAGTTGAATAGGAAGGGATCATATGTAAAAAGTTAAAATTAAGGGGTGAGAGAGGAATATATTGGGAGGAGAAAGGGAGAAATGGAATGGAGCAAATTATCACTCATTACAGAGGCAAGAAAAAGCCTTTTCAATGGAGGGGAAAATGGGGAAGGAGAGAGGAAAAAGAGAAGCTTACTCTCATTACATTTGGATCAAGGAAGAAATAACATGCACACTCAATTTAGTATGAAAACCTAACTTACAATACAGGAAAGTAGGTGAGAAGGGGATAAGCAGGGTGGGCAGGATGATAGAAGGGAGGGCAAATAGGAGAAGTGAACAATTAGAAGTAACCACTCTTGGGGAGGGACAAGGTCAAAAGAGAGAATAGAAGAAATAGGGGGCAGGATAGGATGGAGGGAAACATAGTTAGTCTTACACAACATGACTATTATGGAAGTCATTTGCAAAACTACACATATATAACCTATATTGAATTGCTTGCCTTCTCAGTAGGGATGGATGGGGAGGAAGGAAAGGAAGTTGGAACTCAAAGTTTTAGGAACAAATGTTGAGTATTGTTCCTGCATACAACTGAGAAATAAGAAATATGGGTAATGGGGTATAGAAATTTATCTTGTCCTACAGGACAAAAGAGAAGATGGGAATAAGGGAAGGGAGGGATATTAGAAGGGAGGGTAGATTGGTGGAAGGGGCAATCAGAATGCAAGGTGTTTTGTGATGGGGAGGGGAGAAATGGAGAGAAAATTTGAAACTCAAAATTTTGTGGAAATGAATGTTGAAAATTTAAAATAAATAATTAATTAATTTGAAAAGGATATTGTACAGAGTAAAGAACCATGTTGGTCTTTAAGTAGATAAAAATGTCTTATCTCATATTTAATCAGTATGTAAATTATGTTGAAGACAATTTCATACACAACAAAGATTATGACAATTTTTAAAAAGGGAAAGTCAAGGTCCATCTCAATCTCTGAAACTGGAGCCATGCCGGAGTGAGATTTTTATGTGTGGAGTAAAGTAGATGAGTATCTATTCATCTAGCTAGCTATAAATAGATGTATACTTTACCACTTACAGCAATATCATCTATATTTCTATCTCTCTGAAGACATATAATAAATCTATATATGTATTTGTGCATATGTACATATATATGTATACATATTTCAGTAATGTCTGACTCATCATGACCCCATAGATCATGTTGTTTGTGGGATTTTCTTGATAAAGATACTGGAGTGGTTTGCCTTTTCCTTCTACAGTAAGTTGTCAAACAGTGGTTAAATGACTTGCCCATAGCTACTGAGTGTCTGAGGCTAGATTTGAACTCAGGCCTTCCTGGCTTCAGGCCAGTATCTTATCCACTGAGCTACCTATCTGCCATAGAGAGATGGATAGATAGATAGATAGATAGATAGATAGATAGATAGCCTGGAGCATGAGAAGTTCTTAATTAAACCATCTTTATTGACAGTATATTTTTAATTAAATATTCATAATTACTGAAGGGAGTGAAGCTTAAGATAGTAGTGGGAGTAGTAACAAGAAAAAGCAGTTGTAAAAGGGAAGGGAATCATATTGGAGATTAGAAACATGTTCAGAAGGAGTTAGGTAGTAAAAAATGTAGAACCAAGGGAAATTGTGTTCAGAAAGATTTAAGAACTTGGAAGAGGAGCACTTTAGGGTAATGGGAAAATTCAAGATATATCCACCACTGTGTATGGTTGATAATTTAAAGTGCAAATGGAAGTTCTGGGAATTAAGGTTAGTGAAGAAACCATCTAAGGTTTTTGTACAATTAAATCAAAATTGGCATAATCAAAGATGAGGATAAGGATTGAAGTGGAGAGGAAGACTACAACCCATTTACCGAACTCACTGAGAAAATATTCATGGTCTTTTCAACTTCGATATATCATACCAGAACTTGTACTCATTTAGCATAGTATTTTGGAAACCAAAGTCACACCATACTAAAATTTGTTATCAAATTAGGATTTCTCTGGGTGATTTGGAGAATAGTAAGTGTAGCAGATGTTGATTTGTGTACAAGCCGGATATAGATTGTGCACTTAGGTTTTTGCTGCATGTGATTTTTTTTAGTTTTGCTTTTGTTGAAAAATTACACAAATGAAATAGGGCAATTTAGCTATAAAGTAGTTCTTCTGAAGAAAAAGAAACACTAGGGATATTTTATTTGACTGCAAGCTTAACATGAAACCAATCCTGCAATGTGACTGCTTAAAAAAACAAAAAAATGAAATATTAGACTATAGTCATTCATTCAAAAAAGAATTGAGTGTTTCCTATAGTGAAAAGCAATGTGGTAGGCACTGAAGGGGATACAATGACAAATTCAACACAGTATGACTTCCCTAAAGGAGGTTACTGTCTAGTAGGGGGCTAAGACAAATAGAGGGTCTCTTAATTATTCTCCCTGTTTCCATCTTTCATTCCACTGTACTAGGCAGATTTGATGTGTCCTAATAAAAGTAATATGGGAATTCAGAGAAAAGAAACTGCATTATATTGTAGGCATCAGGGAAAACTTGGTGAAAGGAAGTAGAGTTTCAAAGAATTTAAAATATGAGACGGTAAAGAGACCATTCCAGTTGGATGGAGGAAAATTTTGACTTGGTGTAAACACATCAGAGGGGCAAGGAAGGAAAATTTTGCAACTATAAATGCAAAAAAATTTGATGACCAAACAGGAGATAGAAAAAATCACAGAAGAAAGAATTAATGATTCTAGTTACATCAAAATAGAAAACTTTTTTTTTCTTTTTGCACAAAGCCAATGAAAGCTAGAAGCAAAATCATTAACTGGAAGAAAATATTCTAAGTTTATCTGATTAATTCTCATATCCAAGACATATTAGGAACTAATTCACATATATAAAAATCCAAGTTATTCTCTCATAGATTAATAGTTTAAAAAAATGAACAGGCAATTATCAAAGGATGACACTCAAGGCAGCAAGAAATACATTAAAAACACTTCAAGTTATTAATAGATAAAATTCAAACTAAAACAATGCTGAGGTTCCATCTTGTCCCAATCAGATTAGTAAAGATGAAATGAAAACAGAGATAACAATTATTGGAATAGTTCAGGGAAAATCAACACACTAATGGGAAGAGCTATGAAATGATCCAGCCATTCTAGTGTACAATTTAGAATTATGTCTAAAAGGTGACTGTGCATACTTCCTGACCCAGACATACCAATGTGCCTATACTCCTAAGAGTCAAAGATAGAGGAGACGAAACAATAGGTATGAAAGTATTTATCGCAGTTAATTCTTAAAACTGAAATTAATGGCATAATAAACAATTGGAAAACATCTGAACATATGATATATGAATGGAATCTAAGACTATTAATAAAATATGAAAGTTTTCAAATAAACAAGAAGATCTCCATGAACTGATGCAGTTTAGTGGACAGAAAAAAAAATATACAATAACAGCAACATTGTAAGGGAGGAAATTTGAAAGACAAGAACTCTGGTTAATGGAATAATAATAAAAAAAAGTGTTCCAGCAGATTAATAATGAAACATCCCACCCAATGATAGGTTATGGAATCAAAGTACAGAACGAAACATATTTTTAAATAGAGTAAATGTGACAATGTGTTTGTCTTTATGGATTTGTTAAGAGTTTTTTTTTTCTCTCTCAAAATTTGGGTGTTTGGAGAGAGAAGAGAAAGTAATAACATGAAAAATAACCATTTAAACTTGATATTTGGAAGAAATTCCTAATAATAAGAGCCATCCAAAACTGAAATTAGATGTCTCATTTTGCAGAGGGCCACTCTTAGGAAAATTTAACTTCTTGTGAAGTCTTTAAGTTCGGTATGCTGAAATGAAGTCTCTTGTTTAATTCTGAGTTTTACTAGATGGTCTATTGGATCACTTGGAGCTCTGATGTATTAAGGATTCTGA
>CM053773.1:71623967-71676967 GCA_028658325.1 Potorous gilbertii
GATGATGGTGATGGTGATGATGATGATGATGATGATGATGGTGATGATGGTGATGGTGATGATGATGATGATGATGGTGATGATGGTGATGATGATGATGATGGTGATGATGGTGATGATGATGATGATGGTGATGGTGATGATGATGATGATGATGATGATGATGGTGATGATGATGATGGTGATGATGATGATGATGATGAGGATGATGATGATGATGATGGTGATGATGGTGATGATGATGATGATGATGATGATGGTGATTGATGATGATGATGATGATGATGATGATGGTGATGATGATGATGATGATGATGATGGTGATGATGGTGATGATGATGGTGATGATGATGATGATGATGATGGTGATGATGATGATGACAATGATAGGACAATGGTGATAATTAGAATTTATACAGTGTTTTAAGGCTTGCACAATACTTGACAATATTGTTTTATCTTCACAGCAATCCTGTAAGGTAGGTGTTATTATTGTCCCCATTTTACAAATGAGGCAATTGAAGTTTTAAGGATTTAAATGATTTGCCCAGGATCAGAAAGTTGAGTAAATATTGGAGCTAGAACTTGGACTCAGTTCTTCCTGAATTCAAGTCTAACATTCTGATGTACTACATCACATAGGAGAGAATACCCTGCAAAGGAAATGGTATGTATACTTTTCAGTTTACTCTTCGTCTCTATGTCTTGTATTTTCCAAATCGATAAGGCATACTGGTTTCTGTTCTCTTGGAATAACATCTCCAATTTATTTTCTTTTGCCTTGACAACTCAAGACTATCTTCTCCTTCCTAAAATTAATCTAATAATCTCATTGCCTTCACTGTAATGGATCAGACCCAAGAGTACATGTGAGCTATGCAATCTCCTAGGAATTTTCATCTCTAATTAATATTCTGCTAGAATCTATTCTGATGTACCTTTGAATACTCAGATCATATGTCATATCTTCCATGAAGTCATTCTTGATCCTTCATGCAGAAATGACCCCTCCATCCTCTAAAGAAGAGGTATCAGTCCAGCCTACTAGACCATTTTGGCCCACACCAATTAATCAGGAAATATCTAATGAAACAAGAATATAATAGAAAATAGATCATGTTAATGCATGATTTTTTAAGTTAGTATGTAGTAGTAAGGATATTTATGTGTACTTCAGTGACCTCATTTCTACTTGAGTTTGACACTGCAGCTCTAAAATAACAACACATTTTTTTTACCTTCCCTATGGATCATCAAATTTTACCTAGTATTAGAAATATTTCTATAGCTCTCTTATCTCTCTTGCTAGATTATAATCTCAATTCAGATAGGAACTACATATTTTTCCCCTTTTGATATTCCATTTTGCAATTGTAGTTGCTCAATAAATTTTTGTTTAATTGAAGTTAATGGGAAGAAAGTCAAGCAGGCAAGGATATAATTTCTAATATTTGGTTTATGAATATCTTCTCAGAAAGCTACATTTGCAGAAGATGGAAACAGAATTTCCATCTGCCCTTGAAGCATTAAACAAGCAATGTCATCAAGACTTGGAGTCGTTCACTGATTTTGCAATTTGTACACAGCTCATAAAATCAGTATTGTACGAAGTCCATGGCAACAGTCTCCTTTGCTTTCCAATTCAGTTTACATTTTTCAAGTACCATCAACACTGAGCAGAAATATGGCGTACGACAAAAAAAGCCAAATAAAATTCCAGTTACATCAACAAATAATGTTACAATAGGTTGAATCACAACATATTGAGGGATAATGACTAATTCTGAAATAAATCCTCTTGAGTGTATAAAAAACATTAACACTGAGGAAACTATGCACATAAATTTGCTAAATTTTATAAATTTATTTTTTCTTTCCTGAGAACAACTGGCCATCATCATTTGTGCATAACCAAACAGTGAAAAGTGCTTACAAAATATTGACAATTTCCCTTATGCTGATTAACATTTTCCTTCCTTGTTCTTTTCCTGTGGAAAATAAGCATGCTGCTTTTAGGCTTTCATTTTCCATTTCTATAAAATTATAAGTTGTGATCAGATTTTGCCTATCACTTATCCTTTATAGGAAAAGGTTGGAGACACATATTAAAATCCTATTTCTATGTTAAGGAAGACACTAGGCCTTGGAGATTACATGAGAAAAATTTAACGCAAATGTGTATATAAGGTGAAAGTATAAAAGTCATACAAAAAAGCTTCTATACTTACAATAATAATAACTGAATTTATATAGCACTTTCAGATTTGTAAAACACTTTACAAATATTATATTGTTTTATGTGTACAAAAATGCTCTACAACAATATCCTCATTTTACAGGGCAAAGAAACTCAGACAGGTAGGGGCAAATAAGCAAATGTATTGATCAAAAGTTACCCAGGTAATAAGCATCTAAGGCCAGAAATGAACTCAGGTTTTCCTGATTCCAGTTCTAGGTGCTATGCCACTTTAGAAAGTACTAACAATAAGGCAAGAAGGAAGGACAAAAAATAAGTCTAAAGTAAGACAGGTCACATGAACAATACTTTGAAGGACAGTAGGGCTCTAAGTGGAGGTGAGGAAGGAGTATATACGGTCTAGATAGTGGAGAAAGGAAATAAAATGGAGGACCAGAAAGAAGACCAGTTTTGCTGGATCACAAAGGTGAGAATGGAAACAATATAAAATGAAACTAGAAAGATATGCTGGGGTTAAGTTGTAAAAGATTTTAGGAGCCAAAATATAAGTCCAAATTTTATCCTAGAAGAAATAGGGAGTCACTAGAGTTACTCAAATAGTGGCATGACATGGACAAATCTAAGGTTAAAAAACCACTTTGGCAAAAGTGTGAAAGATAGAATAAAATTAGAAGAGACTTGAGTAAAAGAGATAGATCAATTAAGAGGCCATGAAAATAATCTAATTAAGGAGTGATGAAGTCCTGAGGTAATGTGGTAGCTGTGTGAGCAATGAAAATGGAAAGGATGTGATAGATACCCTGGGAAGTGAAAATAGTAAGATTTGACAACTGAATGGATATTCAAGGAAGTAACCCTTAAGTTTAAACCCAGGAAATGGAAAGAAATGTGGTGTTTTCAAGAGAAATAGGACAATTTCAAAGACAGTGAATATGGGCAAAAAGAAAATGAGTTATTTGTTGGACATAAGTATGAGATATCTCCAGGACATCCATTTTGAATTATCAATTAGGAAATTGGTGATATAAGATAAATGTCAAGGGAAAGACTTCACGGGTTTTCCTCTCAAGGTGGTTGACTCGTCATGTAACCAGAATTTCATAGTAGATAGAGTGCTGGACATGAAGCTAGGAATGCATAGGTTCAATCCTAACCTCCAAAGCTTGGTAGTTTTGAGACCCTCAGCTAGTCATAATCTCTGGCCATAAGTTTTGTAATCTGTAAAAGAGAAATAATCGCACCTATCTTATGGAGTTTTCATGATTTATATAAGTTAATGTCTATAAATTATTTGAAAAACCATACACGGCTCTATTCACGTCAGTAACTACTACTAATAGTACCACTACAATTACTACTACCACCACCACTACTACTACCACACTAACCACAAAACCCTACAATACTTAAATACTTTCCAGAAGCTCCAGCAGAACTAAATCTTGTAGATACTTTATTCAGCAACTTAAGCATATGTGGTATTGCTAATCTATGAATCTGGTAATAAATAAAAATGGATAAAATATTTATTGTTATGACTATTCAGGTTGCAAAGAGATGTAATGTGGGCATATATATCCACAGATTCCGACATCTGGTAATCGAGGTGATGGGAAAATTAGAATTAGTGAAAAATATCCAAAAAAATCTTTGAGCATTTTAGATTCTTGCAGTTGTTGTAGACAAAGATGAAGTTATACTTCCTCAAGATGATGTCTTTCTGCTCCAAATTTGTTGTTTAAATAAAATAGTAGTAATATCAACAATGAGCTGCTGCTGGAGATTTTTAGTAGAAATAGGAGTCTTCTACTACATCATTACCTACATTAAATGTGGGATCATATTCTTTCTAGCCAGTGTTGTACCTTATTAATTCCATCTCTTCTTTCTCAATTGGGCATTTCTCTAATTTCAGAAATAGTTAGTGCTGGCATATTTGCTGGAGTATACTTCCAATTAATTTGTCAAGGTGTGACAAGCCCAGGAAGTCGATGAGTATATCATCAGACCACACAGATATTTTATGTTCCAACAAGTTGTGAAATAATTATTCTGTAAACCTTTTAAAAATCTAAGTGGGCATTTCACAAACCAAATGTCATGATATAAATTAATTCACACTGGTCATACAAGTTCTGAAAGACTGTTTTTTATTCATTACCTTTACAATTTCATAAGGGAACAGAAAATTTCAGATTCTCACAATTAGAAGAAAATTCAGTGGTTTTATTTTTGAGAAAAGATCATTTAAATTTACTTGAATAACTCTAAGGAAGGGAAACTTACCATCCCTTGAGACAGTCCATTCTATTTTGGATAGAGTTAAGTGTTTTGGAGGATGAATACAAAAGTGTAGCCTTGTCATATGAAAACATTGTTTACAGTATTATGTAGAGAAAGATCTGAGGTTAGATAGGTAAGTTAAGTGCAATTTGTCATTTTGTTCTTATTGTTTGTTTTTTTTTATTTCAAGAAAAAGAGGCCAATCAAAGGAAAAAGAACTTCTCATTGAAGACATGGATGATAAAAAGAAGATGAACATGTTTAATTATCTTTGTGCTTCAGTTATTTCAATCAAGAAGAGGATTTTTGAATGAGAAAGAATAGAATGAAAGCCAAGATAAGAAGAGTACTACTAAGTGAATCTCTACTTGTAACTGATAAGTTCAAATCAAATGGCCAAAGTAAATTATATTAAAATTATTGGGGAGGGAGGAAGCTGGCAGATGATCTTACTGAGGCATTATCAGTAATATTTGAAAGACCATGGAGAAGGAAATAAGTACTATAGAATGAATGTAATCCTGCGCTATTTTGAAAAAAAAATAAAACTTGGTTAAATCTTGACTTAAATTCCAGAGTATCTTATGAAAAAGATGTTGGTTAATTAATAGTTTAAAAAGGAAATAATAATCTAGTATCTATTATAAGAACTTAATAGATGTCCATTGGTTCACAGAGTCCAAGACCAAAGACCAAAATTTGAAGGCAGGGAAGATTTCTTTCTTGAAGGCAGAGACATTTCCAGGTTAAGCCTACTTCTCCAGAAGGGGCTGGGGTGTTGTTTCATTTTTCCTACACTCCTCCACCTGAAAGACCTCCACTCTATTTAGACAGAGAGACTTGCCACTGGTTCCTGGAATGCTAGGAAACTGTTCTACTCTTTGTAATGGGATTTTAAGCTAAGCTTAAAAGCAGTTCCTGAAGCATTAATGCCAGTGACACATGCAGGACAGCACATGGGGCCAAATATGGTACTTCCTCTCCATTTCTGCATTGGAATAGAGCTCAGATCTCATCACCTGCCTACAGTCTGTGCACCAGTTGTGTTCCTGTGGGACCCTATTTCCATTTCTGTATTCACAACCCTGTCATCTTTTTCAAAAATTTCAAAGCTGTACATCAGCTCCATCTTGGTGCTCTACTACTACCATTACCTCCCCCATGATACCAACACAAAATTTATTCCTTAGACATTAACTTCATGTAGCTATTTAAATTATCCATTGTGAAGCAGTTCTTTCCCTTGGGTAAATCTTACCTAAAAACAAAGCCCAAATCATCCCACAATTTTTATGTATCTGTGGAGAGATAACTGAGGTAGATTGCTGCAAAGTAGACACACTTTATCTGTGGTTAGTATGTATAGGAAGATGATTATTTTTTGTGTAAGTAGCAAAATAAGAGAGTAGTTTTAAGTAAGTGATTTTGAATAAGTTGTAAGAGGAGTGGTATTGAATAAGATTTTGTTGTTAAAAATAAAATGAGGATGAAGATATTCGAAATGTAACAAGGAAGATGGAAGACTAATTTCTCATACTTTACCCTGAAAAACCTCAAAAGAAGAAAATATGCAATAAATATTGAGTACATGAAGCTAAATTCACAATCGCACAAGAATTTCATGAAATAAGACCCAAACATTACTGAAAAGATAAGTAGTAAAAGCATACAAATAGGCAGTTTTCAAAGTAAAATAGGCAAGCAAGTAATAGTTATATTAAAAAATGCTCCAACTCACAAATAATTAGAAAATACAAATTAAAGAAAAACTGAAGTTCCATCTCATACCAATCAGATTGGCAAAGATTGCAAATGAGAAAAATGACAGATATGGAAGGGGCTTTAATAAGCTTAGTAATGCATTGTTGGTGAAATTGTGAATTGATTTAGCCATTCTGCAAAATAATGTGGAATTATATTCCAAAATTTACTAAGCTATTCATATCATTTGCCCCAATTATATCACTTCAAGGTCTATGCCCTAAAGACATCAAAGAAAGAGAAAGCACATTCATAGCAACTGTTTTTCTTTCCTAATGGACCAAAATTGGAAATAGTGTTGCTAACATCTTGTGGTACCTGAATGTAATAGAATAATATTGCATTAAATGAAGTGATGGAATGGACTATTTCAGAAGAAATTGTGAAGATTTTTATAATCTGATGCACAGTAAAATGAAAAGAACAAGGAGATAAATGTATACATTTATAATATCTCTATGAATAAAAAAACAGTTTTTGGAAGGTTTTAGAACTTTGATTAACGAGATCACAAACCAGGAGTCCAGAGTACTGAAAAGCAATCATGATCTCCACCTTCTTAACGAGATGGAATGGATTTAAAATCCAGAATGAGACATGTTAACTTGGATATGGCCAATATGGGATTTTGTTTCGCTGGGCCATGCATAGTGGTTGTGAGGATTTTTTCTTCATTTGGTAAGAGAGTAGGGCACTTGGAGGGAAAGATAAAAAAAATTAAAGCAATTTCTAAAGTACTATAAAAATGTAAAGTTTTATCATGAGACAAAATAAGATAAGGCACCTATTAGAAAGTGAATAAGAAGAAAGTTTATTGATAGAGACAGTGAAAATTTGCTGACATTTTATGAATAGATAAATATCCATGAATTTAAATATACAGTTGCAAAACAACCTTAATTAGTTATATTGATGGTTAATATTACAGGAAATAGATATTTCTAAATAACAAGAGTAAAGGCAAGTTTGATTCATGGTTTTAAAAATAATTACTATAGTTAATCATATTATATGGGTATTTAATTATTTTATTAAATTATTTTATTTGTTTTCAGTGTTCTACAATCACTTCTATATATCTTAGATTTTTTTCCCCTCTCTCCTCCTTCTTCCCCCTCCCTCCTTACTCCCTCCCTGAGACGGTATACAATCTTATCTAATTTCTTAACATACATTCCTATTAAATATATTTTCACCTTAGTCATGTTGCCTAGAAGAATTAATGTATAGATATTTATTAAGCATAATAGTGGTATGTTAAAATTATATCTTGTTCTGGTCCACCTGGCCATCAGCCTTCTAGTTAGTGTATTGAGTTTAAAAGTAGTCAGTACAAAGTAAAATTAGCTGGAAGTAAGATTGTAAAGGGGAATCTAGAAATCATGTACAAACTCTTCTAAAAAGGAAAGATCATAATTTTAAAACTATACAATATATTAACCATAAATCACAAGCTGAGACTACATGCTAAATCAGGAAATGTCATCTAGTCCTAGCTGTCTGAACCTTTTGTTGTTCTGATATGTAAATCTCAGTAAGTTCCAGATATCCCTAGTAAAACCATCAAAACCTCAACGGTGATAATGAACTTGAGATGGCATGATTCTATAAATTTTCAAATATTACTGAAAATTTTGAGATGATTTGGATATGTTAATAAATTAAAACCAACATGACAGATAAAAGTTAGTCTGTCCCGAGCAAGATCCTAGAAAAATTAAATCTCAAATTCCTGCCCCCTAAGCACTCTTTCATCACCATCTGGGTGCATGTTGCCAAGTGCTGCCAACTCTAATCCATAGTTACATGAGACAGTCTCTGCAAATTTCCCCTTCTAATTTTCTTCTCCATGCTTCTTGCCTTCCTCAACCTCTTCAATACCTGTCTTCATACCATCCGACTCTGTACATGCATACACACATATGCACACATACACACTTTCTGGCACTTATATCTGTATTTTCTTTGCTGGTTCTGCTCTTAACCTTCTGTGCTTTATTAAAGTATAATTGTAACCTCATTTCCCACTGTCATCATGGTCTTCTTTCCCTTTTAGCACTGAAACAAATAAGCAAGCCTGTCCCTTTTAATAATTTCATAAATTAATTAGCAATTCAAGTTACTATTCCATGATGTACTAACCCTGCATGCTGGCTGTTTCCAGATGGCTAAGTGGTGAAGAATTTGGGATTTGGGGATGATACAAAATCATTTTGTTCCTGTGAGACAACAAGAGGAAATGGTAGACAGTATTATCCACTAAACCAGGAATTGCTGTTTACTCTTTAGGTCTTTAAGGGAGTGATCTCACCTTCTAAAACAGACAAGGCTGTTTGCAAAGCTAAAAATGTAGCATTTTATTATTGTTATTTAGTCATCTATACTAAGAGAAGAAATTCAAAACCAAAAAAGGACATCTAGGACTTTGAGATCCAATCTCAAATTGTCATAAGCTAGCCAACATGTTTTCCATTTCTGCTGAGGTGATGAAATAATTACTGAGTATGAATGGAGAAGGAAGGTTTGCTATTCTTACTCCTGGTGGTAGAGAGCCCAGTTCATCTTTTCTGATTTATTTCACATTAAAATAATAGAACCTAAGTAGGGAGCCCTGAGCAATATTTGAGTATCCAACCAACTTCATTCTTGGGGAAAAATAGGATTCAATATTCCTTCCTGGAAACAGACCTCTGCTTGGCTAACTGGCCAGTAGCAACAAACCAAGCCATTTTCCACCACTGAATTCATCTTTACATATTGTCTTTGCCCCTTAGAATATAAGCACCATCTCCAGACAAAGCCAGTCTAGCTTGATTGCATTTGCATATTAGTACTACTGCAGTACCTGGCATGTTGCTCTGATTGTGGCTATTCTTATTCTTTTAAGTCATTAGGAGCATTTGAATCCATCTATTTATGATGAATTAACCCAGCATTGTATGACTACTTTCTTATTATATTATCTGGCAATTGGTGTGTACTAGATTCAAATGATCCTAACATTGTTCTACCAGTAGGATTATACCATTCCAAGTTCTTACTTAATGTCTAGAAGGAGGGGACATTCCTTTACAACTGGAATAAGAATCAAATAAATTTGCTGGCAATCTTGTATCTAAGAATGTGATGAGTGAGGGGATGAAGAAAATTGGTGCTCAAAGATGTCCTTCGTTTCCTGAAGGAAAAAATTCACATTATGTTATAGAGGGACATTTCTTCCCTCTCTACATGGTTTTAAATGTCTTCTTTATGTGTGTAATCCCTTTCATGAAGCTCAGCTTCCTTTGTTTATAAAGTTCTAAAATATCTGAAGTCATTAAAGGAAACTATCAAGGCAATGAGAGATAATTTTATTGTCTAAGCCACAGGTGTTTAGGCAGAGCCAAAATAGTGGCATAAAGGCAGTGACTTGCCTGAGCTCTCCCGAATCCCCTTCAAATACTGGTAAAAATGACACTGAACAAATGCTAGAGAGTCAGAATCCACAAAAATAGAGAATGAAACAAATTTCCAGCCCTAAGACAACCTAAACAATTGACAGGAAAGGTCTGTTGCACAAGGTTGAGAAAGGAACACAGTCCAGCTCAGGAGCTATTTTACCCAATTGTACACCAATAAATTTGACAGTCTTAGTGAAATGGATGAATATTTGCCAAAATATAATTGCCCATATTAATACAAAAGGAAATAAAATACTTAAATAACCCTATCTCAGAAAGAGAGGAAATTGAATAAGCCATCAATGAACATCCTAGGGAAAAATCTCCAGGACCAGATGGATTCACAAGTGAATTCCATCAAGCATTAAAAGAACAATTAATATACTATTTACACTATTTGGGAAAATAGGTGAAAAAAGAGTCATATAGACCAATGTCTTTAGTAAATAAAGATGTGAATTAGCATTTATTTCAGCAAAAAGATTACAGAAACTTATTATGAGAATAATATACTATGACCAGGTAAGATTTATGTCTGGAATACAGGGCTGGTTCAGTAATAGGAAAACTATCAGTATAATTGACTGTATCAACCAAAAAAACTAACAGAAACTATATGATTATCTCAATAGAAGCAGAAACAGTTTATGGCAAAATACAACCCACATTCCTATTAAAAATAAAAAACCACTGGGGTATTAAGGAATAAATGGAGTCTTCTGTAAAATGATAAGTAGCATCTATCTAAAACCATCAGCAAGCATTGTATGCAATGGGGATTAGCTGGAAACATTTACAATAGGTTTGGAAATGAAATAAGGATGGGCTATATCACTACTCTTATTCAATATGGTACTAAAAATGTTAGCTTTAGCGGTAAGAGAGGAAAAAGAAATTGAAGGAAGTAGAATAGGCAAATAGGAAACAAAATTATCACTCTTTGCAGATTATATAATGATATACTATAGAAAATCAGCTAAAAACTACTTGAACTAATTAACAATTTTAGCAAAGTCACAGGATATAAAATAAGCCCACATAAATTGTAGGCGTTTCTATATATTACTAACGAAACCCAAAAGGAAGATACAGAAAGAGAAATTCCATCAAAGTTACCATAGACATTATATTTGGTACTCTATCTGCCAAAACAAACCCAGGAATTACATAAACCCAATTACAAAACACTTTTCACTCAAATAAAATCAAATCTAAAGAATTGGAATATCATAAATTGTTCATGGGTAGGTCAAGCTAATATAATAAAAATGACAATTCTATCTAATTTAATTTATTTATTCAGTGTCATACCAATAAAACTATCAAAGATTAGTTTATCAAGCTAAAAAAATAATAGAACAAAAGATCCACAATATCAAGGGAATTAATGAAAACAAATGAAAGTAAAGGTGGTTTAGCCATGCCAGATCTTAAATTGTATTATAAAGCAACAATCATCAAAACCACGTGGTACTGGCTAAGAAATAGACTGGTTGACCAGTGGAATAGGTTAGGTACACAAGACAAAATAGTCAATGACTATAGCAATCTACTATTTGATAAACCCAAAGACTCCCTCTTCTGGAATAAGAACTCAATATTTAACAAAATCTGCTTAGAAAACTGGAAAACAGCATGGCAGAAACTTGGAATAAACCAACGTCTTACACCATATATCAAAAGAAAGTCAAAATGAGTACATAATTTAGATATAAAGGCTAATACTACAAGTAAACTGAGAGAGCAAAGGATAATTTACCTGTCAGATTTATGGAGAATGGATAAATTTATGAACAAGCAAGAGATAAAGAACATTATAAAATAAAAAATGGATAATTTTGAATACATTGAATTGAAAAGTTTTTCACAAAGTCAATGCAACCAAGATTTAGAAGGGAAGCAGAAAACTGGGAAATAATTTTTACAGCCAGCATATCTGATTTCTAAAATGCATAGAGAACTTATTCAAATTTATAAGAATATAAGTCATTCCCCAATTGATAAATGACTAAAGGATATGAACAGGTAGTTTTAAAAGGAAGAAATTAAAGGTAGCAATAGTCAGATGAAAAAAATGCTCTAAATTACTTGATTAGAGAAATGCAAATCAAAATAACTGTGAGGAACCACATCACACCTATCAGATTGGCTAACATGACAAAAAAGGAAAATAATAAATATTGGAGAAGATGTGGGAAAATTGAAACATTAAGGTATTGCTAGTAAAGTTATGAACTAATTCAACAATTCTGCAGAGCAATTTGGAGTTATGCCAAAAAGACTGCATAAATGTGCATACCCTTTGACCTATCCCACCTCTTGGTTTGTATCCCAAACAAATCATACAAATGTAAAAAGTAGCCACATGTATAAAAAATGTTTATTGCAGCTATTTTTGTGGTAGCAAAGAATTGGAAATTGAGGGAATGGCTGAACAAGTTGTGGTATATGAATGTAATGGACTACTATTGTGCTATAAGAAATGATGAGCAGGTAAACTTCAGAAAAAGCTGAAAAGACTTACATGAACTGATGCTGAGTGAAGTTACCAGATTCAGGAAAATATCGAACACAGTAAAAGTCATATTGTGCAACGGCTAACTTGGACGGACTTATCTCCTCTTAACAGTGTAAGGATCTAAGACAACTACAAATGACTCATGATGGAAAATGTTATACACACCCAGAAAAAGAACTATGAAATCTGAATGCAGATCAAAGACTATTATTTGCTGTCTCTTTTTTGTTTCTTCGTTTTTGTGGTTTCTCCCATAGGTTCCAATTCTTTTTTATATGATACATTATTTTATTTGTAGTTATTATAATTACACAAATAATATTATCTTGGGGTGGGGGAGGGTAGAGATGGGGAGATAGTTGGGAATTCATAATCTTATGGAAGTGAATGTTGAAAACTAAAAATAAATTTAAAAATAAAGTAAAAAAAAACATGCACAGCAGTTAAGGCAATCGATAGGACTGAGGGGAAGACCTCTCTATGAGAAGAAAATGTCTAAGTCAGAATCCAAAAGTAAAATGCTCAGAAGGTGGGCTGGATTAGAAACTAAGCTTTCTTAGAATGCCAAAATCCAAGGAGTTGAAACAGAAGGAAATCCAGGGCACTAAAAGAAAATTGATTGATGATGATGGTGATGATTGCAATTGCAACAGCAACACACTTTAAGGACTGGAAAGCACTTTAAAAATACCTTGAATTTTCTTCACAACTGTCTTGAGAGGAAGACATTGTAATTATCTCCATTTCACATATGTGAAAACTCAAGCAGATACAGGTTAAGTGCCTTGCCCAGGGTCACACAGGTAGTAAATGTCCAAGGTAGCATTTGAATTCTTCTCTTCCTGACTGCAAGTATTGTGCTTCATTACCTACTTCTCGATATAGAATTAAGAGGCATTTTATTAGAAATGTTGAAACAAAGACTTTTTTCTGACGCAAAGTGCCTCTGTAAAACATTCACCATGTGTTTCACCAGAATATAGTTTCTGCTTTCTCCTTGCACTTATGTGCAAACATGGCTATGGGCTGAGTATGTTGTGTCTATAAGACTATGGACTTGGATCCTCCATAGTACATGTATTGGTACTAAGATTTTAGAAATGTCTCATAATATTACAGAAAAAAATGGCACAGCAATCTACATTATGTAGAGTAGTGAGTTTAAATCATTTCCAAATTATACTGAAAGCTTTCTTGGAGATGATCAATATTCAAAGTGCTGTCAAAACATGCTGTTTTTCTAACCAATTGATAAGGTGGATTTTTTTTTATTTTAAAACTTAAGAATTAAGTCCTTACCAGATTTTTCAAGATTTAGTAAGTTTCTTTATGACTCCATGTGTCTCCATAATTACAAGTAACCAAAATTAATAATTTAATACTTTGAGTTGCTAAATAAAGTATTTAATGTGTTCCATTTATGTTACTAGATGGCACTAAGTATTTTAGTGTGAATTTAACAATAGTCATAATTTCATTAACCATAGAAAATTATTTAGAATCTAAAAGTTAATTTCATGAATTATCCTAATATTCCTTATTACATATTATAATATTCCATGCATTTTTCTAGTATGAGAAGTAAAGCATATTATGCACGTTTTAGTGATGATCTCAGCATTTTTAAAAGATGACTTACATACAAAAGTGGTAGAAAAGATCACATCAAGGAAAAGTATGATACAGGAAGAAAGCAGGTTGGTCAGGTAGAAAAGTTGAGAGATATGAGATTGACACCTTAAAGATACCCCTTGAAACTATAAAATGCAATAAATCTAATGGCATACAGAAACAGGTAGATCTTCTCTGGAGGTTCTATAGGAAAATACAGATATGAATCACACAGAATGAAAAAGTATAGATTGGCACAGTATAGCATTGCGTAGCATAGCATAGTATAATAGTGTAGTGTAGTGTAATATAGTAGAGTATAGTAGAGTATAGTTACATAGTACAATAAAGTATAGTATAGTAATTTGCACTGGTAGGGGAATATTTGCACTGAAAAAACAAATAAAGTAAAAGTTCAATTTATATATTATGTCAACCAATAATGAGAATTCTCAACCAATAATGAGAATTCTAAAAATGTCATTTTTTGTGCAAGACTCATCAGACAGAAATAAAGACAGAGAGAAATATATTACTGGATATAACTTAATAAAGACTCCAATTCTCTTCTGGTTTTGTGTTCTAATAATCATGGGTATTGACTCCAATAATTTAGACTTTGTTGTCTATGTCCTTCAATTAATTTGCCATAAGAGTCCTCTTGATATTCTTGTGGACTTATTTGAACTCTCCCAACACTGTAGAAATACAAGTGAAATATAGTGAGGTTTCCTTCAGTTGTCTTTCACTCTTTCTATGATGAGCCTATTTTTTAAGTCACAAATTTCTCTAATGGTAAAGTTTATTATATTTTTCCTCTGTAAATTTCATAATTTTTCAATGTGTTTCAAATTGTTTACAATCTTTGTGTACCTCTACATTGGCCTTTGAATGAAACAATTTCACCTTTGTAGACTGTGATATTCCATGACTGGAAGACTTACAACATTATCAGAATACAGTTATCAATAATTATTTCACATAAATATCAATTGTTAAAAATTATTCTGTAATTTCCCCAAAACGATCCACACTATTATTCTCATATTTGATTTTAGGCACAACTCAATCTCCATATATATTTTCTTTCCCCAAAATATATACTCATTCATCTCCATAGTCGTTTGTCCAGTCCACTACAATCAGGACAATAGACTTTCTCTATCTGTTTAATTTTATTTTAACTGTCTGACAAGGCAGACCAAACTCTCTTGAGGGACTATTTTATTTTATTTAGAATAATTTCTTCTATCATTTTTGCCATTTTCTAAACAATATTTGCAGCATCGAAGAGGGGTGCCAATAAAACTTACATGGCACTCCCGTTGCTTGAAATACAGATTTACTGAATGATGAAATTTAAAGACTTTCCAAGCAAAAATTCTCCTAGCATTTTCTCCACAGTTTTCTCTCCCCCCATCATATTCTCTAAATGAAAGCTTTTCTATCCAAATTTTCCTGGCTTTGTTGTAAAGTAAATCCACCATTTTACACATATTCTGCATTACAAACAGTTTTATAAGCTCTATTTTGTAAGGTGTCTGTTATGGCTTTGTCATTTGCACATGAGAAGATTTTGTTTGGAGAAAGGCTTTTAAGGTGTCATTTTGTTCTACAAAATCAAATGTCATATATATATAGATGTATGTATATATGTATGTATGTATATTCAGCAAACAATAAACATAGTCCTATTCCAAATTCTACATTTTCCTTCAACTGTAGGATTACAAAAACTTGATCTATTGTCATTTGTGAAAGTTAGCTTAATCTTCTCATTACCTTCATGAAGGATGCCCTCAATGCATATGCATATTATTCTAAAAAGTTTTCATGAATAGGGAAGTGGTAACATAGAGTAGTCATTGTTGACATGTTCTTTGTCACCATTAGTGATAAGGACTGAGATTTTCTCCTATTCTTTTGGTATCTTCTACTCTTTCATACGACTTCCAAATCAATACCTCCATATTCCCAAAATTTTCACCTCTAGCATATAATTATTATACGTTCACCCAGCATAGTTCAGCTGTCTTATCTTCTTTAGTGTCAAACTGTGATGGTAAGAGTCCAAATGTGGTGGCACAGCTATTAATGTTCATATGTTGTTGGATAAAATGATCTTTCATAAAAATCTTTATAGATAATTTATATATATATATATATATATATATATATACTTTTGTTTTCCTCCCTTTAAATATATAGTGCTTTAATATTTGTGAGGTATTTCACATACATTACTTTATTTGAACTTTTCAACAACCCCTGTGAAGTATGTGATATTACTGTCACTCCAGTTTTTCAAAAGTTAATAAGGATGAGAGAGGTTAAATGACTTACCTAAGGTCATACACAACTAGTCATTGTTGAAGGTAGACTTGATACCCCGTCTTCCTGATTACAAAACTAGTGTTTTATTCACTATTCCCCCTAACTACCTCAGGATGATTGTTGTGCTAACTCTCTGTCTTAAATGCTCCCAGGATGACTGATTAGTTGGTTCTTTCATCAAATTTAAACATATCCTTCCTTTTACTATTTTCACTGTTTTAAGAGGTGATAATTTTTTATTATATCAAATTTTCTTTTTCCATGAGATCTTGTAAAATATTCTATTATAGATTGTTACTGACCTTGGCTGTCATATGCTCTTACTTTTCCTCTTCTTGACAAGGAAAGCAAGCATTTGCTTGTTGAACTAGGTTCTAAGTTCTTTTATTCTTATTATGAGAACTGATTTACATTGGTTAGATTGTACATGAAATTGGGAAAGTTGTTGTCAATGTCCTTTTCCTGTATCAATTTATCCTTTTTCAGCACTAATGGTATGACAAAGTAGGTCAGTTTGGGTTGTTTTATTGCACATCATAACATCTTTCTCATTTTTATTCTTCCATGTTTGTATTATTTTCTTATATGCTACAGCAATTCCATGGCTTGATTGTACAGACAGGTGATTGAGTAATGACTCCCACATCATTAGTGATTCACTTCCCATCCATTAAAATGTAATCTGTTTTCACTTTTGAGCTATCATGTAGTGTTTTCCATGTCCAGAGACTTTTAATTATTTTCCTGGAGAAAATAATAATGGTGAATAGTTGAAAGGCTTCTGTATAACCTGTAAACTTTTGGCTTCTCTAATTTCTTACTCTTGAACCATAATTTTCAACAGACATTTTGCTGTCTTCCTTTATGGCCACTTTACTAGTGAAGTCATTGAGAATCAAAATATACATTGTTTTATTTGAAAGGTTTTATCAAATTCTTCATATACATTATAATAATTTTTATGTCTTTACCTAAATAAGTGTCAGATAATCTGACCAGATGATACATAACAACAAAATCATCTCTATCCAATGTTTATTTGTTTCTACAAGGAGAATCTGTGAGCCATCCTTTTAGATACAATTTAGATACAATTCCTAGTTTCATGGATAGTGAGAATAGTACAATTGATATTATACTTCCTCTAACAATTCCCTATTCATTGGTCATTACATAAGCATCTCTTAGATAGAATGCCAACAAATAAATGAATTATTATAGGCTACTAAAACCTGTTACTCATCATCCCTTGAAAAGAAAGAGCCAAGGAGTATCAGATGTTAAAGTATACTACAAAGTAGCTAGAGTATAGTGAATAGAGGAGCTGAGACTTGAATCAGAAAGACCTCAGCTCAAAGTGGAACTCAGACTGTTACCCTCAGCAAATTATTTAACCTGGGCACCTCAGTTTCTTCATCTGTAAAGTGGGGTTAATAATAGCACTTGCTTCCCAGACTTGTAAGGACAAAATTAAACAGTAGTGCTTTGCAAACCTTAAAGTCTAATAATCAATGGCTATGATTATAATGAATAATAAAATAATTTATTTTTACTACTGTCCCATTTCTCATCCCTTTTAAGTTCTTCGTCTTTGGAGATAAAGATCTAATGGTCCAGGTAAGGTGCAGAATGTAGGAAATGGGGGAAAGTAGCTTTATGTGTAGCCCAATTATAACTCAACATTCAAAAACAGTATCTACAGGTATTTGACAAACATATGATGAACCTAATATAATATGTTAGAAAAGCATTGAAAGTAAGACCTTTTCAGTTCTTTTGTTTACTCCTCCATTTACTAGTTATGTGACCTTGGTCACATCCCTTCATCTCAGATGCCACATTTATAAAATGGAAACAATAGTATCATTGCTATTTACTTCAGAGGATTGTTGAGAGAACAAAATGAGTTTTGGAACTATTATATAATTATAATATTAATGAATTAAAGTAGCTTAGCATTTTACAATAATAACATAGAGTTCTATTATAAATGACTAGATATGGTGGATTCTTTTGTGAAAAGAGGTAAGGAAAATTAAGGCTATAAGCTCACAGATACCCTTTAAAAGTTTACTTTGACAAGTGCCATTTACTTTCAATTACTAACAATGCTGACTAAAATCCTGCTAACTCACCATGACTATATTTAATACCAAACAGGAATTTTTCTTATCATGAGACCTCATCATGGGAGGTTGTCTGCTATCAAATATTTTCTTGGAACAGGGGTAAGACTGCAATGATATGATTTATAGATTAATGAAGTGAAAGATCTATATGTGACGAGTAAATGATTTGTGATTAAGGACTGAAAAGTTCTCCTCAGTTTACCACATTAGGAAGATTATACAGTATTTATAAACAGTTCCTTTAAATCCCTGTAATTACCAACTCTCAAAACTAAATAAAAAGAACATTTTGGAATCCATTTCTCATTTGCCATTAAAGTAGCATGCCACAGCTTGATCAGACCTCCTCAAAAGTAGGAGTCCTGATATTGTTTTCATATAACTATTCTAATTACCATGTCAGCTGCATAAAATATAAAGTCAGCATAATGTGTGCAAACAGCCCCTGAGGCAGTGTGCTACTATCTGCCTTAGGGAAAAATAGGCCATTATTTTGTTACTCTTACTAATACTCCTTTCCTAAACTGTCATGTAAAAATGTTGTCAAAGTAGCTTACTTAAACTATAGCCAAATGGTCAGATTATAATTGAAGGGAAGCTAACTATGAGATTTTTACAAAGTGAAACAGTAAAAAAAAAGGGTCCATTTCTTCCATGTTAGTCCTGTGGCCTCTGTTTTATTTCTACTTCATCCTACATGGAGAAACAGTGCAGATAAGTCTAATTTAGTGATTCAAAATGTAAGAAAATTCTGGGAGGATGCAGAGGGGGAATCTTTAGGCTTAAGGAGCTGAAGTTTATTAAAAGAGGCCTGATCCAGGATGAAGCTAATGAGGAAGTCAGGGTGGGGAAAGGGCAGGGGAGGCAGGAAAGTGGCAAGGAAGGAAGGGACATGTAGAAATGCTATTGCAAAATGTCTTCCACATTTGACACTTTTCCAGGGAACAAATTTGTACCCAGAATAAACAGTTTGCAAAAGCATACTAGTATCTATTTTCTTCAAGAAGTTGAAAAGCTTGAAAATTCAGTGAAAGACCCTAACAATCATTAATCTAAAAGTGCCTTTGGGAGACAAAATTCTGAAGTCTATTAAGAGCCAGTTTAGAAGCACAATGGCTAGCTAAAACTCACATGGTTGAGACTAGAAATAGGGCTAGAAGTTAGCTGCAATGCCCACCCTCATCCCCTGACTTTATCAATCCTTTTTAGTTTGTTCATGCTTTAAATCTTGGCAAAGCCTAGTGTCTTCATAAGGGAAATAGACTCCCCTATTTTCATGGTCCTCAGTTCTTCACTTTACCTCATCTCGCTAGGGAAAGTTGTTCAGTATAATACAGTAATGTCATGTTTACACATAGTCCAAGGTTTCCTCAAAAGTTGTTGTGGAGGAAGTAGCAAAGGCACTCAATGTAGAAATATAAATCAAGTAAGGAATAGGAACAGGCTTATTCTCACTCAGAAAAGGGAATACTAAACATAAAAGAATCATGGATTCTTGGAATGATTGGAATAGAATTTAGTAATTAAAAAAATCATAGGGACTTAAACAGTTCTTTCAATGCTGCCAATAAGCCATTTTACATTCATTTCTACTGAGCTCTGTCTAATCAAACACCAATGGTGATTTTTACTGTAATAGCCCAATCTTTTCAATGCAATTCTTATCTAGGCAATAGTACATTCCTTTCTACTGATAATACAGTGGCAAATATCCTGGTAGATGGTATTATTTCTTGCCAGCATTAACGGGACTCCCAGGACCTTGTCAAAGCTAAAGGGAGAGGACACATAAAAGAAACAAAGCATAGCCAGGAGCCCTGGTAAATTCTGCTAGTTGAGTCTACATTAGACATTGGGAAACCTACTGTCATTATGCCAGGCAGTAGAAGAGTTATCATTCTCCATCCCTTGCTGAAGTCATATCTCATCACCTGGAAAATTGTAGACAAAGAAGGCCAAAACTACAAGCCTTTCTTTTATCACATGTATCACTGTATCCCTTTCTAATGTCGTGGAATGTAAATGGGGACAGAAAAATGAAGAAAAAACTAAAGAGCATCAAAAAATGTCATTTTGAGCAATATACTACAAGAAGTTTGTGATCCCAAAGACCCACACATTGAGTTGCTTTGTCCTTAGAGTACCAGAAAGTTTTCATGGGAGTTCTGGGTCAATGATATCTATGAGCTCATTCATCCTTGTTGCATTAAGGAATAATAAAAAAAAATACTGGAACTCTGAAATCAAGTTAATTTCAAATTGCTCAGCTCTTTTTCAAATGAATTAACAATTATTAACCAATAATTTAAGAAACAAATTAGAGAAATGAAGAGTGTGAATAGATTGACTAAATCTTTGAATTCCTGAATTATTCTCACCTTCTAGACTAGTGAGAAAATCTTTGAAACCAGTGATATTGAAAGTGACATCCAAATGACACCTCATTTCCCATGCATGAGGACTGAGGAAAAACTAGAACTAAAGAAAACTAATGGAAATATTTACCTGATTCTCACACCTCCTGAAGAGTCATTGATCTTTGTATGTAAAATATTTTAATCGGTAGGAACACAGTATGTAAAAAAAGATGTAAACCCACTGCCAAAGATGAGAGTAAAATAATTTACAAAAGCAGCAGCAGCAGCAATTGTATTAATGCTGAAGCATTTTGTCCTGTGAATTTCAAGTATAAATATAGGATATGTTGGGGGGGCTTCTGAGAGCCAAGATGGAGGAGTAATCAGTAAATAACCATAATTCTCCCAAATTTATCTTCCAAAAACTATAAAACAATGCCAGAAAACAAATACTGGAACAGGAGAACCAGCAAAAAGATAAGATGAAAAAAAGTCTTTTTGCCCCCAAACTTGGAAGAGTGCCAAAAAAGGTCTGCCTGACTCAGGGAAAAAGCAAACACATCCCAGGACAGGAAGCATGCCAGTAAACCAGCAGCAAGCCCCACCTCAGCAAACCAGTATGAGATCCTGAGCCCCAAGGTAGAGCAAACCTTAACAATAGGACTCCCATGTGCTACAGTATAGCCATGGGAACAGGTAGACTCCAGCTCTAAGAACCATCACAGTGCTTCAGCACAGCCCAGGGCAAACAGACAAGCAAGCTCCAGCATTCAGAACACCAACTACTTCACAGCAGCCTCTGGGAAACACAAAAACACTCCATCAGTTTCAGCACAGGCAAGACACCAGGACTAGGAACCCAGATCAGCACCAGGTAACTTAGTAGATTCTTATGGCCTCCAGCAACACCAGACTCCTCCACCTATCCTTTCAGCAATGCAGCAGATACTAAGGTCCACTGTGGTCCTCAGGGAAACATCAGAGTGGCCAAGGTAAGCAAGCAGCCAAGTCTTGCAGCCTCTGGCACAAGAAATCTGAGACAATGCTCCTTCCAACCCAGGAGCAGAACTCAAGTATAGAAGAAAGAAAAAAGGCCAACAGAGTCAAAACACCTAGGGGCAAAACCTCAGAGAAAAATAGGAAGTTGTCTCAAGCCCAGAAGGAATTCATGGAAGAGCTTAAAAACATATAAGAGAGGTAGAAGAAAAAATCAGAAACGAAATGAGTGATGCAATAGAATTGTGAAAAAAGAGTTAACTGCTAAGAAAAAGAAAACCACTCCTTAAAAACTACACATGGCCAAATGGAAATGAGATTATCAAAAATCCAGTAAAGAGAATAACTCCCAGAAAAGTATGGTTGGCCAAATGGAAAATGAAGTACAAAAGCTGAGGAAAACCAGTCCTGAAAAGTTAGAATTGGGTAAGTGGAAGCTAATGACTATGAGACATCAAGAATCAGTCAAATTCAAAAGAATGAAAAAATAGAAGGAAATGCAAAACACCTCCCTGGAAAAACAACTGACAGAGAAAAAAATATCCAAGAGAGACAGTGTTAGAATTACTGGACTACCTGAAAGATATAATAAAACGAAGGACCTGAACAGCATCTCTCAAGAAATTATCATGAAAAATTGCCCTGATGTCCTGGAACCAGAGAGTATAATACAGATTTTGACAGAATTCACTGATTACCCCCAGAAAGATATCCTAAAATAAAAACTCCAAGGAACATTATATCCCAACTTCAGAGCCATCAGGTCAAGAAAATAAAACTTCAAGTGTTGAGAAAGAAACAATTGAAATATCGGAGAGTCACAGTCAGGATTACACAGGATTTAGCAGCTGCAACAGTAAAAGTTCAGAGGTCATGGAACAAATGAGCTAGAATTACAACACAAAATCACTTACCTGGTGAAATTAAGCATAATACTTCCAGGGAAAAAAATGATCATTCAATGAAATAGAAGGATTTCAACTTTCATAAGGAGATCAGAATTGAATAAAAAATTTGATCTCCAATGTGCAAACCTGAGAGAAGCCTAAAAACATAAAAAGGGAAAGCAAACTATAAGAGATTCAATGGATTTGAACTGTTTACATTCCTATAGGGGAAGATGATACTTGTAATTCTTAAAAATTTTACCACTAATACTACAACTAGACTTGACAACTGGACTTGTTACCAACATAATCAAACATAACCACAAATGGGAAAAAATCCATATTCAATCCCATTCACCACCCCCATTCCTGTAAGTTTTCACCGTGACCATATTTTTACACTAATGTCCTTTAAAACATTATCAACTTATTTGTGACCAAGATATACCCACAGGTTAAGCTCCCTAAATGCTATATAATTATTTAGTCATCACATACCTACCTTCCCTCCTTCAATCACCTCATAGCTATAGTAGGCATCTCTTTGTCTTATTACCTATATTAAAATAACTTTCTGATCAGTTTATTTTCCTTGAGTTTCCAGTCCCCACTTCACACATCTACCTGTCAAAGTGATTTTCCTAATGTGCAGGTCTGACTAAGTTTTACCTCCTGATTGACCACTCAATAAACTCTATTGACTAAATAATAAAATATAAACTCCTGTTTGATATTTAAAACCATTCACAATGTAGCCTTACCCTAACTTCCCTTCCTTACCATAACTTCCCTACTTTACCATATATACTCTTTTTTCTGAACACTACCATGTAGCTAAACAGGCCTAATTATTTCTCACACTCAGGTAAAAAGTATCAATACATGTATAGGAATTTAAAGAAAGATATCAATAGATAGTAGCATTTAATGAAAATAAATAGATTAATATTGAAATTTTCTGTGGAATTGATATGAGTAATACAGTTTTGCTTAGAGATTCTACATTGTTTATCACAAATATCTACCCAAAGGGAATCATGACTATTTTTTGAAATATGTTTTATTTATTTTGTTAAATATTTCCCAATTTTATGCAAAAAATAATGATAATTTAAAAATTATATTATTTTAAATTCTCTTTCAATTCATTCCCTCCTTGAGGAGGCAATTTCATGTTGATAATGTGAAGTCACACAAACTATATTTCCATAGACATGCTGTAAAAGAAAATGGACAAAAAAATTAAACAAGAAAAATAAAGTTAAAAAAGAATTCTTCAATATCTTTTCATAGTTCACCAGTCCTCTTTCTGGAAGTGGACAAGGTTTTTGAACAGGGGTCCAACTGTCTTAAATCATTGTCTTCATCAGAGTAGTTAAGTCTTTCACTTAATCATTCTTAAAATATTGCTATTACTGTGCACAATATTCTTCTGGTTCCACTCAATTCATTGTGCTTGAGTCCATGTAAGTCTTTCCAGGTTTTTCTGAAAGCATCCTGCTTGTTGTTTCACATTACTATTCCATCAAAATCATATAGCACACTTGTTCAGTCATTCCCTGATTAACAGGCAATTCCCAGATTTCTAACTCTTAGCCATCACAAAAAAAAGAGCTGCTAAAAATATTTTTGCACATATAAGTATTTTTCTCTTTCATTTGATCTCCTTGGGAAGCAGATGTAGGAGTAGGAGTGGTATTTCTAGGTATAAAGAAATGCACAATTTTGTAGTAATTTAGACATAGCTACAAATTGTTCTCCAGAACCAACTCCACAAATGGTGCATTAGAATCCCAGTTTTTCCCTATCCTCTGCAGCATTTTTCGTTTTCCTTCTCTTCATGTTAGCCAGTCTTATAGGTGGGAGGTGGTAGCACAAAATGACTGGATTTTCATTTATTTAATCAGTAGTAATATAGAACATTTTTCAAATGACTGTTGTAGATTTGATTCCTTTATCCAAAATGTTGTCTGTTCATATCTTTTGATCCTTTATCAACTGGGGAATGACTTGGTTTTTCTAAATTTGGCTCAGCTTTCCAATGTCAATTTTCTAAGGCAAAATGCCTTCCACACTCAGAGAAAGAAATATGGAAGTCATTCACAGAATGTAGCAGATCATGTTTGTGTGTCTGTGAGTTTTAGTGTATATGTTTAGATTTGTTATATGATTTCTTCCACTTATGTCAATGTGACTACATAACATCACTATAGTGAAAATATGCTCAATAGGAAAGTATATGTCGAACCTATACAGAATTGTATGCTGTCATGGGGAGGGAGGGGGGTAGGGGGGAAAGATGTGGGGGTATAAAATCTTAGCTTTAAGGAAGTGATTGTAGAACATTTATAAATAAACAAAATAAATAAATAAAAAAAAAGAAAAGTAAGATCTTTATCAGAGAAACTAGGTATAGCTTTTTAGTTTTGGAAGCATTAGTTTTGTTTGTACAGAAGCTTTTTTAATTTCTTGTATTTAAAATTATCTATTTAACTTCCTGTGATCCTTTCTTTCTCTTATTTTGTCAGTAACTTTTCCCTTATCACAGATTAAACAGGTACATTTTCCTGTGCTTCCCTAACTAATTTATATCACATTTTGTGTATAAACTGTTTATCCATTTAGACATTCTCTTGCTATATACAGTGTGACATTTGTCTATGAATAATTTCTGCCAAATTGGTTTCCAGTTTTCCCAGCATTTTTTTCGAATAGTGACTTTTTGACCCCAAAGCTGAGATCTTTGGATTACCAAGCACTTGATTACTAGGGTCAATTACTACTAAGTGTTTTGTACCTAATACTCAATTGATCCACCACTCTTTTTCTTATCCAGTACCAGATTGCTGTAATGACAATCACTTTTTAGTATTGTTTGAAATTTGATCCAGCTAGCCCACCTCTCTTCCTATTTTTCATTGTTTTCCTTGATATGCTTAAGCTTCTGTTATTTCAGGTGAATTTTATTACTATGTTTCTAGTTTTAAATTTTTTTTTTTAGTAGTTTGATTGGTATGCTGCTGAATAAGAGTTAGAATTGTCAGTTTTATTACAGTGGTTCAGCCTATCCATGAGTAATTAATGTTTCTCCAATTATGCAGATCTGTCTTTATGTGAAAAATGTTTCTTAATTATGTTTGTACAATCAGTCTCTGGATTTGTCTTGGCAGGTAGACTCCCAAATATTTTATATTGCCATGGTTATTTTAAATCAATGCTATTAAATGGAATTAAATTGTGCTAAATTCCATTAAATGGAATTTCTCTGTCTCTTGCAATTGAGTATTGTTGGTAGTGTGTAGAAATGTTGATGATTTCTGTGGGGTTATTTTATATCGTACAACTTTGCTTAAGTTGTTAATTGTTTCAACTAATATTTTAGTTGATACTCTGGAGTTCTGTAAATACACCATCATATAATTTGCAAAGTGTAAGAGTTTTATAGAAATTGTCTATTTTTATATCTTCAATTTCTTTTTCTTGTCTTGTTCTATAGCTGGCATGTACATTGAACACTAAAGCGATAATGTAAGTCCTTGCTTCACCCCTGATCTTATTCGGAAGGTTTCAAGTTGATCCCCATAACAGATAATTCTTGATAGTGGTTGTAGGTAGATACTAGCTATCATTTTAAGAAAGGCTTCACTTATTTCTATGATTTCTTGTGTTTAAATAGGAAGGAGTAATGTATTGTGTCAAATGCTTTTTCTGCATCTATTGATATAATCATCTGGTTTGTATTATTTTATTGCTGATAGTCAATTGCACTGATAGTTTTACTAATGACTACCCATTTCTGAATTCCTGTTATAAATCCCTTCTGGCCTTAGTATATGATCTTTGTGATATATTGTTCTAATTTTCTTGCTATTATTTTATTTGATATTTTTCTTTAGGAAATTAGTCTATAGTTCTCTTTTTCTGCCTTTGTTCTTCCTAGTTTAAATAATAAAATAACATTTGTGTCATAAAAGGTAGACTCCTAAGGAGTCTTAGATAAAAGGACTTGGATAGGACACCTCGCTTATCTATTTTTTTTCAAATAGTTTATAGAATACCAGTATTAATAGTTTAGTAAATGTTTAGTGGAATACTCTCTTAAAACCATCTGAGTCCCGGCTATTTTTTTTTCTTAAGGCTCTTCATAATGTCTTGTTTATTTTTTTTCTAAGACAGGTTAAGCATTTTATTCCTTCTCCCTTTAATCTTGGCAATTTATATTTTTGGAAATATTTGTTCATTTCACTTACGTTATTAGTTTTGTTGCCATATAATTGAGCAAAAATCTCCTAATTATTTAATTTTTTCTTCATTGGCAGTTCTTCAACCCATTTCATACTTTATTCTAATAAATTATTTCCCTTCTTTTTTTTTTAATAAAATTGACCAATGGTTTCTCCATTTATTCTTTTTTATAAGACCAATTCCTCATTTAATTTATTTGTTCATATTTTTTTACTTTAATTTTTTTAATCTCTTTTGTTTTTCTGGATTTCTATTTTAAGGATTTTTATTTTTGTTGTTTTTCTAATCGCATGCCAAATTTATTGAAGTGCTCTTTCTTTCATTTATTGATCTACATATTTAGAAATATAAATTTCCCCCTAAGCACTGTTTGGCTACATCCTCAAAATTTTAGAATGTTCTCTTATTGTTATAATTCTCCTTAATAAAATAATTGGTTGTTTATATAATTTCCTCCTTGACCAACTCATATTTTTTGTGATTAGATAATTAAGTTTTCAATTGATTTCTATTCTAAACATTGATGGCCCTTTATTAAATGTAATTTTTATTGCATTATGATCTGAAAAGGGTACATTTAATATTTATGATTTTCTGCATTGATTTGTGAGGCTTTTATGCTCTAATACATGGTCAGTTTTTGTTTAGGTGCCATGCACAGACTAGAAAAAAAGACCTACTCCTACCTATTCCCATCCAGTTGTTTTTTTTTTTTCAAAAGCCAAAGAGATGCTATTTCCTTGACTTTCTCCTTATTTATTTTATGGTTAAACTAATCTAAATCTGAAAGCAGAACATTGATGGCTCCCACTAGTATAGTTTTACTATTTCCTCCTGTAATTCATTTAATATATCCTTTGAGAATTGGGATACTGTGCCATATGTTTAGTACTGAAGTTGGTTCATTATCTATGGTTCCTCTTAGCAAAATGTAGATTCCTTGCTTATCCCTTTTTCTTAGGTTTTTGTTTTTTTAACTTGTCTGAGTTAATTATTGCTACCTCTGACTTTTTTTCTTCAGCTGAAGAATAATAAGTTCTACTCCAGTCTCTTATTTTAACTTTTTTTTCCTCTTTCAAGTGTGTTCCTTGAAAAAAAAGTTGGAATTCTTTTTTTCTAATCCATTGTACTCTTCACATCCATTTTATGAGTGATTTCGCCTTATTTACATACACAGTTTTGATTAATAACTGCATTTCCTTCCATCCTATTTTTCTCGATTTATTTTTTCCCTCTCTTTCTCTTGTTATCCTTTCCTTTCTCTGGTCTATTTTGACCAGTGCTGTCTTTTATTTGCCTTCCCTTTTATCACCACCCTTCTTTACCCTAATAAACTGCCCATTCTACTTTGCACCTGGGTAACAGATTTGTTCTTTTACCAATCATGCAAGCATATACATACACCTACACACACACACACACACACACACACACACACACACACACACACACATATATATATATATATATATATATATATATATATTTGTATATATGTTTATGCATGTGTATATTTTCCTGAACCAAGTTAGATGTGAATGAGGTTCAAGCATTTACTGGAATGTGCCACTCCCTCCATTCTACTATAAAAAAACTCTTCCTTGCTTGCCTGATTTATATGAAATAATTTCCCCTCACTCTTACTCTCCTATCCCCCTTCACCCAGGACATAATTTTTTCTCAACTATCCATTTTTTTCGTTGTTCCAAAATAATCAAATCACTCCCTTTCCCCCTTTCTATGTAGAATCCTTCTAACTGCTCTAATATTGATAAGTTCTTATGACTTTCATATATCATCTTCCCATATAGAAAGACAAACTGTTCAAACTTATTGAGTCCTTTATACTTTCTCTTTCATGTTAACATTTTATTGTGTCTTTTGTGTCTTGTATCTGAAATTTTCTTATCAGCTCTGATCTTTCCCTCAGAAATGCTTGAAAGTACTCTATTTCATTAAACATCCATTTTTCCCTTGAAAAAGTATACTCTGTTTCACTGGGTTGTATTTCCAGGTTTTTTGCCTTCCAAAATATCATATCCCAAGTCCTCCACTTCTTTCATGTGGTAGTTACTACATGTCATGGGATCTTGACTGTGGATCCACTGTATTTAAGTGGTTTCTTTTTGACTATTTGAACTATTTTTTGTTTGTTATTCTGTTCCATTTACTATTTTTGTTCTGCTCTTTCAAATATACAACAAAATTATCATGTATTTTTTCTTGTTTTTCTTTCCTACTCCCCCTAACCCAGAGATGGCTATCATTAAACAATACAGTTGTGTATGTATATATGTGCATATAACACATGCAGGGCAAGTACTCACATGCTATCAGAAGAAGCAATAAAAGAATACTTTGAAGGTCTCTCTGAGGAACTTTGTAATCAATTGCATGACATGAAACACTGACACAGGACTGCCCAGTATGGCATGCCCTCATCAGAGAAGGTGCCATGCCCTATGAGCAAAACAGATTGAGGTAGCTAAAAAAATGAGACACTCAAATTTGGAGAATCCACCCCAAATGTTTACATGGACTGTTTCTGCTCAACAGGTGGAAGAACATTCTGAGCTTGTATTGGTCTGATCAGCTACAGTCAGATTCACTGTAATTTGATTCTAACATGGTGATGTCATTTTGGTGCAATTTGAGAACAACAGACAGCCATATATATATATATATATATATTTATATTATATATGTATATGTATGTATATGTATATGTGTATATATATGTGTATATATACACATACATATATATTGTTGTCTATTGATATATATATATCATACCCATGTATGTATTATGTATATGTAGTATGTGTATGTATCTTTGTATGCACTATATATATGTTTGCGTAAAATGTTCGTGTATATATATATGCATATATGTAAAATTATTCTATAAAATCTTCTATTTATTGATTCTTTGTCTGGATACAGATAGTATCTTTCTTCATATGTACTTTATAGTTAATTTGAGTATTAATAACAAAAAATGACTTATTTGCTCAAAATTGTTCTTGAAACCATATTGTTATTGCTTTATACAAAGTTCTCTTGGTTCTGCTCATTTTACTCTTCATTATTTCATGCAAGTCTTTCCATGTTTTTTTCTAAAATCATTGAGCTCATCATTCCTCTTACCACAGTAGTTTGCATCATAGTCATATATCACAACTTGTTCCCTAATTTATTGGTATCTCTGCAATTTCTAGTTCTTTGCCACCAAAAAAGATAGCTGCTATAAACATTTTAGAACTTATATGTTTTTTCTTTATCTCTAATAATTTTTGGAAATAGACCAAGTAGTGGTGTTGCTGGGTCAAAGATTATAGGTAGATAAATCATTCTTTGGGCATAAATATACATTGCTCTCCAAAATCATTTTAGAATATCACAAAAAATGAAGTAATGTTTGTCTATGTTTGCAGTTTTTCTATATCCTCTCCAACATTGACATTTTCTCCTTTCATTACTTTATCCAAACTGATAGGTGTAAAATAATATCACAAGATTGTTATAATTTGAATTTGTCTAGTCAATACTGATTTAGAGCATTTTATATAACTATAAAATATTTTGGTTCTTCATTGGAAAGCTGCCTGTTCATATCCATTGACCATTTGTCAACTGTGAAATGATTCTTATTCTGATAGATTTGAAAAATTTCTACTTACTCTTTGTGAACTTTCCTCCATTTATTTTTACTCACCATTTTCCTCCCCTTATCCTCTTGTTCCTCATTTTACTCTAAAATTCCCTCCCTTATCTTCTCACCCCACCCTCCTCACCTAATTCAATAACCCTCTTAAAAGTCCCTCCTCTTCATTCTCCCTCAATTGAAGTTCAGAAGATTTCTAAATATTTTCTGATATATACTGTTTCCTCTCCAAAGCAGATGAGAGTAAGTTTCCACCATTACTGATCCTCCATTCCCACATATTTCCTCTCTCTTAATTCTGTCTTTCATGCCCCATTCTATGAGATAATTTCTCCTTTTTACTTTTTCCTACCCAACTTGGTTCTTTATAATCATCCCATCATACATAACTCAGCCGCAACCTTTCATTCCTTTCTTTCCTACCTAAATTATGATCCCAGTATTAAGAATACAGATAACATTTTCATATTATATCATAAGTAAACAGCTTAATCTTTATCAATGCCTTATAATTCCTCTTTAATGATGTCCTTATGTTTCTTCTGGATATTTCATATCAAATTTTCCACTGAATTCGGGTCTTTTTTCTTTTTTACACAAATACCTGAAAGTCTTTCAGCTCATGAAATACACTTTTTATATTTAAATTCAGGATGATAATCAATTTTGCTGGATAAGTTATTGTTGGATATAACCTCAGCTCCTTTGCTTTCCGAAATACAATGTTTCAAACCTGTGGCCTTTTCGTGAGAAAGTTGGTAGGACTTGGGAAATACTGATTGTTTTTAAACAATATTTTTAACAGTATTTAAAATAAGTACTTTAAATTTAAATATAAATATTTAAATAGCTGTTTTTGTTGTTGTTGCTTGCCATATTTTTTCTTTAACCTGGGGATTTTGAAATTTGACTTTGAATACAGGTAGGGATTTGTGGGTTCTTTCTATTTCTCCTTTACTTTCTTGTTCTAGAACTTCAGGGCAATTTTCCTTAATAATTTATTGTATCATATATCCAGATGCTTTTTTTTAATAATAACTTCCAGGAATTTCAACAATTCTTACAATGTGTCTCGATGTTCTCACTGAATCAATTATATTTCTAATCAGATTTTTTAGATTCTCTTCATTTTTTCGAATATCTTCATCCTCATTTTTTCTGGTTTTGTTACACGTTGGTTTTTAAAATGTCATTTGACTACATTGTCCAATTCTAGTTTTTGAGGAATTATTTTCTTCCTTTAGATTTTGTGTTTGTTTTTCTAATTGATTAAATTTCTTTTCATTTTTATCTTGAGTTGCTTGTTTAAAAAGTTTTTTCCTCATTCTCTCTTATTTGATTTTTCTATTCCTTTGTATTTTCTTCCTTAAGATTTGGTATCTGTTTTTTCAATTGGTTGACTTCATTTTCATACTTTTCTTGAATTGTTTTTTCCCTCATTCTCTCTTACTTAACGTTTAAAAAATTTCTTTTTAAATTTTTTTAAAAATTTCTTCTTAATTTTTTAAAAAATTTCTTTTTAAATTTTTTTAAAATTTTTCTTTTTAAATTTAAAAAAAATTATTTTGGGTCTTGTGAGCAGTTTACATTTACTCTTTAGAATAAGAAGAGCTTTTTATAAATCTCACTATCTTCCTCTTAGTATGAACCCAGATCTTCTTTTATGCTAAAGGAGCTATCACTGGTTGTGTTCTTTTTCCTTTGTTTACTCATATTTTTTTTTAAATTTTTAACTTGTCTTATTTTTTAAACAGCTCAATATAATTATTATCAAACTTTAATCCTTAGTTTTGAATAATGTTGCCGTAGGCCTCAGGTCCTTCTGTTGTTTTCTGAATTCTGCCTGAGATCTCAGCCTTAGAGACTCTTCTCTTCCTCCCCTAATTCTCAGTCATACTGTCCCAAAAATGATCTTGCTCCCTGTAAAGTTGCACTTACCTACCTTTTGATAGCTCCTCCAATGCATAGCCACAGTCATGGCTGGGGATCTAATCTGGGCGGCACCTCTAGACATAACTTCCAGAAACAGCAAAGACCACATCAGTTTTCTCTCATTCAGTCATTTGGTGTTCCTTAAATGAAAATTTGTGAGGTAAAGATTCATGAGGTGAAAGAAGTTCCTAAGGCTGCAAGATAAAAATCCTTGAGGTGAAATTTCTTGAGGGCATGAATGATGTGAAAGTTGATGTGAAATTTCTTGGGACATAGTCTGCTTCCCTCAGGGCCTGCTGTTTTTTGATTCCCTGAAGTTGGTATCTACATTTCAAGGGCAGAGGGAAGCACTTTTGATGAAGAGGGACAGGAGTGGGGCAATTATTTGTCTTCTCCATTGCTCTGCTTGTCTGTACTCTGGATCAACCTCCCAGTGATCAGGAAAGACTCTGATCCCTTGGGGTAGAAATAAATACAGCTCATCTTGTGACCAGAAATGATACTGTTTCTCAATGACCCTGATTCTTTTGGAACCTGAAATGGTACTGTTCCACAGGGCCTCTAGTCCCTTATGGTCAAAAGTGATACTATCCTTCAGTATTTCTACTTTTTCTTGACTGATCTTCACTTCCCTTGAAATATGACCTATAATTGGATATAGGTAATGGAGTAGATAAATAATTGCCCCCCAAGAATCCTGTCCCCTCTTCATCAAAGATGCTCCCTTCTGCCCTTGAGCTATGACCCAGAAGTAGGAGTATGCAATGGAGTTGGCAAATAGCATCCTGTCCTGTGTCCAGTGCAACCACAGAAGTCCTCTGTAATCACTTTCTGATCAGTTTCCAGGTTCCCTTACCATCTCTGTTTGAGAGCTCCTGAAGCTACTGCTGCTTCTGCCCCTAGCTCCTGATCCCGCTACTGATATTTCATCCATGTGAAATTCAGGCCAGCTTTATCTCCCATGTCACAGATCTCCTTTTTGACCTTATAAGATAACTTGGGATGGAATAAATTGTCACTCTGACCTTTTGTTGGTTCCACCACACTAAAATTGTTTCTGTGGTGTTATTTTAAAGAAGTCTGTAGGGGAATGTTGGGAGAGGTCATCAGAATGCTTTATCTATTCTGACATTGTTGTTCCACCCCCTGCAGCATAATGTTTATTAAAAAGTTGTGATGTTCACAGATATAACTGACCCTTCATTTTATTTTATACTGTATATTTCTCAATTAAAACAAATTTTAAAATTCACTTGCTTGACTAACTAGCTACAATGATCAAATTGGTTGAACTAAACAATTAGTGATGAATTTAAAACCTGATATTTAATTGGTATGGACAACTTCCAGGTGATACAACTCCCTCTACCAAGGAAGATTGGTTACTTTCCTATGATTAAAGAGTTGTCCAGAGCACTGAGAGGTGAAGTAATGTGCCCAGGGTCACAGTCAGTATATGATAGATGTAGGAATCAAATACAAATCTTTCTGGCCTTGAGGCAATTTTTTTACCCATTATGCCATTCTATCTTTCAATAATATATTATTAATAATTTATTACTAGCAAACAACTATTATTTTGAAGTATATTTTTCCTCTTTCATAAATAATGAGATATTTCTAAACATATTACTATCATTCAAATGCTATTTTTTCATTTATGGAATAAAATAAGCATTTTCAATAAAGAGTACATTAAAAAAGACAATTATATATGAAACTGAAAATCTATCCACAATTTGCTATTCATTTCAAATACACAACAATATTATCATGGCAATTTTTTTTCTTTTTTTCTTCCTTCCCTCACTCTAGAGATGGCTAGACACAAATATATATATATATATATGTGCGTGCGTGCGTGTGTGTGTGTGTGTGTGTGTGTGTGTGTAAAATTATTCTAAATACACTTATATTTATTAGTCATTTCCCTGAATGCAGATAAGATCTTTCTTCATATGACCTTCATAGATAGTTTGGGCCTTTATAATAAACAAAATAATTTATTCACTCAAAGTCATTCCTAAAACAATATTGTTAGTGTTGTATACAATGTTCTCTTGGTTCTGCTCATTTTGCTCTTCATCATTTTGTGCAAATCTTACAACTACTGTGCTATATAGAATGTTATTATTAATGATAGATATTATGCTATTCCTATATTACTGTATCAAAGTTATCTATTGCCTTGGTGGAGGTTATCTCCTAGGAGATCAAAGATACCTCCACTGCTCATCTCTGTAAAGGAAAAGGAAATAGGGTATTCTGTGACAATCATGTGGTAGAGGAGATGGGAAGTTCTCTCTTCCTAGATATTTTTCATAAGTTTCTTGCTATAGTCCTCCTTAATAGACTGATCTTTTATCTAGAAAATTGTTGTCTACCCAAGAATCAGTGTGGCTTCAGAAAGGGCTGAGGAAGTCGGTATGGTGTTCATTCCCAACAACTCCAGAAGGAATGCCAGGAGCAGAAGATCTGTACACAATGTTCTTCAGTATGACAAAGGCTTTTGATACTGTTTGTCAAAAGGGACTGTGGAAGATCATGGCAAAATTTGGTTGCTCGGAGGTCTTCAGTATTCTATACCAGTTGTATGATGGTGATGTACAAAATATATTCATACAAATGAATACATTCATGCCTTCATAAACATACATATACATTTAAAATAAATTTTAAAAATTTATTGAAGGTGATTGGCTAAATATGTTTTATTAGTAAGAAGGAGAGGCTGATTCTAAAAGACTGGATTCTACTGTACTAAATCATCATCACTAAGATCTCTTGTAGCTCTAAATTCTAAGATTTTATGAAACACTTCTAGGGACAGGCACCATTATACTCTCAGTTCGCCAGTTCCTCAGGTTCCCAACCTGGGTAACATCCTTGACTGCTCAGTATCTCCCATTCCACATATCCTATCTGTTGCCAAGATCTGTGGATTTTACCTTCGCAATATCTCTCACATACATTCCTTTTGCTTCTCTGACACTGATACCAGTCTGATGCAGGCCTTCATTACCTCATTCCTGTTCTTTTGCAGTAACCTGCAAGTGGATCTATTTGCCACAATTCTTTTCCCACTATAATCCATCCTTCATTCTGGTGGAAAAAGTAATTTTTTAAAAGTGTCTACACATTTCACTCCCTTACTCAATATCTAGTAGCTCCCTATAGGCTACAAGATCAAATAAAGTATCTTCTGTTTGGCATTCAAAGGACTCATGGCTTTGCCCCAAAAACTCATCTATCTGGTCTTTTTACACTTTACTCCTTGACATGTACTCTTCAGTCCAGTAACACTGGCCTCCTTGTTGTTCCACAATCAAGACATCAAACTCTAGGTTCTAGGTTCCTGGATTTCCTGACTTCTTTCATGTCACAAATAAAATCCCACTATCTAAAGGAAGCCTTTCCCCTAACCCCTCTTAAATTTATTCAGTTCTCTCTTTTATTTCCTTTTCATCATTCATATATGTGTATATATGTATAATAAGTACATTATAATATATATGCATATATACATATGTATAGAGAGATACATATAGATATATATACACATACACACATATATTCTTCATATGTTTTTGTTTGCTTGTTTTCTGTTTCATTCAATTGTGAACAAATTCTTGAACACAGGGACTTACTTTTGTCCCTTTTTGTATCCCCAATGCTTGGTACATTGCCTGGTACATGGTAGACACTTAATAAATGGACGTCAAGAAATGATTGACTGAAGGACAGACTTTTATATGTATTGTTGCTTTAGTTGTTCAGTCATTGTGTCTAACTCCTTGTGACCCCATTATGGGTTTTTCTTTGAAAAATAATTGATTTGTCATTTCTTTGTCCCATAGTTTAAAGAAAATAGAAGTTAAGTGACTTGGCCAAGGTCATCAAGTTAGTAACTGTCTGAGGCCAGAGTTGAACTCAGGTCTTCCTGACTGCAAGTCCAATACTCTATTCACTAAGTCATCTAGCTGCCTCTTAATATATACAGGTAGATGTTATAATTTTTGAAATTCAATTCTTTAGCCACGTTTCCTAGTTAGGGTGTCTTTCAGTTTGGGTTATCATTGCAACTGTAAAGTATGATAGTAAATCCAGGTATAAGTAATCTCTGTCTCCTCAGTTTTTCTAATAATCACTTTTTTTAGATCACTTCTTCCTTTGATCTCATTGATTGCATCATTTCTATGCATAAAATTCTTCCTGTATTACAGTGTAAATTTCTTAAGGGGAAAGATTGTGATTTTTCCTCCCAGTCTATTTGCTTCCTCATTTTAGACTTTAGCAATTCCATTCATTATCCAAATGAGGAAGCAGAACTAGAGAGAATAAGTGTTCCCCAATCAGCTAATTGCAAACTCAGCATTAGAACTCATGCCTACTCACTCGTATATAAGTAAAAATGAATACTCTGTCTCCCTTTCTCTGAGGACTAGACAGGCCAATTTAACTCCCCCATGCCTGAAATGCTTTCTCTCCTCATCTCTGCCTTCTGGGTTCCCTGGTTTCTTTCAATTTCCAACTAAAATCCCAACTTCAAAAGGAAGACTTCCCTAATCCCTCCCAATTCTTGTGTCTTATCTCTGTTGACTACTTTCCATTTATCCTATATGTAATTTGTTTCCATATAGTCATTTGCATATCATCTACTGCATTTGATTGTGTGTTCCTTAAAGATGGGGGCTGTCTTTTGCCTTTCTTTGCATCACAGCCACTTAGCACAGTGCCTAGTGATGCTTAATAATGCTTGTTGACTGAATTGTTGTTACATTTCCACCTACTTCCAGAGGTTTCTTTTGTCCCTTATGTTTTGGGGGTCTTATTGTCTCTGGGATTGGTTCAATCCCCTACTAATTGTATTGCCCCAGTTTAATTTTTCAAGAACCACAATACTACTTAATCATTTAACATTTAGTTTGACTTTTAGTAAAGAATATTTCCTACAAAGCTATAGAAGGAACAATTATATTACTGATTTCTCCCTAATATCAAGAGAAAGAGACTGCTATTAGACCTGTGGTAGGCCAATTCAGAAAGTCTTCACCTAGAAGTAGGTCTCTGGCATCAGTTATATGTGTTTCTGTCTTAGGTGATCTAAGCACTTGCAATCACATATGGAATGTGCATATAAAGGTATTTATTCCCTAACCATATTTACATCCACATTTAGATGTTGATGCTATATTTTCTTAGAAGTTGAGAATCTCTGGTTGCTCATCTTAGCAAGTAATTGATCTTCACTTTTGAAACTGTGTGCCTAGTGATAAGAAAGGGAGAGGGACCTTCAACTTAAACTTCTTTTCCAATTGAAACATATTTATGCACTGTGCGAAATAATATTTTCTGAACAATAAGATAAAAATATTTGTTATCTAGCGAATGACTGGACAAAAAATTCATTGAGTTAGTCCATCAATCTATATTTCTTGGAAAGAAACTTCAGAAAAACAGTAAACTAGGACTAGAGTGGCATAGGATACAAAGAGTAACTATATTGTGTTTTTAATGATTTCAAGCATTTCCATCAAACAATGGTCCATAACTACCATTCATGAAGAAATTCAGAAAAGCCAGAAGGTAGAAATGAGAAGCACGGGCTTTTTCAATTGTGGAGTTTGAAACTGCATGGATGGTTGAATTTAGCACTCACATCAATGAGTGAGCAAATCCCTCAAAGTACCAAATCTCTATCCTTTCCCTCTCTCCTTACTTCTATGTGTAGACCTAGGAGTGAGTTCTGACTCTATCTATTTGCTAGCTAGTTCACCATCAGCAATTATCTTTTCTGAGCCTAGTTTTCTCCACTACAAAACAGATATAAAATCTACTCTATTTCTCAGAACTCTATTGAGAATCAAAAAGTATGCATTTGTAAAATCCAAATACTGCACATTAAGATATTGTCATTCACATATACTTTCCCCAACATATAAAATGGAAATATGTGTGTAACTCTTTTTATACTAATTTAATCCAAGTCTGATTTTGTTTGTCAAACGCAGCTGCTACGTAGTAGGACTGTCAATTTTCATGGCTCCACTTCCCATATCATGGATAACCCCCTAGGTAGCTCAAAGTAAATCTGTTCTTGCTTTGTCGGCTGTCAGGCAGCAAGGTCTATCTGTTGTTGTCATTACCTGCCATTACTTGCAAATGAGATGTTGCACATCAGATCTGTTCCATTTTGGGGGTCAAAATAAATTCAGATGCTTTTGAAATCTGGCAGCAGCTACATATAAAAGCATATTTAGATCACAACTAGATGTTGGTTGATACGTTTTCTTACAGGTTTAGAACTGCCCCCCAACCCCACTACTCATCTTAGCAAGCAATCAACTCTCAGGATGTGAAACAAGTACCTGATGATAAGAAAAGGGGGAAAAATTCTCCAGTCTAAATATTTGTGTAATTGACATGACTTTGACTGACTTTGGTCTTAAACTTTGAAGAAATACAAAAACAGAAATGTGTTATTTATTTCCTTTTTATTAAGAACTAGATTCATTTAAATATTTAACATCATTTTTTAAACTTTCCTTGATTATTTTAGTCATAACATTTTGATCCTTGAGGGACTGACATTTATTTTTCAGCCACATTGTTAGCAGACATGGTAAATCATGAGGAAAGATTGGATAGCCTCCATGTACTTTTTAAAGTCTTGCTTAATGATAAAGAGTAAGATTAAAAATCTAGACAATATTATGGGACAGTGGGAGATTTGCAGCTGATTGCTCCTTTCTAAAGGTCAACCTGAGCTTTAAAAAGTGTGCACATTCTTGTTGTGTATAGGTCTTTGTGGGCATATATTTTGGTATACTTCTGATTAAAATATGTTTTCTCTTTTTCATATTTTAACGTATTTTATTTGCTTCATTAAATATTTCCCAGTTATATGTTTTTTAAAAAAAATTGACATTCATTTTTAAAAGTTTGGAGTTTCAAATTCTCTGTCCTTTCTGCCCTTCTCTTGTCCTATGAGAAGACAATTATATATGTAAAGCTATGCAAAATATATTCCCATATTAGTCAAAACATATTTCTCTTAATAGTATTTCTCTGCATAGAGTTTAATGCCAGCTTCTCATTTCTCAACCTGAGTTCTTTTGCTCAAATCCTGTTGTTTAATGCCCCCTTTTAATGACATGCATTGCTCTTTCATGAGGATAAAATTTTTTTGATTTCCATTCTTTATTGGCTTAAAGGTCATTATCAATTCTAGCTATCTCCTTCATAGCTCTCCTTGTTTTCAAACTATTTTCCAGTCCTTTGCTGACCTTTGCAAAGCTCACAAAAGTTACGGTGATTTTTATCTGAATTGGTAGGCTTTGAAGCATAGCTGTGTTCCATCACGTACACATATAACATGGCCTTCACAAACTATGACTCAAACATTTACTCTTTAAAATAAATTTAATGCAGAAATGCTATTATTAAAGAAATGTGAACTAATTTAAACTTAGTGTGAGGTATTAACCTTTCCATTCAGTCAGCCATTTTGACTGAATAAGTGCTGACAATTTTTTTGTTGCTTGTCAGTAGAAACTTGTTCCATCAATAAGCAATAAGTTGAAGAAAAGAATGTACTGTGCTATTGGGCAGAAACAATAGAGATGACTCTCTCTGAAATCAAATTATTGAGTAGTTTCTCTGTTATTCTATTAGGTTAAATGAGAACAGTTTGGAATGCCAAGTACATCACAGCATCAGTTTCAACTGGTCATGGTCTCTACTTTAAATATCATGCCTCATTTGGGGACTTCCAATCACTATGGCAATTTTTTTTCCTGAGGAAAACTGGCCTAATACCACATTTAGGATATAAGTCTATTGGCAGTCAAATGTTCAGACTTTGTGGTCTAGGATCAGTGTTGTCATCTGGAGTGATTTACTATTGTGCCTTTCATTCTTATATCAGAGGGAAAATGATATCCAATAACTAATGAGTTCTCTGAATAATGAATACCAAAGCTATGAAATATTTACTTAATTTTATTTTAGCTCTTCAATATCTCACAATGAAATCATGTTACTATATCTAAAAGGAAATAAGGTCATTGATTAATTAGGATAGAACTAACCTTTATTTTTTCTTTGCATTATCTGTGTTATACTTGCATGTAAGATGGACATAGATAAGTTTTAAATTTAAAAGCAAGCAGCCCTTAATTCATCAAACTCCAATTTGTATCCAAATAGCCACTTTGAAACTGGATTGTCCAAACTGTAGCATGTATACAAAAAACCTCATGACATAAAGATTTTCCCATTTTCCTTATATCATTGCTTTTTTATGTAGTAGAATCCTACCATTGACTTTACTTCACTTTCCATTGGTTTTTAGGGAAAAGTCATAATTGGAAGGCATTTTTAAACTGAATTTGGGATTTAATTAATAAGAAGCTCAGATTAGAGAACTTCCTCTATCACTGAAGATAGGATATGCTATAACTTAAAGTCTTAGAAAATTTCTTGATATAATTAAAGTTGAGTGATTCTTCCAGGGTTATACAGTCAATATTGATCAGCGGCAGAAATCTGAAACCAGGTATTTCAAACTTTTGTCCATTTCTCTGTGTTTACACCACATACCACCCTTAATTGAGGCCCATAAAGCAGTGTTTATCCAGAAAGACCCAGGAGATTAATCACTATCTAAATCAGACCAACTAGTTAGAAGGATGAAAAAGAAATAAAGTTGTCCCAAATCTTTGTCAAGGAGCAAAAAAAGAGTAATTCAAAAAGAAATTACACAAAGTGCAGTTCTGATACCTAGAAGGAATCATAGAAGATCAAGATAACATTCAAGGAAATTTATTTTCAAGTTCTTCAGAATTTTCAGCACCCAATCTCTATTCCAACTCTCCCCTTAAATACACATCTGGTTCATTTTCAGTTAACTTTGCTGCCTTGCCCCCTCCTTTGACACTTTCCTATATACAAAGCAGATGAAGCATAAGTCAATGAAGTCCAGTCAACCTTCTTACATCCCCACCTCATCCACTTGACATTTATTGAAAGTCTTAGAAAGCATGAATAGATCCTCCTCATACTCCTCTGGTACTGTCTTCTCCCCTACCCCCACTCCATTCCAGTCCCATAGAACCCTATCAAGACCTGATGACAAAATTCCCAGAAGTCTACTGTTTCTCATAAGTGAGAATGAATCTGACTTCAATTATTCTTGTACTTGAGGACCCACTTTTAAGTTACCCATATATCTCTATGCATTTCCTTATTGAATTTATATGAAAATAAAAAGAAAAGTGAGAAGGGTGTGTGGGTGAGGAGATGGAAATTAGTCTTTCAAATCCCAGATTTTAGTATTGCTCCCAAAGTAAAACAAAGTAGCAAATCTTAGGAATGCTCAAAAAATCTCCATGCTTCCTTCATAAATATTTAGGTAAAGGAGAAATTATGAGAATGTGTTCTGTTCAGTTCTGGTGTTATTGAAAGGAGAGAAATATTACTTGGCAGTATTACTTAAACAAAAATACCAGACAAACCCTAGGGCCTTCTGAGAAGAAAGAGTGAATCAGCCAAAACTGACACCTCTCCTTTTGACCCCTATATTTTTTCATCCCTGTTGTATATCTCTTTCTTCATGCCCTCATGGATAGAGCTCCTGTTTTTAACCTTGGCAAGGTACTTCAGTGACTTGGGGCTGGAAGAATTTCTCTTTCATTGCTTGGAAGGTGCGAAAATTTGGGAGAGTTCTCAGTACTATACTTGGCATGTATAGATGTGGGAGAGAGCAAAAGATATCTGTTCCTAGATTAACTAATGTGATGATGACCTGGTGCATGTACAGAGTACCTGTGATGCTATCTTCCTCTATATCACAGCTGAGTAGCCTGATTATGGAAAAACTGTTATGATGTTTAATGTAAATGCCTTAGGAAAGCTGTGGAGTATGATTGGATGTTACGTAGATGTTTCCTTTAAGCTAAGCAAATGAATAAAGCTTTTTTTAATTAGCTTTATATTTAGAATTGGAAGTAGCTTTAAAAAATCTTCAATCACCTCTGTCTTCACTCCCTTTCATCATTCTTTTAGTCTCTTTGGCTATGTACTTGGTGGTTCCAGAGAATTCTTTAGCTCATAAATTCTGTGGAAAGAAAATACTTTCAGGAGAGACTCTTAAAAGCATTCTCCCCTCTGTGAGTTGTGCCTCATTTGGACATGAACTTAGTAGGACCAGTACTATATTAAAATTGAGCCAAGTAGGTCCTTGAGGTATTAGGGGTAACATGTAGTTTTTATTTTGATATATATTTGAAGTAAACAATTCTTTGTAAAAGCTAAGCAGCATTATGTGACTAAAGGGAACTGGGACATTACTCACTGGCTCACAATATTTTGGGGTAAGACAAAGGAGGAAAAATAACCATTATGGGCTTGAGCTATTAGCTTTAGAGAAAAGCCATTTTCCCTAGAACCTTGAAAGGCATAGGAGGCCTGTCTGGCTCTGAAAAGCAATATTCGATACACTAAGCTGAAACTCCAAATGCATTTTTTCCATAGATACATATATACCTTCTCTCAAAACTTATGCTGTGACTTCTCTCAAGACAAGTTGCAATCTAACTCTCAAGAGGCCTTTCTTGGTATGTCCCACATGCACTTCCCCCTGTTACTCACTATAAGATTTTGCCCCTCTGTAACCTCAGCACTTAGCAGAATGCCTGGAACATAGTATTTAATGAATGCTGATAAATATAGCATTTAATAAATGCATTTCAGCACTGTAGTTTCAGTACATCATTGTAGCTAATTCAGTAAGTTAGATAAGCATTTATAAAATGCTTACTATGTACTGGGCATCCTACTAAGTGATGGTAATACAAACACAGCAAAAATAAAGACATTCTCTGATCTCAAGCAGCTTATATTCTAATTGGATAAAATGTGGGCAATGGAAGGAGAGAAGAAATTATCCCAGATCTGCAAGACAAGATGAAAAAGTCCAAAGTACAGCGTGGTGAGAATTGAAGAAATGACTGGTTTGAGAATAATCCTTAAACCAAGGTTTTGGGAAGAGCCATCTGAAAACAAAGGGAAGGACGTCAGGGTTGAAGAGTACTTCCAAGGTATGAGTTCCATACCTGAAGCAATTGTTTATAATAAAGAGGTTTGGGGGCATGATGGTGAAGTCTATAGTGTAGACAAATGTATTTTGAGTTAAATGCACTTCATAGGTTGGTCTGGGAACTCAACAATCAGGTAGAGTAGCATTTATAGAATAACGTAATATGATTACTGAAAAACAATTTACCAGAAAACATTTATAACATAATCAACACATTTGTCCCTGCGTCACTGAATCCAGAAGTCGTATAATCTAATCACTACTTATGCCTGAACCTTTTCTGAAAAAGCCCTAACACAAGGGTATCCTGCTTCTTTACTTAAAGACCTCCAGTGAGGGAGAATCCACTACCTCCTTAAATAAGGAACTTTTACATTGGGTTTGCTCTCTATGAAGCCTAAATTTTCATCTTTTTGAAAACTACTCTCCATCCTCTGGGTCACACAGAAAAAAATGAAATTCTTCTTTCAGAAGTCCCTTCTGACACTATATTCCCCCAGACCTCCTCAAATCCAAGCTAAATATGATACCAGAAGTCAACATGATACTCCAGATGTGACCTGTCCAGGGCAGACTATATGGAGACTATCACCTCCTTTGCTCTGGATATTAGGTCCACTTTTAATAGTCTGAAATAATTAGCTTTGTTTCACTTCCATGTTATACAAGTACTAATACTGAACTTTTATACTAAAACTGGTTTCAAAGAGAATGGAAAAGAAAACAAAAGTAGGATGCTATTTCACTCAAAATGGAGACATTTTGCCCACATAGCCTTCCAATTCCTCTCTAGCTCTTGGTCTAGAATTCTATGACCCTATGATTTTATTGTAAATCATTGTAATGTTGAAAAGTTAAAAACAAGAATAAATAAATAATGGAAATTTCAAAAAGATTCAAAGAAGTCATATGTACACACATTTTTGACCAGACTACCGGAATAATAAAACCTTATAAAAGGCCTTCATATAGAAATGATCATTTTGAAATGTGACCAACAGAAAAATTTTACATTATAAATATTCACTTGATCAGATAATATGCCTTCCTGATTCCTGAAAACTCTAAAAGATTTCTGAATGTGTTTCAGGTCTTTGAAACCATTAGGGCTCAAATATTCCTTTCACAATTGAAAACTTTTCACGTCACTCTGTACTCTTCCAAACAATATTTCCCCATTCTTTTGAAGAATTTGGAGAATAGAGATAAAAGGCATTTACTTTGGGTGAAACATTAAATGATTTAAGGAGGTCATTGTGTCCTTGTATTTGACAATTTAGCCAGAGTCACTCAGGCTAGGCAAAGTCAATAATCTTGTTAAAATCAGAGTTTTTAATCCAAATATTACATTAGATTTGCTTTTTTAAAGCTAATGAATGTTCTAAATGAAAAGAAATATCTTTTATAAAATGCTTATTTTGTTTAGCATTTTTGGTTAGCTAAGTTATAAAAAGGTTTAATCTCAATAAAAGCAAGAAAATAGAAAACTTGGCTGATTTTTATTAAAATATTTTTTCAAGGATAAATTTAAAAGTTCTAAAACTTAATTTCTATAGAGCACTGCTTCTAATATTTTCACCTGATATATTTCAGCAAACTAGGCTCAGTAGCTCCAATCATTAAAGTTATTTCTCTTTTGTCACCTTCTTATTCATCTTACCCTTCTCTGAAAATACTTAAAAGGTAATAGCAATTGGTTCCTTTTTTTTTACTTTGCCTTCTCAGTCCACACAAAATAACTGTAGAACCCAAGCTAAAAAGATTCAGTATCACATTTTGTTGTTGTTGTTGTTTCTGCTATGACTATATTCTTACAAATAAAAGGTATCTGGCAACTTTGTTTACTGACTTACTATCCTCTCTCTTCCAATCTTTAGAGGCTTCCTGCTGCCTTTGGAATCAAATACAAACTCCTCTTCTTGATATTTCAAGACTTTAATAAGCTGGCTTCAATCTACTTTTGCATTTTTATTACATATTGTTCTCCTATATCTATCTTTGGTTGAACCAAACCAATTTTTCTGCTTTTCTGTATACATGAAATTCTGTTTCCTCCATACCTTTCAGATGTTGTCCCACCACGCCTATGAGGCCCATCCCTCCTCATCTTTTTGAATCTCTAAATACCTTCAAAAACTCAGCTCAAATGTTTCCTCTTACATGAGATCTTTTCGGATTTCACCAAGTGATAATACCACCACATGAAATTGTATAGGCATATACATATATGTGTGTATGTATATATGTGGCTATATATGCAGATATATATATATATAAACACATACATACATATACACAGTGCATCCATGACTTGATATATACATCCATGTATGTGCATACATGTGATTGCATTTGGGCATATCGTAATGAATGTATGTATAGATGCACACATGTAATCCTTGCTAAATGGACAGAGGGATGAAAGGAAGTTCATATTGATTTTCTTATGCTACTCTTTCCAACAGTTCCAGCATGTCCAAAATTCTGCTACCAAAGATTGTTGTGTCTATAGCAAGCTTCTAACCCAGTTCTTCAGTTTTACAACTATCTAAACTTACCTGTGCATGACCATTACATCCTACTGTCATCTTATGCTTCCTCCTCAAGGGAAGGAAAAGGAAGATGCCCATAACCTTTGCCCTCATTACTTGATCTCCTTTTCCTATTTCATATGCTCTCTATGACCTACTGTTCTATTCTTCCCTGAGATTATATGTTAAGGGAAAGGAGAGATATACTGTGCATCATCATTCCCATGCAGGTTTCCTTCAACACTCTAAATTATCCACTGTACCAGAGAAGTGTCATCACCTTAGAAGTTCACACCACTCCTGGACTTCTCACACTGGAAGCTAACTGTATTGCAGTTCTTTTCTCTGATTGGCTGGTTCCTCCAAAAAACTTTCATTTTAAGGAAATTGGTAAAGCTAGTCATGTTCTCTCTTCTCTTTGCTATCCTCCTGAACTCCCATATTTTCCCTACTATGCCACCTTTTCTCTTCAAGTCCCTTCTCCTCCTTAACTTCTTGCTTTCCATCCTATTTTATGTGTTTTCTTTCCCCATTAGAATAGAAATTCATTGATGGCAGAGACAGTCTTTTTGTTTACATTTTTATTCCTAGAACTTAGCACAGTGCCTGACACATAGTAAGTATTTAATAAATGGGAGCAGAAAAAGTCTACCTTGTTTTACACAGAAAGCCAAGTTCTAGATTGTGAAATGAAGTCCTTGGGGGAGATTGTATTTTTAATCCAGAAGCTTCTAAATCAGTCTTGACATAATATTATTGCCCTTGTTTCATGATTACCACATTAGCAGGAAAGGTATTAAAAGATTTTCATATGTCACCTTATTTGATCTACATAATAACTCAATAAAATAGGTGGCATTAGTTTTAGAATATTATTTGCATAGTCCAACAGATCTGTGATATCAATGATGCAGTTATTATCTCTTAAGATATAGATCATAGCCCTCATGTAAGTCTATTTCATGGGGCCTTTGTCCAGGTTCTTCCCATACATCAGATACAGTAGTTCCACCCCATATACCAGGAGTCTTCCTTACATTTTGTTTTTAATGTAATGAATGTCCCAGTGGAGCATGGGGACTCGTCAATAACTATTTCTCATTTCCACCATACAAACTGTTCATTTCCTTTTATGACCACACATTTCTTTTACAACACTCTTTGACCTTTATGTTGCCTTTTGGATGATCCATAACTTCAATTTAATCATGTAATACCACTTGAAAAAATGTTCAACTATATATGTGTTTTTATAGTTGTAGATATTCTCTCCATAATGACCATAAAGATGACAATGATGAGGATGGGGATGATGGTAGCAGTGGTGGTGCTGGTGGTGGTGGTGGTGGTGATAATGACAATGATGGTAGTGAAGATGATGATGATGATGATGATAGTGATGACGATAGAATTTATATGGCACTTTAAGGTTTGCAAGGTATTTTACATGTGTTATTTCATTGGGTCGACACAACAACCCTGCAACTTGGTGTTGTTATCATTCCCATTTTACAAATAAAGAAACTGAAGTCAAGAAAGCTTAAGTGACTTGCTCTGGATTGCATAACTATTAACTGTTTTAGGTAGGATTAAATTTCAGGTGTGCCTAATTCCAAGTGCTTTATCCATTGTACTACCTAGCAGCTTCTGTGATAAGGATTGCTACCTATTATTTCCTGTCTGTCCAATCGGGTGCTTGTCAATGTGCTCCTATAAATTTTCCACAGGAGGTTCAGCCAATACACTGAAGGCCTTCCTCACTTTCTAGTAGCATTACAGGAATTCTATTTGTGTACACAAAATGTTCAATGACATATATGTCACTGGATTGATATGATGATAAAATGAGATATGTATAAAGAACTGAGCACAGGGCCTGCTACACAGTCTATTAGAGGAGACAACATGCAACCAGCTATGCATCAGTTAAACTGGACATAATAAGTAGTAGGAAAGTATTGCATAGCCACAGTAGATGTACCACTACAGGAACTCAATTTTATCTAACCTGACATTATTAGAATAACTAAAACCAACAAAAAGGAAGAAGTTACAATTAAATATAGAGATGGCTCTTTTTGGAGGAGAAAATAAAAGAGGTGATGGAAACTATTTTAAAAAGTGCATCCAAGGCAACAAGAAATATCATTTCATGGAATATTTGGTCGTCTTGTATTGTAACGCTCATTTGAAAAATGTGAACAAGAAACTTCTCTTAATCTTCTGTACCAAATGATTAATGAAACCAAGAAAAAAATTTAAATGGGTCTCAGTCCTACATTTCTTCTTTCTGGTGCACAAAAGCAAGAAAGGTGGTAAAGGTGGCAAAGGGTACTAAGAATCACATGTTATTTCACAGATTGACTTGGCCAAAAACTTCATTAGCAAACTATCTGTCTGACCAACAATGAACACTTTCATATTTGATTAGTCCACTCCTTGAACTTGGTATGTTGCAAGATGACACTCTAAGCTTCTGGCAACATGATAGAACCACTAGAGTTTGTGCTCTACAAGCATAGCTTTGGAGAATCCAAAGTTACCTCCATAGAAAGATGGGAGATATCTTCATATTATACAGGAAGAATATTGGTTAGAGAATAGATCTTTTATCAGCACTGTTTATGAGGAAGTCAAATCTCAGAGGAAAACAAATCTGGAATTTAACTTGCTTCAGAGTGATTAAATAACTTGCACCCATCTAATAAATAACAAAGTCAACCTTTTGCCACAGGACTTTAGATTCAAAGATCAATGTCCTTTCCAATATATCACACTGCTTTCAATATTGCATTGTGTTGCCTTGCTAAAGAGGCTATGGTAGAAGAACAGAAGCCTGAGAAATACCTGACAAAGTTTGTCTAAGAGCAAATACAAACATATTGGGGCTGAAGCCAAGATGGCAGAGTAGAAAGATGCACATTCTCTAGCTCTTCCTAAACAGCCTATAAAATACCTGTAAAAAATGACTAAACAAATTCTAGAGCAGCATAAGCCACAAAATGACAGAATGAGAGATTTTTCAGTCCAAAGTAGCCTGGGAGGCTAAAAGGAAAGGTCTATCACACAGGGCATGGAGAGGAATTCAGGCCATGGAACCCAATCTAGCCATGGCTGTGTGGCACCAGCAGGAACAGGACCAGAACAGGCCTCTGGGATGGTATCCTCAGCAATAAGTGGTTCTCAAATCCCTCTACTAACAAACGCTAAAGATACTTCAAAGTGGAAAAGTTTTTCTCCCGGATGAGAAGGGAGCAGGGAGCCCCCCCAACCCTGGTCCCAGAGTGGCAGTAGTGGCTGTGGAAAGAGCAACCATTTTTGGAGCTGTACGCCTGAAATTCCTGAGGGAATTGAGCCACTGATCTGGGTCTCAGGCCTCAGTGGCTGTCCTGAGGTGAGGAAGAGTGCTGACTAGAGTGGTGGAGCTGGTGGAGACTCTGGAAAGGGAATTCCACATGCAGATCTTGGACAGAAAAGCTTTGGTAGCTCAGAGACCAGAGTGCATACCAGGAAAGGAATAAACTCCTCTCCTTTGATTATGCCACTATGTAGGAACTGAGAACTTACAAGTCCCTAGAGTATACCCTCATCTTGACAAAGGACTCAAAAGTCAAGAAAGAGACTGGGAAAATGCCCAAGAAAGAGAAAAAAAATAAGACTTTAGGTTACTTTTTAGAGTACCTATTTATCTTCCATCCTTTTAGATAAAGACAAACAATGTTTACCATCAGAGGTCTCCAAAATAGATATGCAATGATCTCAGGCCATGGAAGAGCTCAAAAAGGATACTGAAAATCAAGTCAGAAAGTTGTAGGAAAAATCGGAAAGAAAAATGAAAGTGATGCAAGAAAATCATGCAAAGTGAGTCAACAGCTTGCTAAAGGACACCCAAAAAATGATGAAGAAAGTAACACCATTAAAAATAGACTATCTCAATTGGCAAAAGAGGTTCAAAAAAACCAATGAGAAGAATGTTTTAAAAAGTAGAATTAGCCAAATGGAAAAGCAGGTCCAAAAACTCACTGAAGAAAATAGTTCTTTAAAAATTAGAATGGAACAGATAGAAGCTAATGACTTCATGAGAAACCAAGAAATTACAAAACAAAACCAAAAGAATGAAAAAAAATGGAAGATAATGTGAAATATTTCATTGGAAAAACAACTGACCTGGAAAATAAATCCAGGAGAGACGATTTAAAAATTGTGGGACTACCTGAAAGCCATGATCAAAAAAAGATCCTAGACATCATCCTTCATGAAATGATCAAGGAAAACTGCCCTGATATTCTAGAACCAGAGGGCAACATAAATATGGAAAGAATCCACCCATCACCTCCCGAAAGAGATCAAAAAGGAGAAACAACAAGGAACACTGTAACCGAATTCCAGAGTTCCCAGGTCAAGGAGAAAATATTGCAAGCAGCTAAAAAGAAACAATTCAAGTATTGTGAAAATGCAATTAGGATAACACAGGATCTGGCAACTTCTATATTTAGTGATTGAAGGACTTGGAATATGATATTCCGGAAGTCAAAGGAATTGAGCTTAAAACCAAGACTCACCTACCCTGCAAAACTGAGTATAATAGTTCAAGGGGAATAAAATGATCATTCAGTGATATAGAAGACTTTCAAGTATTTTTGATGAAAAGACCAGAACTGAAAAGAAAATTTGACTTTCAAACACAAGAATCAAGAGAAGCATGAAAAGGTAAACAGCAAAGAGAAATCATAAGGGACTTAGTAAAGTTGAACTGTTTACATTCCTACTTGGACAGAATATATTTGTAACCCCTTAGACTTTTCTCAGTATTTGGTTAGTTGGAGGGATTACACACACACACACACACACACACACACACACATACACACACACACACACACACACACATGCACGTGCATACACACATATATAGACAGAGAGCACAGTTTAAGTTGAATAACAAGGGATGATACCTAAAAAAAATAAAATTAAGGAGTGAGAGAGGAATATATTGGGAGAGAAAGGGAGAAATGGAATGGGGCAAATTATGATTCAAAAAAGAGGCAAGGAAAAACTTTTTCAATGGAGGAGAAAAGGGAGGAAGTGAGAGGGAAAAAGTGAAGCTTACTCTCTTCACATTTGACTTAAGGAGGGCATAACATACTCACTCAATTTGATATGAAAATCTATATTACACTACAGGAAAGTAGGAGACAAGGGGAGAAGTGGGGTGAGGCGGATGATAGAAGGGAGGGCAAATGGGAAAAGGAAGTAATTAGAAGTAAACATTTTGGAGAAGGGACAAGGTCAAAAGAGAAAATAGAATAAATGGGGGCAGGATAGAATGGAGGCAAATATAGTTACTCCTACACAACATGAATATTACGGAAGTCTTTTGCAAAACTATATATATGTATATAACCTATATTGAATTGCCTGCCTTCTCAACGGGGATGAGTGGGGGGGAGGGGGGAAGGGAGAGATGTTGGAATTCAAAGTATTAGAAATGATTGTTGAGAACTGTTTTTGCATACAACTGGGAAATAAGAAATACAGGTAATGGGGTACAGAAATCTATCTTGCCCTACAAGAAAAGAGAGAAGATGGGGATAAGGGAAGGAAGGGATGTAAAAGAATGGAGGGCCTACTGAGGGATGGGATAATGAAAATGGAAAGCATTATGGGGTGGGGAGACAGGATAGATGGGGAGAAAATTTGAAACTCAAAATTTTGTTTAAATGAATGTTGATAACTATAAATACATAAATAAATAAATATTAAATTTTTTTTTTAAATATTTTAAAAATTGCATGGGGGAAAGAGGCCCTGTGATTTCATCATGGTGAGATCAGTTAATGAAAAACCTACTTCCACTATTATAGATAAATAATTATTTATAAGTTAATGTCTTTTTTTTATTAAATAAATTTATTTATTTAACTTTGTACATTCATTTTCACAAAATTTTGGGTTCCAAATTTTCTCCCCATTTGTCTCCTCCCCCTTCCCAATACACTGAGCATTCTAATTACCCCCATAACCAATCTGCCCTCTTCGATCATCTCTCCCTTCCCTTACCCCATCTTGTCTTTGGTCCTGTAGGGTCAGATAACTTTCTATTCCCCATTACCTGTATTTCTTATTTCCTAGTAGCAAGAACAATACTCAATGGTTGTTCCTTAAACTTTGAGTTCCAACTTCTCCCCATTCCTCTCTCCCCACCCATTCCCTTGGGAAGGCAGGCAATTCAATATAGGACATATTTGTGTAGTTTTGCAAATGACTTCCATAAGAGTCCTGTTGTGTAAGACTGACTGTATTTACCTCCATCCTATCCTGCCCCCCATTCCTTCTATTCTCTCTTTTGATCCTGTCCCTCCCAAAGACTTTAAATTGCTCCCTCCTCCCCTTGCCCTCACTTCCATCATCCCCCCCACCCTGCTTATCCCCATCTCCCCCACTTTCCTGTATTGTAAGATAGGTTTTCATACCAAAATGAGTGTGCATTTTATTCCTTCCTTGGTCAAATGTGATGAGAGTAAACTTCATGTTTTTCTCTCAGCTCCTCTCTTTTCCCCTCCACTAAAAAGTCTCCTGCCTGCCTCTTCTGTGAGAGATAATTTGCCCCATTCCATTTCTCCCTCTCTACTCCCAATACGTTTCTCTCTCACCGCTTAACTTCATTTTTTTATGATATGATCCCTTTCTACTCAATTCACTCTGTGCTCTCTGTCTGTCTGTGTGTGTGTGTGTGTGTGTGATCCCACCAACTACCCAGATACTGAAAAGTTTCAAGAGTTACAGATATTGTCTTTCCATGTAGGAATGTAAACAATTCAACTTTAGTAAGTCTCTTATGACTTCTCTTTGCTGTTCACTTTTTCATGCTTCTTCTCATTCTTGTGTTTGAAAGTCAAATTTTCTTTCAGCTCTGGTCTTCCCATCAGAATGCTTGAAAGTCCTCTATTTCATTGAAGGACCAGTTTTTCCCCTGAAGTATTATACTCAGTTTTGCTGGGTAGGTGATTCTTGATT
>CM053773.1:71677467-71697127 GCA_028658325.1 Potorous gilbertii
GAACTATTTTCTTCAGTGAGCTTTTGAACCTCTTTTTCACTTGACTAATTCTGCTTTTGAAAGCATTCTTCTCCTCATTGGCTTTTTGAACCTCTTTTGCCAGTTGAGTTAGCCTATTTTTCAAGGTGTTATTTTCTTCAGCATGTTTTTGGGTCTCCTTTATCAAGGTATTGACCCGTTTTTCTTCCTTTTCTTGTATCTCTCTCATTTCTCTTCACAGTTTTTCCTCCACCTGTCTAACTTGATTTTCAAAATCCTTTTTGAGCTCTTCCATGGCCTGAGCCCATCAGATATCTATTTCAGATGTTTGGGATACAGAGGCCTTGACTCTTATGTCTTTACCTGATGGTAAGCAGATTTCTTCCTTGTCAGAGAGGAAGGTTGGAATGATCTGTTCCCCAAGAAAATAATCTTCTATGGTCTTATTTTTTTTCCCTTTTCTAGGCATTTTCCCAGCCAGTTCCTTGACTTCTGAGAGTCCTCTCTACCCCTGACCTAGGTTTGCCCAGCTAGTGTTTGGGATCTGAGATTCAAATGCTGCTCCCCAGCCTCAGGGTTTTTGGTGGCAGGCCTGGCTCCTATTCAATGGGAGCTTAATTTCTGGTGCTCAGGTGGGGTCAGGGCTGCCTCCCAGGCTCAGTTACCTCAGGGGGTTTATGCAGGGACCTTTTGTAATGGAGCTGCCGAGCTCCTGCCTGCTCTGGGAGCCTCTGGCCACCTGCTGCCTCTGCCACTGCCTCCCGACGGGGCCTGAGTCCCGGAAACACCCTGCTCCCTTCTCAGCCCATCCAGATGTCTCTTTCACTGACTTGTGCTTCTGTGGGTGAAGGGTTCTTCGCAACTGCAGGAGATTCCGTCCCTGAAGCCTGCTCGGATCTGCTCAGTCCTCTCAGTGCCACATGGCCAGGGCAGTGGAGGGCTCTGCTCCTGTCCAGTGTGCGATGGTCCTTTGGGTTCGGTTTTTCAGGGCTCTCTGGAATGGAAATCTCCTTCACCCCATTGCTGCGTGGCTCCACTGTTCCAGAATTTGTTGGGAGTTCTTTTTATAGATAATTATGCGCTGTGGGTTTGGAGCTAGCATATGTGATTCTTTCTACTCCTCCATCTTGGCTCCGCCCCCCTTCATCATTAATTCTTTTGGATTGTCTTGGATCATTGTATTGCTGAGAATAGCGAAGTCAGAGTTTTTCAATAATTAATAGTGCTATTACTGTGTACAATGCTCTCCTGGTTCTGTTCACTTCATAATATATCAATTCATGTAAGTCTTTCCAGATTTTTCTGAAATTATCGTGTTACTCATTTCTTACAGTGCAACAATATTCCATTATAATCATGTACCACAGCTTGTTAATTCATTCACCATTTGAAGGGATCCATTCAATTTCTAATTCTTAGTCACCACAAAAAGGACTGCTATAAATACTTTTGGACATATATATCCTTATCCCTTTTTTTGGATATCATTGAGATAAGACCCAGCAGTGGTATCACTGGTTCACAAGGTATGCATAGTTTTAGAGCCTTTTGGATTTAGTTCCAAATTGCTCTCCAGAATGTTTGGATCAGTTCACAACTCCACCAACTATGCATTAGTGTCCCAGTTTTCCCAAATTCCCTCCAACATCCAACAAATGGATGACAATACAACAATTCAGGAGTCCAGTCTTTGGGGGTCATGACTTTGTGAATCACAGTACCAGAATTCTGTGATAGGAATTGGCTCTGCAATTTTTTATTTGCTTCACTTAAGGTACACAAATAATGACTGTGAGCATTGTCAAAATTTGATCATTTCAAGCTGCGTTACACGTCTGACTCAAGCTAGAAAGAGCAATTCTGTGAATCTAATCTATTAGGATATTTATTTTACAAATCATATAAATTATTAGGAAAATCATAATTGCACACCTGCATTATTTATTAGTTCAATGATCTATTTTCAGTTTTATTAATCTCTCCTTTGGTTTTCCAGACTACCAATTTGAAGTTTAATTGGAGATTTTTATTTTGCTCTTTTTCTAGTTCTTTCTTAGGTGCATACCTGGTTCATTGATTTGCATTTTCTCTGTTTTATTGATATAAGCAATTATAGGTATAAATGTTCCCCTAAGTACCACTTTTGCTGCATCCAATAAATCCTGGAATCTTTTCTTATTGTTGTCCTTTACTTTAATGAAATTATTGATTGTTTCTGTGATTGGTTCTTTGACTCATTATTTTGGATTAGATTAATTTCTAATTAATTTTTCCATGGTCCATTACTGAATATAATTCGTATAGCATTATGATCTCAAAAGGATACATCTATTATTTTTTGTTTTTCTGCATTTGGCTATGAGCTTCCTCTATCCTAATTCATGGCTAATTGTTATATAGGTGCCTTGTATTACTAAGAAAAGGTTCCTGTCTATTCTCATTCAATTTTCTCCAAAGATAAAACTTTTCTGGGAATTTATTTGCCTTTTAACTCTGATTTATTTTTTGGCTAGATTTATTTAGTTCTGAGAGGTAAAAGTTAAGGTCACCCACTAGCATAGTTTTATTATCTATTTCCTCTAGTAACTCTTTCAACTTCTCCTTCAAAAATGTATATGCTATACCATTTGACGCATATAGATATGACTTGTTGTCTATGGTACCTTTCAGCAAACTATAGTTATGTTCTTTATCTCCTTTAATTAGATATATTTTTGTTTTTGTATTGTCTGAGATTATGATTCCTACTCCTGCTTTCTTTGTTTCAGCTGAAGCATTATAAATTCTGTCATCAGCCCCTTACCTTTATGCTGTGGATATCTCTCTGATTAAGATATGTCTCTTGCAAACAACATATTGCACTATTGTGGTATTTTAATCCATTCTGCTATCCAATTCCATTGTAAGAGTGAGTTCATCCCATTCACATTTATAGTTTTGATAAGTAGCTTATTTTTCCTCCATTCTATTTTTCCTTTGTTTATCTCCCTCTGTCCATTACTTCCCCCACCCCACCTGTCCTCACAAGTGTTTTATTTCTGATCACCACCTTCCCCAATCTCCCTTTCTTTTTATCAGTTCTCTCCCCTCCTTCTATGTCCATATGCAACTGTGTGTGTGTGTGTGTGTGTGTGTGTGTGTGTGTGCATGCACGCACACGTTATTCTAGGTTCAAGTCTTTACTTCAACATTCACTGAGGTCTACTAAGTTCAGTATTTCTACTTCTGGTGCAAGGTGGCAGTGAGAAGGAACCTTTTGAATTCCCTCCCAAATTTCCTGCCAAATAACTAGAAAACTGCCTCAGAATTGATCTAGGAGCAATAATGCAGCTTAACCAGCAAGGCAGGAAAGCTCTATCTCATTGGGGTGGGGAATGATTGAGGTTCAAGAGCAACAGCAGCAGCAACAACTAGTCTTGCAGCAAAAGGCCTGAAGCAAGACTGAATCTGAGGCAATCCACCAGTGAGAAGCTATACTCTTGTTAACCAGCAGCAGCCCTCTAGGCAAGTGAGCGGTCTATGAAGCACAGAAAGAACCCACCCCAATGACCTCACTGGCAGCATAAGCCACCAGCAAGACTTTGATCTCATTGTTGACCAGTAGTGAAGCCCAACCTCAGGGTTGAAAAATAGCGAGACCCCACTCCAGGGGCCTGACTACAAAGAAACTATGTTTCCATAGCAACCCAGCACCAGGGTTGTATCCTGGGGAGGATCAGCAACAAGATTTCTCCTCCAGGGCCAGCCACCAGGAAGATTCAGTTAAGGATAAAAAAAGAGTGTGGCACTGGCCTGAAAGAGTAGTGTTAGATGCACTAAAACTCAGAATAATCTTCACCTGGTAAAGAAAGTTAAAAAAAAGAAAAGAAACAAAAAAAGTTCTGTTTCAGTTACATTAGGAGAAAAAGGAGCATAAAAGAGGGGTGAGGAACTGTGCTTTTGGTACATGGGATAATAAGTGACAAAAGAGAAAAAAAATAATTGGTCAATCGTTATTTTTTTTGTTTTCTCTGCAAAACAAAATTATTTTTTATCCTGGAAATGATGGAACAAAAATTAATACATAGTTGACATAAACATAAGCAAATAAACAATAAAAGATGATCTTCTTTTCCTCAATGAAATCATATTAACTGCACCTGATAAACTACATTATGAGATGCTGAAGGAATTGACAGATATTATTGCTGAGCCACATTAGATATCTTTGAAGAAAATAAGGGAAAACCAAAGATGCAATACGATTGGTGGTCCTCATTTTCAAAAAATAAAAATAAAAAAAACTAAAGACAACAGAGTTAACAAGCTGCTTGACTAAAAATTATGGGGAAATTCAAAAAAGAATCATAAGAGAGATGTTTGGTGAAAATCAAGATAAGGGAGGATGATGGCAAAGAGCCAATGTAGTTTCTTTGGGAACAGGGCATGCCAAACTCTCTTTCCTCTTTTGACATAATTACAAAATAGATGATGAGAATTCTAAGAAATGTAGTTTACCTGGATTTTAGCAAAGCTTTTAATAATGTTTAATTATGTTAATTATGTTTTTCTTTTGAAGAAGTTGGAGAATCTGAGGGTGTAAACAGGGGCATGAATGATAGCTGTATTTTAGAATTTAAAGGGTATTATTTGGAGGAGATATTGAACTTGTTCTTCTTAGCCTCAGAAGGCAGAATCAGGAGCAATAGGTAGAAGTTGAAAAGTTGAAAAGACTCCAATTTAGGCTTGATGTCATGAAAAAAGGAAAACAGAAACTTCTTAAAAATTACATCTGTGAAAAATAATGCCTTGAGAGGTGATGGGTTTCCCACTCAGATTTCTTTCTTTAGAGGTTCATCAGCTGTTTATCTAGCATGTTGTAGTAAAGATTCTTTCTTGATTATTCATTGAACTAGATGGCTGCTGAGGTCCATTCCATCACAAATCCTATAATTCTTCTTTTTTCTTTGTTTCCTGGGTTTTCAAAGTCAAATAATTCATTACCAAGTGACTGGTATACTGAGGATGAGTCCTTCTGGACTTAGCTTGAAAAGTAAACAAATACTAGTATCTTAGAAAGCAACTACATTCTGTTGTTGAAAGCATATGTGAAGCTTTTTGCACAGGATAGAAGCTACCGAAGTTTCTGTGCCACAGACATAGCCTTCAAGAAGTAGACTCAACAAGCATTTTTCAAGCACTTAATATGTGTCAGGAACTGTTTTAAGCACTGGTGATCCAAGGAAAGACAAAGGGACATAAACTAGGTTATAAAGAATTCTAGGTCATCTCAGTGCTTTGATGAGAAGTCAGAAGAGGACTTTGTAGTCTATTTGAGAGCTTACATAATTTCCCTGTTAATGTCCTCTAAAATGCTTGTTGTGCTGCTAATATGTTTTTGCAATTTATAATTTGAAAATGAATATAGCCATAATACTTTCAATTCTTCTGAGTGTTCAGTCAAAACATCAACCCTTTCAAATGATTGTGCACACAATATTAATTTTTCCCTTCATTAAAGGCAGAATAGAAATGTCAAATCCATTAATTGAATAAATAAGCATAAACTCATTTAATAGCTTTTAAATTCAGTTATATCAATTTTCCCATTTCAATGTACATTTTAATCAAAATATTATTTTTTTATACTCAAGTTAGTTTTCAGTGGGGGAAAATGGCAATAAGAACATGGGAGCACTATCAATAGGAGAAATACAAACTAAAACAATTCTAAGGTACTACCTCATACCTATTAGATTGGCTAATAGGACAGAAAAGGCAGATGAAAAATGTATAGAGGATTTAGGAAAATTAAAATACTAATGTACTATTGGTGAAGTTGTATTCTGAATCAACCATTCTGGAGAATAATTTGTAACAATGTCCAAAGGGCTATAAAACCATACATACACTTTGACCAAGCAGTACCACTACTAGGTCTTCATTCCAAAGAGATAAAAAACAAAAAGGAAAAAGACATATGTGTACAAAATATTTATAACATCTCTTTTAGTGATGGCAAAGAATTGGAAACTGAGGGTATAGTCATCAATTGGGGAATGGCTGAACAAGTTATTGTACATGATTATGATGGAATACTATTTTGCTTTAAGAAACAATGTGCAGGATACTCTCAGAAAAACATACAAAAATTTACATGACCTGATGCAAAGTAGAATGAGGAGAACAAATGGAAGATTGTACACTGGAACAACAATAATGTATGCTGATCTACTATGAATAACTTAGATATTTTTAGCAATACTGTAGTACTTATGATGGTTCTGTCCATCTCTAAAGAAAGAATTAATAGAGCCTCAATGCAGATCAAAGATATACTTTCTTATTTTCTTTATGGGGGGGAATGTGTCTGTGTTTTCTTTCACAAAATAACTTTCACGTAAATGTGCTTTGCATAACTGTACATTTATAATCTAATTCAAATTGTTTGTCTTCTGTGGGGGAGGGAGGAGAAGGGAGGTAGGGAGGGAATTTCAAAATCAAAATTTGAAAACAAGAACATTAAAATTACTTTCACATGTAATGAGGAAAAATAAAATATCAAATAAGATTATTTTATAGCATCTATTACCTCATATATCAAGGCTTTTCTGCCTTTTATATTTTCCATCTTATCACTTATCACTGGTTCTTCCAAGAGTCACTTCCTTCTAACTCTCCTTGAAAAGTACTTGTTGATTGATTAATTAAATTATTTTTTTTAAATTATAAAACCCAGTTAACACTGGAAATTCTGAGAAGCAGTTAGTGTAAAGTTACACTTTTGATGAAACTAGAAATTCTTATTTTTTAAAGTAACATGCTATTTTTTCTGTTTTTTATTGGGCTATGGTAACATAATTAAAATGGCTAGAATTACAAAGTTAAATTATGGTAATAATTATACACTAATCAAACTATCAAAGAAATACTTCATAGATTCTCTAAAACAAGTTTTTGTAGAAACCCAAGGTTTAGCATGTCAAGGGAAATAACAAGAAAAGATAGATTTGAAAGGAGATAGTACTGACATTTTTAGATTATATGATAAAGTAGTAGTAATCAGAACTATATGGTGTTAGTTTAAAAAAAGAGAATCGATCAATATAAATCATTAGAAGAGGGAGAGTCAACAACAATGGAACTCAATAACCAATGTTTCATAAATCTGAAAATGAATTAATAGAAAAATACTGAAGAAAATAAAACCTTAAGACACAGAATGAGCCAAATGGAAAAAGAGGTACAAAAGCTCACTGAAGAAAATAATTCTGTAAAAGCTAGAATTGGGCAGGTGGAAGCTAATGATTTTATGAGACATCAAAAAACAATTATACAAAATCAAAAGAATTAAAAAATAGAAGAAAATGTGGAATATCTCACTGGAAAAAACAACTGGCCTGAAAAACAGATCTAGGAGAGATAATTTAAGAATTATTGGACTACGTGAAGGTAATAATCATAGAAAGAGCCAGACATCATATTTAAAGAAGTTATCAAAACAACTGCCCCAATATCCTAGAATCAGACAGCAAAATAAAATTGAAATAATCCACTGATATCCTTCTAAAAGAGATCTCAAAGTAAAAACTCTTGGAAATATTATAGCCAAATTCAAGAGCACTCAGGTCAAAGGGAAAGTATTTCTGAGAGAATTCTGAGAAGATGGTGTAGTAGGTCAGAAAATTCTAAGTTCACCAGGTTTCCCTCACAAGACCAAATAGTACCTAGAAACAAACATAGGGTGGTAAAAATAAACAAGAGCTGGGGAAAAACAGCAGTCCTCCTGGGACAACTGGAGAAGAACAGAAGAAAAATTCCACCATTGAGGTTTGGTCCCTGTGAAAACTAAACATCTCCAAGTTAGTTCCACTAAAACAGAAAGCAGTGAGCCCTGAGGATACCATTTTCACCTCTGGGGAGTCTGGTATCTGAGTAAGGAAAGACTGATGGAACTTCTACTGATGAGGGACCCCAAACCTGACTGTGCTGCTGAGATGCAGCTTTGGGCAAGAAAGAGCTAGCACATACCCCATTAAAGCAGGGATGCCATTGACTGTGAGCACTTACTGGAAAGTGGAGTTCCTGGTTTCTGCCAGAGGGGAGAACTGAAGAAGGACCTGAGACCAGAGGCATATAGCACCAAGGTGACATTCTTAGTGCCTACAGTGGCCATGAATATCCCAGCACAATTCTGAAATGTGAAATACAGCAGACTCTACACATGCAAGGCAGAGCCAAAACACTTATTCAGATACCAGAAAGCCAAATCCATCATAGTAACAAATATCTATACATAATAACAAAACAGAGGAAAACACCATCCCACAAAAACACTCATGAACCTAGCTGTCTGTCTCCTTTCTCTCTCCCTCAGTTCTCATTGCTCTGACCAAATTTCTTCTCAGTTTTGCTCCAGCCCTGACTCTTCCTATTCCATGTGACTTAGATTCCTAAGACTCAGGCTTTCATGTGACCCAGGCAGGTCATATATGCCTATTAATGAATGGATAAGATTTTCCCATTTAAATTACCATTATAAAGCACTATCCTCCATACCCCAGAAGTAGAAATGATTACAATAAGTTGCTATAAATAAAAATAATAATAGTAAAAGCTAACAAACAAAGAAGAATCCAAATATAGAAAGTTACTATTGGAATAGAGAATACTGGGGCTCATTTTCAGAGGAGGATAATAAAGCAAAAATAGCTTCTCCTACCCCATATGATCACCTAACCCAAAAGAATTCATAGAAGAATTTTAAAAAGACTTTAAAATCAAATTAGAGAGACTGAGGAAAAAGTTAAAAAAAAAAAGAATAATCCAAAAAACACCAAGAAGATTGTGAAAAGAAAGTTAAGCAACTGGAAAAGAGATTCAGGATCTTAAGGCACACAATGACTCCTTGAAAATTAGAACTGGGCAAGGTGAAAGCCAGGGACCAAGAAATAACAAAACAAAATATAAAGAAAAAAATAGAAGAGAATGTAAAATATCTCTTAAAAACAATTGAAGAAAATTATTGTGAAGAATTAGAACAAGAGGGGATAATAGAAGTGGAATACATATTATATATATATATATATATATATGTATATATATATACATATATATATATATATAATTTATATACACACACAAACACACATACATACATACATACATATATATATATATATATATGTATCACCTTCAATGAAGCAATCCTTCAAGAAAAATCATAGGTAAATTCTGAAATCCCCAGCTCAAGGAGAAAATTTTTTTGAGAAACAAGAAAAAAAATTCAAATATGGCCGAACTACAATTAGATAATTAGAATCACATAAGACCTACCAGTGACTACAGTAAAAAGGCCACAGGTCTTAAAACACTATATATGAAAGAGAAAAAGAACTGGGGTTGTGACTGAAAATATCATATTCAGCAAAACTAAACATAATTCTGAAAGAAAAAGAAATGGACATTCAATGAATTGCCAAATTCTTTTATTTTATTGCAAAAAAACCTTAACTTAATTTTTAAAAATTGACATATAAGACCCAAGAGCAATATAAGGTAAACATCAAAGACTAATTACAAGGGACTCAATAAGGACAGACTACTTATTATTATACAAAGAAATGTAAACTGTATGTCTAAGATTGTAAATAATAATTGGTTATTTCAAAAGAAAGATTAGGATAGAGCTGAGTGTGATATAAACCTAGAATATAATACTATATAAGAAAAGTTAAAAAGAATAAATATCTAATTCAAAAGAGGTAGGAAAGGAAGACTTGATAGAGAAATTTGATAGGGGAGGAGGGCTGGTAGTTCCTGAACCCAACTCTCATCTGGAATGGGTTAAAGATTGAACAATACATATAAAATTCAGGAAGAAAGAATGTAAAGATGATAGGGAGGTATAAGAACATAAGGGAGGGAATTTTAGAGGGAACTCTACTCACATCAAATCTGAGTTAAAGAGAGAACAATATGTACACTTAGAAAGGAATAAAAGCTTTCTAAATTCATAAAGCAATAAAAGAGTGAGGAAATTGAATGAGGAAGGGTATAGAAGAGTGTCTAGATTAATGGGATAAGGGAGAGATCTTTGGTGGGATTAGGTAATAAGAGGGTAAGGTAGCAGGAAGAGGTAAAGTAGTGGAGTTAGGAAGGATAGGAAATGAGAGATATACACAAACATAAAATAAAGATTAGGATTGGGATTCATTAGAAGAAAAGCAAGGTGGTAATCATGATTGCAAGCAAAGGTAAAGCTAAAATGTATTTAATGAAAAGAGAAAAATAGGGGTACTACACTGTATGTCAGCCATGTTAATAAACATTGTTTTAGACTCTTTAAAATAATTAGACAGTATAAGGTTGGAATATTGCTGTGGGGTAGGAAATTATGAGTTGGTGGACTTAGAAAAATATAAAAAACTTGAACTTATTGAGGAATATGTTATTCACCCTCAGAGAAACAGCAAACAAGTATAGTACAGTGATACAAAGATATATATATGAATGCACAGGCCTATATTTCAGTATGATTGTAGATACGTAAGTATTATATATGTATGAGTATGTAAATATATGTATGCATGTATATATGTGTTTGTGTGTATAGGTCTGTATGGGTGTGTATGTATATAAACATATATGTGTATATATAAATATATGTATTATATAGAAGTGAGTATGTGCGTGTATCCACACTTAATTGTAGCCTTCTTGGGGGAAGGGGGAAGGAAGGGGAAAAGAAAAAAGTAAAAAGTACACAGAAGAAAACAAAAGAAACCTTACAGGGAAGCAAAGAAAAGATGGACAGTTCTGAACTGTGTAATATTTATTATATAAGCTTCCTTGAAATGGAAATTTATTGCTGTATACTTTTAATCCACTTTTATGTTCTGCTGTGCACATGGCAATGCTTTATTCCCCTTTCTTATTTTGTATTTAAGTTTTAGTATTTAAGTTTAAAATGTTTCTTTTTCTTTTCTGTTGTATATTAAATTTTAGTGTTTAAAATAAGTTAATAAGATAAAAATATTAAAGAGAGAATACTTCAAGAACAAAGAAAGAAACTATTCATATATTTTGAGGTTACCATTAGGATCACACAATATTTAATAGAACCATGTAAGAGAGGCAGAGGGCTTGGAATTTTATCTTCTGGAAGGCAAAAGAGCTGTGATTACAACCAAAAATAACCTACCCAGAAAAACTGAGTATAATTCTGCAAAGGGAAAAAAAATTGACATATAATGAAATAGAGGTCTTTCAAGTACTCCTGATGAAAAGACCAGAGGTAAATAGAAAATTTGACCTTCAAATATAAGACTCAACAGAAGAATAAAAAGGCAACACAAATGAGAAATCATAAGGTATTCAATAATATTAAATTGTTTACCTTTTTATGTGGGAAGATAATGTATGTGAATTTTAATCACATCATGATTAAAACACTTAAAAGGAGTCTACATAGAATAAGGGTGTAGAAATGAGTTGATTATTTAAAGATGATATAAAAAATGAAGGGTTGAGAAAGAGGGATGACATGAGAGAAGAGGGATGGTAGAAGAAGAATGCGGAAATTATATCACATAGAAGAGGCATATAAGAAAAAACTTTATAGTGATGGGTAAATGTGGAGGGCAGGCAATGCTTGAATCTCACAACTAAATCAGTTCAAAGAGAGAAATATATTATATGTATATATATAATATATGTACACACATATATATACAGATGTATATACACACATATATTTATATATAATATATAAGCATATGTATGCACACATATAGGAAAATATAAATATGAGGAATATCATATAAATATGATAATAGTAAGGGTGAATAAAAGAAATCATTAGTCAAAAGTAAAACAGACTTTAGAGAAGAAACACAGAAAGGAAAAAGGAAAGAAAATAGGCAAGATGGAAAAGCACAGTTAGGAAATCTGACTGTGTAGTTAGATTTGATGAACTTGCCCATAAAAAATAAATAAATATCAGAATGGATTAGAAATCAAAATCCAATAATATGTAGTTTACAAGAAACACACTTGAAGAAGAGTGCCACATTCAAAGTTAAAATAAGGAGTTTAAAGCAGAATCTACTATGCTTCAGCTGGGGCTTAAAAAAAAAGGTGGGGGTAGCAATCATAATCTCAAACAAAGCAAAAGCAAAAATTGACCTAATTAAAAGAGATAAGCAGGGAAACAACATCCAGCTTATAAGTGACAATGAAGTATATCATTACTAAACATATGTACCAAATGGCACACCATCCAAATTCTTAATGAAAAAATTAAATCCAAAACAGGAGAAAAGAGAATATTTAAAACTGTGGCAATGGGGGAATGTCAATCTTCTCATCTCAAAGCTAGATAAATCTAAACATAAAATAAATAAGAAAGAAGTTAAGGAGATGAATAGAATCTTATAAATATTAAATATAACAAATCTCTGGAAAAGATTGACTGGGAATAAAAAGGAATATACCCAACCTCTACATCCACTGGAGCAGTGAGGTTGAGGCAAGAGCGGGGACTGTGGCCAGAGCAGCCTTCCCTAGCTGGAGTTTAGAGGAGAACAGCCCAGATGTCCCTTATGAGTGGGCTCCAACACAACATGTATTTTGTACATGGTGGAGGCTGAGGAGAAGCACAGCGCCATCTTTTCCACTTGTGTTTCGGAAAACAAAAAATTAAAAGCAAATTCTACTTTGAAAGATATTATATCCCCAAAGCTTTGGACACCACAGCCTTAGATATGACATCCTCCCTCACCTAAGTGTGTCCCCCTCGCCTCTTCCTCTGCCCATCATGTCCTGGCCAAATCACAGCTAAATTGGCCTTCCTGACTCCAGAGCATATCTACTCTCTTGTGGTTGAGTCTGAGCGAGATTCCAGTGGAGGGGGCTCCACCCTGAAGCAGAGTTCTGAGGGATGGGGGTCCTGAGCCACTGTATGGAGGGAGGCAACTTCCAGTATACATAGCATGATCTAGACACGATTGAGGTCTTCTTTACCAAGAGTATCAGGGAACTGAATTTTCTATCCATGAGACTGCTGTGTGTCAGGGACCAGGTTCATAGTTCTATTTTCCCATGGCAATGCAGCATACCAGGGCCAGATGAGCTGCTTCTACATTGGCCTGGGCACCCGCATCAACTGCCACATCTTCTCTTATAACTACTCAGGCTATGAGGAGAGCTCAGGAAAACCCTGGGAGAAGAATCTCTATGCTGACACAGACGCTGTGTGGCACAGGCCCTTCGAACCAGGTACGGCATCAGCCCAGAGAACATCTTCTTGTACGGGCAGAGCATTGGAACAGTGCCCACTGAGGACCTGGCCTCATGCTTATGTGTGTGCTGTTGTGGTGCTGCATTTCCCCCTACCTCGGGCATGAGGGTGGTCTTCCCTGATACCAAGAAGACTTATTGTTTTGATGCTTTCCCCAACATTGAGAAGGTCTCCAAGATCACATCGTCTATGTTGTGATAATCCATGGCACTGAGGATTAGTTGATTGACTTCTCATATGGACTAGCACCGTCTGAGCTCTTCCTGAAAACTGTGGAGCCACTTTGGGTGGAGGATGTTGGGCACAACAACATGGAGCTCTATAACCAGTACCTGGAGCACCTTCGAAAGTTCATTTCACATGAACTGATGAACTAGCATAACTGAGGTCCCCAGAGAATCCCTTGGACCAAGATGGGAACACAGGCTCAGGGAACACAAGGGGAGCTTGGAACCACTACTGATGAGTGACAATTCAACAGGGTCAGACTACTGGAGGATTGGGAAATGGGAAGAATTCCCCACCCCTGAGCTTGCCTCTCTAGATCTGGTGCCCATGGCCTCTACTGACATCCACTCCCCTTCCAGAAGACGGGAGGGGCAGAATGACCCTCATCTTTCTTCCCATGAAGTCCACAGTGATGTCCCCAAACTGCTGTTAACACTAGGGCTGCCCCCACCACCTGGGAGAGGTCGGACAATCCAAATCCCCTTCTCTCCTACTTTCCTTCCCTCTACCAGGACAATAGCAATAATCCATCTGCCAAGTGTGGTAGGGGAAGATCTCAATGGCTCTCACCCTTCTCCACATTGCTCACCCCGTATCCCAAATTCCTGGGAAGGCAGTGACTTCATGAGAAACACCTGTCCTCCCTCCCCTTACATCTCTCTCTGCCAGTCAGGGAGAGAAAGTCCTACTATACTCCAAGCCCCAATGTGGCTCCTTCCCAGCAGAGAAATTCAAGATTTCAGACACCCAGACTCCCCTTCCCCACTCTCTCCAATATGCACAGATATATAGATAGAGGGTAATATATCTGCATTCATTCTGGAAGCAAAAATAAAAAAATTTCAAATTTTAAAAAAAGTATATATACCTTTTCCTCAGCTGCATATTGCACCTTTGCAAAAAAAAAAAAAAGACTATATATAAGGGTTTAAAAACCTCAAAACTAAAAGCAAAACGGCAGAAATATTAAATGCACCCTTTTACACCATAATACAATAAAAATTCCATTCAATAAAGGGCCATGAAAGCATAGGTGAAAAACTGGAAACAGAATAATCTAATCCTACTGAATGAATGGGTCAAAAAGCAAATAAAAACAATAATTTCATTAAAGAAAATGGCAACAATGAAACAATTTATCAAATTTTGTGGGATGCAGCCAAAGCAGTACTTATGGGAAAATTTATAACTCTAAAAAGAAGATCAAAGAATTGACTATGCAACTTAGAAATATTAGAAAAAGAACAAATTGGAAATCCCCAATTTAATACCAGAATGAAAATCCTGAAAATCTAGGAGGAAAATAATAAAATTCAAAGTTAAAAAACATAAAACTAATAAATAAAATTAACATCTGGTTTTATAAAAAAAAAATAAAACTTATTGGTTAATTTGATTTTTCAAAAAAAATAAAAATCCTATTTATTCTGCTTAATTCTAAACTCTTTTCCTTTGTAGTATTGTACTGTTGTCCCTGAAATATATAGTGACAAGGACGAGCTGTGAGATGTGGTCTAATTGAATATTATAGTCTAAGACCAAGACTCTAGGCATTATTCCTTTTTCATCCATTGAATTACATTATGGAGTTTCCACAGTATTTTAGAAATTCATGTAATCAACAAAATATCATCTGCAAATAAGAACCATTTGAAGATCTATAGTGAATTCCATTTGAGCTTTATGACAGAAATCCTCAATGACACCTCTGGTATACATTTTTTTCTTTTATATTTACTAATTTTAGTCATTAAAAGGCTGTCACATGAAGTTGTCTTTGTTGCTACATCAATCTTGTATAATTTTGGTATATTCAAGGGAAACATTATTGGAAGGGAGTCTTTAAAGAAGCTTTTTTATTTCATTTAATTCTTTATTTTTCATAGTCAAGCAATAATCAAAAAAGGAATTTATATTTTCTAAGCAACTACATAACTGTACAGATGTGGACTCCTATAAAATATTGCTTTCAGATGCCTGTGTTTTTTTTTTTACTTTTTGAGTCACAATTAGTAGTTATAGATTTTACTATGTACTTTAAAAATGTATGTTAATTTTACCATGTCTTTGGTAATGTCTTTAATTTTTTTTAATGCTTATTGAATTTAATTGCATTGCTTTGCATTGCTGAATGGAAGATTAAAACTCTAGAGTGGATGAACATCTCACTCAGGAGAGAAGAGTCTCTCTGGGAAATTTTTCCCAGAGACACTGATTCCTTTGCTACCAGAGACTCAGGAACAAGACACGCCTCCTCTCCTCACTTCAAATAAAAGGCCTTTCTTTTCTGGATCATTAACAATGCCCATCCTAATATAAAAATGATATACCCATCTCTCTCTCTTCCTCCATCTCTCTCTATTACATATAAGATGCATATCACTTAAGAGACTAAGTTCTGACAATATTAAAATGTTTGTGCTAATTCTTGTGACCTGCATTCAATTTGGTAACCATTGGTAAGAACATCAATTTGACTGCTTTTGTTATGTTGAACCATTATAACACCATCACTATCCAAAATATTGGGAAGGGGATGGAAAGTTAGGGAGCCCAGCTGATGGCTTTTCCTCACCCTCCCCAGTGAATGGTTCCCCACTCACTACCTTCATCTCTCTGTCTCAAGGTTCTCATTGGCCATTCTGAGCATGCCATTGACTAGAACTTTGCCACTTTCCATCCCCTAAGTATCCATGCCTAGAACCCCATGCTCTCACCCCCAAATGCACATATACTGGCAATCCCTTCCCCTCTCCCTCTCCCAAGTCCACATTCATATCCTCAATTCCATTAGATGGATTCCATCCAATGTGTGCAGAAGAGACATACTCCAAAGATTGTGGATTGGGAACACCCTGGAGACTGGCCATATGGAAAAGACTGAAGGTCGCCTGGCTGAAGGGGATTGAAGGTGAGGCAGAAACAGAGGGTTTGGGATGGATGAAGGGCAGAAGATTAGTAAGTCATTCATCCATTCTCCAGGGTGGAAATTAGGTGTCCAATGGGGAGGCTCAATGATATGATGATGACTGGATCAAAGACAGATGGTGAAGATCCCTGATGATATCTACATGTATCCTCTGGAGTCCCCAGGTAGAGGTAGAAAAGCAGAAAGGGAAAGAAACACCAGAAAAAAGAAGGGGCAGAAGAAAAACAAGAATAGATAACAAGCAGCCTAATTCACAAGAGTTAACCAGGAACCACCCAAGAAGAAGCACAAAAGGAGTCCGGTCTTATGTGTTATTTAAGTGTGGCGAGTTTGGGACTTCCTTCTCTTCCTGTTTATCCTTTAGCTCTTTCAGTCTCTGTCGAGCAAAGTCCTCAAACACAATATCATCATCATTTGTATCAAGCTCTATGAGATTGGTATCTAGGGGCACTTCATTCTCTGGAACTTCTTGAAGCACAGGTTTCTCCCTGGGCTTCGGGTGCATCAAGTTGAAGGGCAGTTCTACAGTCACATCTCTGGATGCGAGACCTCCCAACAGGCCACCCCGGGAAAGAACCAGCTTCACTTTGACTTTGTAGGACACAATGATTTGCAAGACCTCTTTATTTGTGCTATCCCTTAACCTGAGGGTACTAGAAGCCAAGTTGGTGTCTTCATGCTTCAGTTTGCCATCCAATGCCAGGCCTCTCTTCTCACGGTTGTTGTCCAGGAATGGGGTAAGAGTGTAGACTTTGTAGAATGTTGAACTTGGAGCCACCATGTCATTAGCCTCTTTCACAGCCACAGGACATTTGTACTGTGCTGTACTGAACAGGCATATTTATTGGCTTACTGAAATTTTTATCTTTCTCACAGTCTTATTGGTGTAGTGGTGACATGGACGTTAACACTGATGGGTTCCCCGTGGTAGTAGATCTCCTTGTCCAGAGAGGCCTCCAGGTGCAGGAACTTGTCAGACATCAGAAACTGACGAGTTTTTTCAGCTGTGGGCTGAGGGCCAGGCCTCTCCGGGGCATACTGGACCTTCTGGATAACCAGGCGCACAGAATTCTACTCATGAGTTTTCTCCTCCAGATTTTCCACACAGAAGGCCTTGACTTCATAATCCACACCACAGGCCTTCCCTGTTTCCTCAAGCCCTGACTGAAGTGTCACTGAGCAGGGCAAGTTTGGAGGGATTTCAAAGGTGAAGGGGTAGGCTGATGAGTCCTTCTTGGAGCGGAGTAAGGGGCCTGCCTACAGGAGCAGGTGGGAAGGACTGAATGTTGGCCACAAGGAAGTCCTTGCAGAAGATCAGGTCCAGCGCATCCAGGTCTTCCAGGCCATAACGGAAGATGCAAGTCAGAGTCAGGTACACTCTCCTTTCCTTGAGGTACTTGGGATCCACCAGAACCACACCATCGACAGGATCGACGAAAACAATGTGGTCCACAAAGTCTCTCTTTCCCAGGTAGACTGTGAGTTTCCGTCTGGACTTGCCTTCTTGAAAACTCTAGTCATTTGATCACCCATGGTCCTGGTGGCCAGAGCCACAGCTGGAAAATCCCCACGCGGGAGCTGTTCTTGCCCTCCTCCTCCCTCTTCTTCCCCCTCCTCCTTCCCCTTCTTCCCCCTCCTCCTCCTCCTCCGTCCCTGCTTGCTCCCTTCCCTCTCCCAGCTCAGGCTTGGGCTCGGAGTGTCTTTCATTTTCTTAAAAATGAACCTAGAAATTCCCAGAATCGTGTCATCACTAGCATGATCCTTTTCTGTGAATACTCGGTCTAGTCCAACGATTTTGTTGTTGTTTTTCTTTTTCTTTGCTTTTATTTAGTATTTTATTATTCCCAGTTCCATGTGAAAACAATTTTAACATCTGTTTTTAAAACTCTGAGTTACAAATTCTCTCCCTCCCTCCCTAAATCCTATATTGAGGAGGCAAGCAATTTGATATAAGTTATACAGGTGTAGATATGAAAAACATATCCATAAGAGTCATGTTGTAAAAGAAAATAGACCAAAAAACTCAAGGAAAGTAAAGTTTTAAAAGTCTGTTTCAGTTTGTATTGAGACACCATCAGTTCTTTCTCTGGGGATGGATAGCATTTTTCATCTTAAATTCTCTGTAGGGCTGAGAATAGCTGTGTTGTTCAGAGCTGATCATCTTAAAATATTTTTGTTACTTTGTACTGAGGTATGGTTCATTTTGCATCAGCCCATGCAAGTCTTTCCAGGTTTTTCTGAGAGCATTGTGATCATTGTTTCTTAAAGTGCAATAGCATTAAAACATAACAACATCACAACTTGTTCAGCCATTCACCAGTTGATGGGTTTCCCCTCAGTTTCTAAACCTTTGCCCCCAGAAACCAGCTGCTACCAATATTTTTGTACATGTAGGTCCTTTTCCTTTTTGTTTTTATTTTTTATCTCTTTTTGGATAGACCTACTAGGGGCATTGCCTAGATCAAAGGGTCTACATTGTTTTATAGCCCTTTGGGCATAATTCCAAACTGCTCTACAGAATGGCTGAATCAGTACACAATTCCACCAATGGTGAATTAATGTCTCATTTTTCTCAAACCCCCTTCAACATTTGTCATTTACTTTTTCTATCCTATTGGACAATGTAATAGTTTTGATATAGTAACTCAAAATTGCTTTAGTTTGCATTTCTACAATCAATATTGAGAGTATTTTTTAATATGGCTATATGGCTTTGATTATTTCATTCAAAAACTGATCCTATCTTTAATCATTTATCAACTGGAGAATAGCTCTTATTTCTAGAAATTTGGCTCAGTTCTCTATATGAGAAATGAGGCCTTTATCAGAGAAACTTGCTTCAATTTTTTTTTCACAGTTGCTATTGCTAAGTGTATTTTCTTCCATCCTATTTCTCCCCACCCATTTATTCTATTCTATCTCTGCTTTCACTCTGTTCCTTTTCAAAACATTTTTGCTTCTGGCTACTCTTTCCCCAAATCTGCCCCCTTCTATCTTCTCCTTTTTTCCCCTTCCCCTCTCACTTTCCTGGAGATAGATTTCTATATGAAATTGAATGTGTATGTTATTCTCTTTTTGAGCAAATTCTAGTGGAGTAAGGTTCACTCACTCCCACTCACCTAACCCCCTTTCCCCTACAAGGTAAAAGCTTTTTCTTATCTCTTTTATATGAAATAATTTACTCCATTCTATCTCTCCCTTCCTTTTTCTCCCAGCACATTCCTCTTTCACCCCTTAATATTATC
>CM053773.1:71697627-71715417 GCA_028658325.1 Potorous gilbertii
ATATAAGTTATGCATACAGTGACAAGTACCTGTTGTATGTGGACAGAGTTTTATTGAACTTGGAGTCAGAAAGACCTGCCCAGATATCCTGCCTCATACATTACTTGCTGCATGACTTTTGGCAGCTACTTAACTTCTCTGATTGTTAGTTTCCCCAACTTAAATATAGGGATAATAGCACTGATATGATTTTTTTTCTGGGGATCAAAGGAAATAACATAAAACAAAACAGTTTGCAAACTTTAAGGTGATATAGAATCTACTAAAATTATTTTGCAAAGACAACATATTACAATAGAAGGGAGTTTCTGCTCCATCTAAGTATTTGAGAAGGAAAGGAAATCCAAGCAGGTATTTTTAATTTGGAGATAATTTCTTTAAATGGTTTATAAAAAAGAGAGGTAAGGTTACATGGCATAAAATGCCACAGGAAAACAGAGGTTTTGAGGAAAATGGGAAGCTCTGGAAAATGAAATTTGGAAGAAACAAAGATGAATAATTCTAATGTGGAGGAAATGGATGAGCTGGCTAAAGATAATGATATGTATATGCATAGGGAGCTAACCAAGTTTGCTGGATCAAAACATAAATGTCCTGTACTTTCTCAGTGATCTCTCTGTTTTATAGATCTAGTCATCATCATTTTTGTTACTAAAACTTAAATATACAATAAGTAAAGAAAAAGAAACATATTATAAATTTAAATATTGAAACCCAATACAAAATCAGAAAAGAAAAAGAAAAGCATGTCATGCTTAGCAGAATGTAAAAGCATATTCAAAATATGTAGCAATATATTTTCATTTCAAAAAAGTCTGTCCAATAAACACTTTGCATTATGTTGAGAGCAGTCCATCTTTGCTTCCTTGTAAGTTTTCTTTTGTTCTCTGTTGGAAACTGTTTATTTTGTTCTTTATCCTCTATTCCTCCTACATCATCGAACACTACAATTAAGTACTGATATATTTATGTAGATATGCACTTACACTTATACATATATAGACACATGCATGCATACATACATATGTACATAGACATACTTTCCCTAACAAATTCAACACCCAAACTTTTTATTTTATGTTTGTGCATGTCTTTTATTTCCTATCCATAATAACTCTTCTACTTTACTTCTACGCACTACCTTGCCCTCCTATTACTTAACCTACTCTAAGGATCCCTTCCTTGCCTCCCTTTCCCAATTCCCTTGACCTATTCCTTTCTAAAGATACTTCTCTTATTCCCATTAGTCTAAACAGCCTTCTGTAACTCCTCCTTAATCTATTTCCTCCCCCTCCCTTTACAGACCCTTCCCTTATATTGTCCCCTGTCCACATCCTTTAGCATTTTATTTCTTTTTGAATTCCAAAGACTTTATACTCTTCTAGATGTATATGTATTACTCTTTCTTGAACCCGTTCCTGATGAAAGTAGGTTTGCAGAACTAGGAGCCCTCCTCCCCCATCTAATTCCTCTGTGTTGGCTCTTCCTGTCATACCTCATTTATATAAAATAATTATTCTTTTTAACTGTTCCTAAATGATTTTGCTTTTTAAAGTGATATCATATTCAGGTCTACTCCAATCCTTCTTACAAACTATGCAATTTCTAATTACAATTTTAGACATAAGTTTTGCATCTTACTTACATAAAAGGTAAACAATCTGTCCTTATTGAGTCCCTTATAATCAGTCTATAGTTTTCATCTTATCTGGATGACTCCCTAAATTATATCTATAAGCCTAGTCTTTCTCTTGAGGTTTACTTATACTTAGCTTTTCATAGACTTTTGCAAATGGATAATACCTAAAACCACAAAAATCAAATACAAAAAGAAAAAAGGAAGAAAATCTTCCACTACCATAGCTGAGACCATAAATGCTTTAAACAATCTTATCTTAATGTTTTCTCTTGAAATCTATCAGATGCTGTATTATAAATTTCAACAATCACAGACCAATTTGCCAATTTTACATTAGTACTGAATGAAGTGAAAACCTAGCAGTTGAGCAGTTAGTAATTTCTAGTTATTGGATAGTTCAAGATGAATGTCACACAGACATGTAAAACTCAACATGTCCAATAATAAATTCATTGTCTTCCCTCATCTCAAATCCCAACCCTCTTCTACACTTTCCTATTTCTGCCAGAGACACCATCATTCTTCTAGTCACTTAGAATCCCAAACTATGTCATCCCATATTTCTTACTCTTTTATACCCAATAAGGTATCAAATTTTCTTGTTTCTTTCATGACAATGTTTTTTCTAGGCATGATCTTCTTTATATTCACTTAAGTCATTATTTTAGTTCAAATTCTTATCACACATCATTTTATTTTAACAGACTATTTAAATAACTTACCATTTACTCTTCCTCCCATACATGTTTAGAATTTTAATATTTAAGAGTTCATAGATAACATGTGTTCATAAATAACATGAACACAGGATCATTTTTTTTATTGTTCTGTTTTGTTGGTTTTAGTACAAGGAATACAACAGGGAGGAGATGAAGAAGAAAGAAGAACTTATGATTTCCTTTAGGTGAGAATATAGGAATAAGAGCACATAAACAGGAATGGATGGAGATTTGCATAATGAGGGTTGTACACATTAAGAGAGAGAGAGAGAAAGAGAGAGACAGAGACAGAGAGAGACAGAGAGACACAGACACAGACACAGACACAGAGAAGTAAAGTATAACAACCAGAGACTAAGGGGTGAACTTGAAGAGTGAAGAGGAAAAGACAGAATAAAACAATTCAATTCAATAAACTACTAACTTCTATCAGATCCAGACTCTTTTTCTACCCTCTTCTTTATTTGTTAAGATGTGCATATGTGTGTGTGTGTGGGGGGGGTGTTAAGAGAAAAGTAAGAAATCAAAGAGGAAAGCTACATATAAAATGCCACAGTGAAAGAAATTAATTTATCTATAATATGAAAGAGCATAGAAGATAGATTAGAAAACAGAAGACAACCAGAAATTGTTGATAAGAAACATACATGAAACTTAAAGATCATCACAGTTAAATTGAAAGGCTAGTGCAAATTTATTATCCTGAGAGAAATTAATAAAAACAACAGTAGGAAGCATAATATCAGATAAGGGAATAGTAAGAAATAGACATGGTTTCCAAAGACAAGTAGGGAAACTATATTATGATTAAAAGTCTGATAGATAATGAATTATCAATATGAATATGAATCTCAGACACTGATTTATTCATTGAATGGCATACTATCTAAAACTTCAGAGGAAATTTTAGTGGAAATATAGAAATAAACAGCAATGAAAATTATAATAGTTGGTGACCTTAGGATGCCCATTTCACATCTAGAAAAAATTAGCAAATAGAAAAATAAGAAATTAGTTAATAACTTAAAATAATTTTAGGGAAAAAAAGTTATAAAAGATACCCAGCTAGCAATTTCTGAATTAGAGCAGAAAGAAATACACATCTCTCTGAGTAGTGCAAGATATCTTTACAAAATTTAATCAAAAGCTAAGGCATAAAATCTCATAAATGAAGGCAGAAACTAGAGATATTAAGCACATCCTTTATTGACCACAACACAGCACAAATTGAAACTTATTAAGGGCCTTTGAAGAAAGGATTCAGATTTAAGTGGCAATTAATTAACCTTATAGGGAATTACATTAATGGAGCAATTTGCCAGAACTTTGGTGATACAGCCAAAGCAGTACTTAATGGAAATGTGTATCTTTAAGTATTTCATCAACAAAAATGTAGAAAGGTAGCACATTTTTAAAATCCCAAGGTAAAGGCATATTGTAAGGACAGTCAACTGTAAAAGACTTAGCAACTTATACCAATGTAATAGTCAAAAAATTCCAAAGAACACACGATAAAAAAATGTATCCATCTAACTAATTAGAATTAATTAGGACTCAGTGCAGATTGAAATCTTTTCCCCTTATTTTCTTTCATTCTTTCATTCCTTCCTTCCTTTCCTTTCCTTCCTTTCTTTCTGCAACTTGTATAATGTGTAAATGCAATGTTTTGCAATACTTTATATGAATAATAAATATCATTTTTTTGCCTTCTTAAGGGGTTGCAGAGGGAGGGGAAGGAGAGAGAGAATTTGTAACTGAAATTAAAAATCTGAAAAAGTTCCTCCCATAAGATACCAATACAAAAAATGATTAATTCTGAAAATCAAGGAAAATGCAAAGAAAATTGAGAAGGAAAGAATTTGTTTAATTATAAATGATAAGTAGAATTTATAGAGTACCATAAGGTCCAAAAATCTTTACAAATATTATCTCATTTTATCTTGACAACAATTCTGGGAATATGTGTTATTATTAACTCCATTTTATAGTTTAAAAATCCAAGGCTCAAAGTCGTTAAATAATTTGTTCAGTTTCACATACACATCTTGCACTGTGACCTTAGTGTCAATCATTGATCTAATTGAACTTAAATACTCCAAGACTTCAGGTCCATCACTCTATCTACTGCTCCAAAAGGAACTGTTTTATGAAAGTAAAAAAAAAACCTGATAGAATAGATGAACAATTAGTCAAGCTGATGGATGAATGCAAAACTGTTTGTTAAGTTCAAACTCAGACATATCCTGTTTTTCATCTGATTAGAAGGAAAAATTAAACTTCCTCATATATTTTATCTTACTCCACTAGATCAAAACCCCCTCTTTCCCTCTAAAAAATCCTCAGTAAGCTTGTAACACTTAACATTTTCTTGTTTTATTTTGATATAATACTAATTACATTATCTATAACTGTAATTTAATATTTAATATTTAAAATAATAATTAGCATATTTTATAATCAATTTTTACCTATCAATGGCAAGTTATTTTTCTGAACTTGATGTAATGGATAATTAATTTTCTTTTTCCTCTTTGGACAATATAATTTTCCCAAAGCTAAACTTATTTAATTGACTTCTTGCTTGGTATCTACTACTGAATATAATAGCTGTCTATCCTTGGTCAAGTCTTTTACTTTTTAAAGTCTTAGTTGATAGGTATAATGATAGAATCTTAGATTTGAAAGATACTTAAGATGTAAATGCAATCTTATTCAGCCTAGAGTTAGGCAACATCCCCATCATGGCTATAGACTTATTCATCACATTTCTACATTTTTGTCCTTATTGTTACTTGTTGTCTTCCGTAATTTTCAGTCATTTCTGACTCTTCATGACCCTATTTGGGGTTTTCTTGACAGAGATATTAGAGTAACTTGTGATTTCATTCTCCAGCTCATTTTACAGGTGTGGAAACTGAGGCAAACAGGGTTAAATGAGTTACCCAGCGTCACGCAGCTGGTAATGTCAGAGGCCAGACTTGAACTCAGGAAGAGTTTCCTAACTCCAGGCCCTGAAACACTATCCACTCCATCATTTAACTGCCCTGTTTCTGCATAATGATATCCATTTAGAGAGCTCTAGCTACCTCTAAAATGCAACCCATTGAAATTCTGGAAATCTTCAATTTCTAGGAAGTGTTTGTTTTCCTTATATCAAACTTTAATCAATATCTCATAACTTCCGTCCATTTCTTCATTCTATACACCACCTCAGTGATATAGCCAAGTAAAAGAAATTGAATTACCTTTATACATCAAATTCTTACCAATGCTTGAACCAGTCAACATGATTTCCTTAAGACTTTAAATTTCTGGAGTAAACATTCCCAGTTATTTCACCAATCTGTCTTTCTTAGGCATGGTTTTGAACTCTCTTTTATCCTATCTTAGTTACTCTATGTGAACTTTAGCTTGTCATTTTATCTCAGAAATGTGACTTCTAGAGTTAAGCACAAAAAATATTTATTCAGAATCTATAAATAGTTATTAAGTACCTACTATGTACAAGCCACTGTGCTAAGCACTGTGTTTACAAAGAAGGACAATATGGTTCTTGTCCTCAAAGTTACTACAATTTAATGGGGAAAGAAAAATAATAAAAAGTTAAAATAATTGGAGTAGTCCCTAGAATGGGGGCCTGATGAACTCTTGTAGATGAGTAGAAAACAATGATTTATAGTTTATTTAATCTTGCAGAATTACGACTTTTGGAGCTCATGAAATCCATGATTTTAGCAAATATCATTACACAATGACAGCATTAAGCATGAATCTCCCTTTTCTTGTTCTGGCCCCTAGAATTGAGTTAATTCTGACCTACATCATGTTAACTTTCCTGATTGCTTTGCTAAGTTTTATCTTTAAACTCAATGGTATCCCTCTTTTGATTATTTCCAATTTATTTTGCATGTACCTTGGTTGTACATAGTTGTTTACATGTCTCACCTGGCCCACTGACTGTGAATTCCTTGGTGGCATGGATTCTTTTCTGTCCCTTTTTCTATCTCCAGTGCTTAGCTAGTACACAGTATTAACTTTTAAATTGACTGATATTTTTCTTAACCCAAGTATGCTATTTTATATATTTCTATTAAATGTACACTTATTAGATTTGTCCCATTTTTCTGATTTTATGTGAAATGTTACCTATCCCTCCCATTTCACATGCTCAATTTCTTCACATGTATTTATTAGAAGACCTTCTAGATCTTTTCCAGATCTAAAATTCTATGTAATTCTTTAAAAAAGGACAAATGGGTAATTTGGAAAACTAGCAACAAAGAATCCTATCAAATGGAATTAATGGCTTTTTGACATTATTCTTATATCTCTGTTGCCTCTCCTTCTTTCATTCCCTCCCCAATCCTGCCGCTATACTTTCTGTTACTTCAGTCTGCTGCTTTTAAGTTTCTACTGTTTCTTTTCATACATTCCATACTTAATGTCCACAGAAAGATGTCATAACTATTTTCTACGCTTTTAATTAAGACTGGTTTTTCACCCAACTATTTGTTAATATCAGCTTCTGGAAGAATAAATTTCAGGACAGGAAATCTTTCAGGCCATTGTGAAGGTGGGAATAGCAATGAAGCTAGAAAATATTGAGGAATGATACAGAAATATCTTTCTGTTTTGTTCATCTAGGCTGTAGCTTGAAACTGGGAAATAGAGGTTACATGTAAGAGGGCAGACAGATGTCAGGAATGCAGCAGATCATATATTTGGAGGGGCCACTTTCTTTCCTAGGAGTTGCTCAGCTCAGCTCTTTTACTGCCCCCTCCTGTGATTAGCACAAGAGCTCTCTTGCTTCCCCATGTTTATTGTGCAGTCTTTTCCCAGAGGCAGGAGTTAAGAAGGAAAGAGTGAGACTCATCCTGGATTCCAAATAGCTTGGCAACCTTTCATAGTCTCACTATATACAACACTGGCACAAATCCACATTGATAAAGAGGCATTTCCTCAGGCTTAGGTGCAAAATCCCATGGGATTTCACATCAAATCAAAGATGATGCTGAAGGCTTCTATCCTCAGTCACCCTTTGAAGTGTGAACATATCCAAGGCCAGAGGAGTGCTGAAATTTCTCCCCAGATAACCTTATTCATCTGGTAGCTTTCCTTTCCATGTCCTTGGAACAGTGCTGCCCTGATAATCTTCCTGGGATATAAAAAGAGATAAAGAGATAATGCACAAAGAACTTGGATTGCCACAAGGTCACTTTATATACTGTCATATCAAAATGTTTGGGAAGATTTTCACAACATCTTTTTGGAAAAAAATAGTACTACCTAAAACTATCATCACATAAAATCTTATTACACATGGTATTAAGTCGTCTGAGTAATTGATTCTATTCTTAAATCTTTCACATATATCTGCTTAATAAAAATAGAGAAATCTTGTACATCCATGACTATGCCTTTTTTATGCTGTCTTTACACTGGTGTTATTTTAATTTTTTAACCATGAGAGGAAAGGAGGTGTTCACATCTCCATTTTTCAGAAGAGGGTTTGTAAATACTTGAGATCTAACAAAATCTCTTGTTACCTTAATTTCTCAATGGGCTCAAACAATTCATCTGTTTTTTATCACCCAGAACAATTCTGTACTTACTTCTTCTAGACATTACAAGAAGCTACTATCCTTTGATCACCGCACATATGTGCTTGGTTGCCCAATATAATATTCCTATATAATTACTTTGACTGATTCATTGAAGAAATAAGTGACTTTGTTAACACTGGGTAGCACATGGATCAGATTTGCTGAAAGAGAATTAATATTATTTGATCTTACTAGCTATATCAATTACATTTCTACTATGTCAAACTGAAAACAAAATCTTTCCCTGTGTTCATTTATTCAAATAATGCACTGAACTTTCCATATGTCACAAAACTCTGTAGTGAATCCCATCTCTATTCTTCATTTTTTACATTATTGTTGCTGATTTGTTTATCAACCAAATAACTAGTCCATTTGTGATCAACAAGAGGTAGAAGAGGTAGGAGTGATCTATGGATTTTTCTTACCTCCCCCCTCATTCTTTTCGGAAATTAATTATTTAACAAGTAAAATAGCTGTTGTTTGAAAAGGTGGCCTTTTTTCTTTATGATATCATGCAGCACAAGAAATAACACATTTGCAAATAAAATGTTGTCAGGATAACAAGTCCACATACAAAATAGCCTCTAGTTCAAAGGACAAGAAGACAATTTGGCAAGATAATGATGGGGAGTAACTTCAGATGTCTCAATATTGAAAAAAAATCTTGTGAAAATTAATTGCATCTCTTGAATGTTTTGAAATAGCTAAATTGTATGTGGTTTTATTTAATTCATAACAACATATATGTCAGAAAGTAGAGGTTATATAATGTAGGATTTTTTCCTCACAATGATTTCTAACAGATTATCATTTTTGAACTCGAGCTGTTTTCTTAAACTTGAAAGAATAAAGATACAGCATAAATATATAGTTTCACCAAATAACTTTCAGGCCTCCTTGTGATTTATTTAAGGTTTCTGGGAAGCCTGGCAGGGGGAAGGCAATGGGATGGTGTTGTCCTTTGAATTGTGATTGTGTATAGATTTTTGCTACTTTGATAGATTTGACTTTTTAGAGTTTGTTAACTCTAATAAATGTTTTGTTTATGTCTTCCATGTGGAGAGTCTGTTGAATTTCACAATTCAGAATTGCACCAGAATATTCAAAGCTACCATAGGCACTGTGAATATCATGTTGGCACTACCGTGCTTTGAAAGATAATATTTAAAGGAGATCAACATAGCAAATAATCTGAATACAAATAAGTCAGATGTTTTATGTGATGAGCAAACTAGGCAGAAATATTAGGGGAGTATTGCTCAACAACACTTACAATAATTATTAGATCAACTGAATGGAAGCTTGATCTCAAAATAAAATACTCTGAATATCAGAAAAAGAGTTACAGTTTCCTTTGCTGAGGCAGGCAGCATAATTCCATAAAAAAACAGAAAATTAACAGAAAAAAGTGAAATGTTGACAAAAAGGGTCATGAACCTTCTTATGAATCTGATTCGTATAATTAGACAGTTAAGACAAAAGTGTTGAACCTTCTATTTGGAAACATGACATAAAAACTTTACATCTTAAATGACTATTGAAGATATTATTTCATAGTATAACAATAAATTCATTAAATGCCTAATACGTATGAAATACTAAATTCGTTAGGACTGGATAGTGAAATTCTGATGTAGCTTTCCACTCCATCAGAGGTTGAAAGAAGGATAAGACCCCAGCAAATTTAACTGTAACAAAGAGAATTTGGAATAGTTAGGTCATTGCAAAGAGGGGAGAATACAAGTTTCCTAGATGTAATGGCATTTGATTATGCTTTTAAAGAGTGTGCAATAATTCTGTCTGTTATGCAACTAAGATTTATTAATTGTTTACTACATACTTGGTACTATGCTAAGCACCAGGGTTGCAAATAAATGCAAAAATACTATCTCTTCTTCCAAAGAGCTCATTTCTAAATGAGGGAGGCAAGCAGATAACTATGTACATGCATTATGTATACAGTATAAATTGGAGGTAATCTTAGAAGAAAGGTGAAGAAGGACCAGAAAAGGTCTTTTAAGGAATATGACTGCCCTGAGTTTTGAAGGAAGTCAAGAAACTGTTAAGTGAAAGTGAGAAAGGAAAGTCAATGAAGAGCCAGAGGGGAGAGGGGACTATTGTGTACAAGAAGAAAGCCAGTTTCAGAGGTTTGTAGTATAAAATAGATAGGAAGTTGGTGGTGGGTATAAAAAGCCAAATAGAGAATTTTATAATTGGTTTTGGAGGAAATAAATACTATACGAGTTTAACTGAGTGGGGAGAATGTCAGACCCAAGCTTTAGAAAGATCACTTTGATAGCCCAGCAGAAATGGACTGGAGTAAGGAGAGACTTTAGGCAGGGAGGTTAGCCAGAAAGCTATTGAAATAATTTAGGTGTGAGCTATAGGACCAGTCTGCATGAGTGGAAAGGAGACTTATATCAGAGATTTTATGAGGGTAGAGATGACAAAGATTAACAAGATACTGCATATGTATAGGAAGAGCAACCGAGTAGACTGGCATTGTGCTTGACAGATTAGATAACTGGCAGTGCCACTGATATTAATAGAAAAGATGGGAGAAAAGAAAATGAGTTCTATTTTGCATATATTAAATATGGAAAGTCTATGGGACATCCACTGTGTGATATCCAATAGACAGTGGATGATGCAAGACTTGAGGATATTATAGGCATAAAGAACAGTTAGCTGAGATTCAAAGGTAGGGGAGCAAGGGTATGTCTTTAGGAAGAGTCCTTTTTTTAATATAGTATATGAATAGAGAGTAATATGATATAAAACTGGAAGATAAGGCAGCCCATAATTGTAGAGGGTCTTGAGTAACTAGTTAAAGATTTGAAATTTTACTAGGTAGGAAATTAAAAGTCTATGAAAATATACATATAGAGAAGACTTATTTAGTTCATACTTGTGCAAAGTAAATTATAAGGCAAACACATCTTAAAGTGACAATACTTGTCCTTAAAAGGAGTATATACACTTAAAGGCAATACCATATTTCCTAGTGTATGTCTCTCTCATTGGAATTCTACTGCTCTACTGATGATATAACTCTTTCTTGAAAACCAGTGTGATTCTGCCCCTTGTTTACTATCATAATTCACCTTGCCAATGTGACTGGGCTCTGCTGCTCACTCTTATACAAGAAAAGGTTTCAGCTTTCAAGAAAATAGGTCTTGGAGGGAATACAATAGGTGCCTAAGCTTCTTTAGAATAAAATAGCCAGGTCTGAAGTGATTGGGAGATATTCTAATTTTTCTACTTGTTTAGGTCCAGAATCAGATTGCTTTTGGAATATTTATGCCTTTATAAAGCTCTTGCACTCAGTGTCTACATCTCTGCTTTCCCTGTATAGTGTGTCCTTGGATATCTATGAGAATCTTCTACTTTCCTAGATCTTCTGGGGATCCAGTTTTCTGACTGAGGTTGCTCCTTTCCACATGTCTTCTTTTCCCCAAATTTCAGGTGCTTTCTATTCTTTCAGAATTTCCCTTTGCAGTCCTTTGTTATTACAAGATGCTCTACACTCCTTTTCCACACTTGTTTTCTCATTCTCCATTTTCCCCTGTGGAAGTAGCACCAGAGCATGTCAATTATCTAATAGAATCTTCAGAAAAGAACCTGAAATAAAGTGATGGAGAGACAAAGTTGATGACTGCTCAAACATAGGGTAGTGAATGTATTAATATACCCATTTTACAGATGAGGAAACTGAGGCTCAGAGAGTTGAAATGACTTGACCAGGATAAACAGTAGGGTACAAATATATGCCAGCTAACTACAAATTCATAGCTCTTTCTACATTACTATGAATTCCAGTTAGATTTCCTAAAGTTCAAAATAAGGGATTTATATATGCCTGATCCTTCATATTCAATCTCCCCTTTCTCCAGAATATAATAATGAACTGAAAAATTACATTTATATATTCACAGTTAGAGTAATTCGTAGCCCAAGGCTCTCTCTCACCTTTTCCTAGTCTTAAGGTACATGGTATCATTTTAGTTACTTTCTACCTTCTCCATCCAAGAAAGCACTGAATTTTTTTCCAGTCAATAAACTACTACTTACTTAGTGATTACTAAGTGTTCATTACCAGGTAATATGACAGTTATAGAAGAAGGTTTATGATCTACTTAGGAACTTATTAGCAAACATCTCACCAGAGTGGAGAAGTTAGTTATTTCCCAAAATTTTTGTTCCTAATCTTGAATTGAAGACTGATTCTTCACATTAAATCTCAGCCTTTTTCCCCTCTAGTGTTTGAAACCAAAAGTATATCCTTTGAGGGAACATTGACTTGTAAGACACAGAAAGAGAAAGAAGGGGAGAGAGAGGGAAACAGAAAAAGAGAGAGAGGGAAAGAGAGAGAGAGGGAGAGAGAGAGTGAGACAGAGACAGAGACAGAGAGTATGAGGACACATACATACAGACACATATTTGATATTTACATTTTAATTTTTGTCTAGCTAAGGCAACCAAAAAGATGGTAGTATAGTATAATGATAAGATCTAGATTTGAGGTCAAGCTCCTTAAATTTTAATACTAGCTTCATTAATCAACAATTTTGTGAGTTTGGGCAAGTCCCTTAATCTTTTCTTGAGTTCTTTCATCTATAAAATGTAGCTAAGATATTGAGATTTATAGACAATGATGAGAATTGGCAGGCTTTGTCAAAGAGTATGGCTTTTGGAGCGGTTGTGAGACACACTAGACAGGGAGCTACTGTTAGTGTTATAAAGTCTTGGTTTCAAGTCCTGCTTCTGACTTAAGCTGATGAATGTGACTGAGAAAATGGCAACTTCAGAATTATCTAACTCAAGTGACTCTCCAAGATTATAAATTGCTGTGAGATGCTCATATGCATTCTTATGGACATTTCCTGACTAGACATTTCCTAGCCTAAATCAGTGAAAAAGCAATCTTGGTCCAGTGGGCTCTTATATAAATACAAACATTCGTCATTAGTATAAAAATGAGTTACAAAAAGTGTACACATCTTTCCCTTCCCTTTATCCTTTGTACAGGTTTTTCTCCTTTAAGAGACACGGAGACAGATTTAATATGAGAAGATTAAAATAAGGCATGAAGTTTCCCACTGGTTGCTGTGGTCACACTTGCAACTTGAGAACCATTACACTCTTTCTTAGCCTGCTAAATGATAGTATTGAATAATATTTTATGAACTCAACTTAATTTTGCAATATGTTAATTAAACCTGGCGCATGAATTTGTAAATCCCAAAGAACAAGTGTACATAAATTTATCTTGGGCTTAGAATACTCCTGTAATTTTATACTCATTTAAAAATCACTGTAACGTCTGTGTAAACCAATGAGTTAGTATGATGTTTAAAACAGCCAGGATTTATGCAGTGGGATAGTAGTCTAATTTCATAGAAATCTCTCCCCCCACTCTTCATAAGTACAATTTAATTAAGGTTTCTGACTCCTCACCTATATTTCAAAAGGAGCCTGGACACTAATTGACTGATCCAGGCATATACCTCCCCCTTTCTTTAGCTCAGCATGGAGAAGCTTGCTTTTGCCTAATAAAAATCCCTAAGAGGTGGACAAGACTCACCTCTAACCAGCAGGACCTCATAATAACTCCTGGGTGCTGGAGTTCACAGTCACAGAGTTCTGTAAAAAATAGCAAAGGTGAGGAAGTGAAGCAAACACTTTCAGCTATTCCACAAACAAATGAAGGAAAAGGAAAAGTTAATATACTTCTCAGCTCAGAGAATTATTTTTCTGGTGTGAGAGTGAGGGTGCGGCTGGGATGGAAGATCTATTTTCATAAAGAAAGTCTCATGAGTTTCACACAGTGATAGTTTTTTGAAATGCTTTTCTGTACACATGATAGGTACTGTTTTAATTTGTTAAAGTTGCACCATGTAGAATTTCACATCTCTCACATCAGTTTAGAATAATTTCTTCTTGAGTTAGCCATATCGTATGATATTTTAAATATCCCAGTAGAAGAGAGTGAAAACAGTAGTTGACTAAAATGGAAACCCACACTGTAGATGCTGAGAGCATCTACACTGGAAGAAACCCTGCTGGATTAAAGCTGTTTAGATTCGTAGGTGAGTGGAGGGGTTGTTTTGAGAATATTTGAGAGTTTCTATTAGCTATATTTGTCTCACAGTTGTTGAGACTAAAGAAATAATTGCAATTTATGTCTAGGTAAAAACCACAAGTCTTAGGAGACTAACAGAATCACTTTGGAAAGGGATCTCTCTAAGTACTGTATGAAATTTATCTCAGTAACTTCTAAATGTCATTTCTCTTTACAATTTGGTTTACAATTTGGTTAGATTTTGCTTTTCCCTGCTATCAAGGTATTAAATTTTGTGTACAAAACACACTAAGAAGAACAAATTCTCCGTGCTCAGCTAATGAGAAACAGTAATAAGAAAACAACAGACAAACAAAGCTTTAAAGGAAAGAACTTGCCTCTGCCTTCATAGATTTGGGAGAAATCTGTTGGGTTCTCCTGTTATATTATTACTGTGATAAGGAAAGTGATGTTAGAATACATATTGGAAATGACAGCACTTCATAGTGGAATTCAAAATAAGGAGGTGAAAGCAGATCAGCCTTAGGTGGAAGGAGGCAACAGCTATTGTCAATAACTATGAACTCGATGACTTTCGGTCTGGATATTAAAATGTTAGTGTTCAATCCAGTTGAACAGATTTAAAAAAAATGGTCTTTATATTGCAGTTCCTTATTGCTCTTTTATGGGGGAGGGATGGTCAGAGATAGAGACATTAAACAGAAAGAGACATTAAACAGAAAGAGACAGAGGTAGGGACATCTAGAATTAAAGACACCAACAGCATTAGAGTATTATAGGGCAGCTACGTAGTCAAGTGGATAGAGTATCTAACCTAGAGTCAAGCAGGCTCATCTTCTTGAGTTCAAGTCTAGCTTCAAACACTAGCTGTGTGACTTAACACTGTTTGCCTCAGTTTCCTCATTTGTAAAATGAGCTGGAGAAGGAATGACAAACCACTCCAGTACCTTTGTTGAGAAAGTATCAAATGGGGTCATGAAAAAGTGGACATGGCTGAAAAATGAGTGAAAAATAACGACAAAAATCTTTTCATGTTAGAACAGTACAATATGGAGTGGGGGTGGGGTCTACGTGGGAATTTCATTGTCTTTCAGCAAGTATTCTTTGTTGAATTCCTGAATATGAGACTACCTTATGAAGGAGAGCCTGTAGGGTCACAGTCTGCTCTACTGAATCAAATGATTTTTAATAGTCCAAAAGCAATTTCGTGAAGTAAGATGTCATATTTATATTTCACTTTGCCGAAGAGATAACCACAAAATTCAGTTTTAAGTTTCACATCCAATATTGAATGGGAAATTGGGAAATGGGAAATAATTCAATAATGAATAGCTAAAAATGAATAATTAGCAATAATAAGTAAACATCAAAGTGTTCACAAGTACATTTCAAATTTCATAGTCCAAATTCAAATGCATGTCAAAAATTATATTTTGCCCCCTTGAAAATTCATGTTTCTTTTTATTTAATCCTTCTTCAACTTCTCTGTTTACTATCATTTTATACCTCCGGTGCCATTTATTATATGAGTCCTTTCCTGATTCTTCCTTGATACTCCCTGCTTCTTGATATTACATTGTTTTGCATGTACCTCATGTAAACTTACATTTCTGTATTCTAATTCCAGTGTATGTTCATTCTTGGCAGATACAAGTTTTTTGTGGGGGATGGGTGGTATACCTGGAGGCCAGCATAATCCTTTACACATTGAATGTGAATGGGATTAGATTCCAGTACTATCTTCATTTTTAATTAAAATTCCTGTTACTAATCTGAACTTCATGTTTCCTTTACCTTTAACCCAGATATTGATTCTATTCATTAAACTTTTCTACCTCACACTTCATTTAGCTTATCCCTTTGCCTCCAATTGGCCTTTCTACACTGTTTCCTCTTCCCTGTACAGCCTATATATTTACTCTTTGGAACTACAATTTGGTTTACTAAGTTCCTTTCCTCCAGGCATTCTGATGAATATACGGTCACTGGATACAGATGGCTCAGGAGAAAAAATGTGACCTTACACAATCCTCCTGCACTCAAAAGAAAGTCAAGTGCAAGTCATGTCATCATTTCTCCTATATCCTGATGTACTTTGAAAACGAAGGATGAGCACAGACCTGTGAGCAGACTGAGCTGCCTGAATGGGAACCCAATTAACTGGGAAACTTAGCTCATCCACTCCCTTCAGTCCCCTCCTCCTCTTCAAAGGAAGGTAAATTTGGATGACCAGAAGATGCTCAGTTAATTTGGGGTCTCCAGGCCAGATTCTTCCCTCCCTCCCTTCCTCTTTTCCTTCCTTCTTCCCTTCTTTCCAAAAACCTTAAACCCAGTACACTCTGAAGCCCATACATCGCAAAAAAATAGGTTACTGCCCAAACTCCACTTAATGTCTCTTTTCTGGACCTTCCTAACTTCAGACTGATTATCAAGAGCAACTGTTGCTCTTTACCTCCCACCTTCATTTACTTATTTTTTTTCTTTTGCTCATTAAAGGGGCTGCTCCACAATTACTTCTTAAAAGAGGCTTATTCACTCAATGGTTGTTACCTCACTTTAAGTGAGCACCTGAATAGGTCAAGGTCTCCCATTGCATCCTAGGGCTTTTCCAGTCATCTTGATGCACTGGATCCAGATGGCTCAGGAGCAGAGAGTGAGGCTGGTGACCTGCACAGCCCTCTCTGATTCAAAATAGTCAAGTGCAAGTCATGTCATTATTTCTCTGCTATCATGGACTTCTTTGAAAATGAAGGATGAACACAGACAGACAGACACGTTAATATATGATTATCATAGTGTACATGTCCCAGGAAGGCTCATAGTTTAAATTAATCTTAGCTTTTTAACAATGGAATAAACAAAAAAAGGTAGAAAGTTTGACAAGTGTCTGTTATAGTGCTAACTCTAGAGTTTCCAATACAAGGACAAGTAACAGGGCTATTAAAGATTAAGCAATGTCATGTGAGCTCATGAACCAGAGCTTAAAAGGATGAGAGTAGATCATTAAAAAAAAAATTAGAAGGGGCGGAGCCAAGATGGCGGAGTAGAAAGACTCACCTATGCTAGGTCTGAACCCACAGCCCATAGATTTCCTGTAAAAAGAACTCCTGACAAATTCTGGAACAGTGGAAGCCACGCAGCAACACAGTGAAGGAGATTTCCGTTGCAGAGAGCCCTGAAAAACCGACCACAAAGGTACCCCGGATAGACGGGAGCGGAGTCCTGTCCTGCCGAGCGCTCCCCTCCCCCGCCCCGGCCACACGGCACTGAGAGGAGCGAGCAGAGCCCAGCAGGCGTCAGGGACTTGAATCTCCGGCGGGCGAGGAGGTCCCACTACCCACAGACGCAAGGTCAGTGAGAGAGACGAGCTGAGAGGGGAGCAGGGGATCTCCGGGACTCGGACTCCCTGGGAGGCCGCCACTGCGGCAGAGGCTGAGGCAGCTCAGCCAGAGACTCCCAGAGCAAGCAGGAGCTCCACCCCAGCTCCACTACAAAGGATCTCTGTATAAACCCCCTGAGGGAACTGAGGCTGAGAGGCGGCCCTGCCCCCACCTGAGAACCAGCAGATAAGCTCCCATTGAATAGTAGCCAGGCCTGCCACCAAAAGCCCTGAGGCTGGGGAGCAGCATTTGAATCTCAGACCCCAAGCACTAGTGGGGCGGATCTAGGCCAGGGGGTGGAGAGGACTCTCAGAAATCAAGTAACTGGCTGGGAAAATGCCCAGAAAAGGGAAAAAAAATAAGA
>CM053773.1:71715917-71747451 GCA_028658325.1 Potorous gilbertii
ATTTGAAGTCAACACTCGGGGAGGGACAGGATCAAAAGAGAGAATAGAAACAATGGGGGGCAGGATAGGATGGAGGGAAATATAGTTAGTCTTACACAACACGACTATTATGGAAGTCATTTGCAAAACTACACAGATATGGCCTACATTGAATTGCCTGCCTTCCCAAAGGGAATGGGTGGGGAGGGAGGGATGGGGAAAAACTGGAACGTAAAGTTTTAGGATCAACTGTTGAGTATTGTTCTTGCTACTAGGAAATAAAACATACAGGTACCGGGGAATAGAAAGTTATCTAGCCCTACAGGACAAAAGAGAAGATGGGGTAAGGGAAGGGAGGGATGATAGAAGAGAGTGCAGATTGGTGATATGGGCAATTAGAATGTCCAGTGTATTGGGGAAGGGGGAGGGGACAAATGGGGAGAAAATTTTGGAACCCAAAATCTTGTGAAAATGAATGTAAAAAGTTAAATAAATTTATTTAAAAAAAAATTAGATTGAAAGTATCACTTCCGGATGGCCATAACTACCTTTTGAATATTTAGCTCTTTGAATGTCTCCCAATGCTACTTATTTGTATACTAACTATATTAATTCTTTACCCTGGAGTCACATACACCTGTGGCCTCTAATCACTACCTGTCTGTTGCTAATGGTAATTGGTCATTGGCCTCATAAAATTCCCTCCCTTTTTTTGGCCCTTTGTTACTGAAACTGTGATCATTTTCACAGACTCATAGAATCTCAGAGTTGGTAGTGAACTCAGAGGAAATTTTTAGTGCAGGTCATATCGAGAAAGAATTCATAACAACCTGAGAAGTGGTTGCCCATCTTTGTTCAGAGATTTCCATTGAGAGAGAACCTATGCCTTCCCAGGCAGCTCATTTTGATTTTAAATAGTCTAATTCTGGAGAAGACTCTGTCCCACCCCATTTCCTCACCATATAATGAATCCAAACAGGTTGCTCTGTAAGTGCCAGCTTTCATTCTTGTTACGTGTGCTGGATGCAAACAGTACCCTATTTTTCCTCTTGAATGGAACATTACTTCAAATATCTGAAAATAGCTGTTATAGCCTACCTTTGTCTTTTTTCCCCCCAAGTTTCACTATTCGAGTTCCTTCAAATGGTTCTCATATGAGATGACCTCTAAGAAAGTTTGTCACCTTCTTTGTTTCATTACTTAGATTCTTTTGAGATCTTAATGTATTTTTTAAAATCTGGATGCTAGAACGGTAATAATGTGATCTGGTTTGGAAAGACTACCAACTAATTTTTATAAACATTATGACACTATTAGTAGAATCATAAGATTGTATTAGTTTTTATTGTTGCCATATGCTATTGCTAATTTCTGTTGAGCTTGTATTCATCATCTTGCCTTCTGAAATATGGAGGAGGGGAGAAATACCTTTCCATCTGTAATCTACTGCTTTGACAATTCATATCATGCCTTGCCAGTCTGTTTCATATCTTGCTGTTCCATCACTTTCAGGTCTTCTTTGGCAAGAAACGAGAAATGTCATTCCATCTTAGGGTCCAGTCTTCTTATCTAGTCTCTCACTTCATGTCTTGAGAAAAAGGTGGGAATTTGATTCCAGAGCCTGAGCCTCCTAATGCCAGATAAGGATTACAATGTGATGTCAGATTTCAAAGGATTTTGACAACCTCCATGAATTTGTTCCTCAATAATCATCCAATTCCTCCTCAATCCATCGAACCAGTGTTTGTCATTCGAATTCTTTTCTCCAACCTCTTCTTCCTTATTTATTCCTATTTCTGTCTTCTCAACCTTCCCAATGTCCCAGTCTATACTACCTACTCCTTCCACTGGAATTCTTGTTCCATAGACAAAAAACTTGTTTTGTCTTAGTTCTTTTTCACTCTCACTTCTGATTCAACCTGGGACCTGGACTCCTACTGAAAGCATAGCTAGCCTGACCAACTTTAACATCACTGATTGTATTTTAACTCATTCCTCCCCGCCCAACCTGTAACTATGTACTGTTCTTAATAGGGGAGTTGGACTACTCCTTGCTCTACTTTGTCATTTCCAGGCTGTTTCTCTAACATAGTCATTCAGTTATCTCTCCTCCTTTGAGCTTCACTCAATCCATATCTAATGCTCAATCAAAACTCTGATAGCTACTGTTTCTAGATACTCCTTTCAAAAATTAGTTCATTGTTTGACTTATATTGTTTTCCTTTACCTCACTTCCATCCCACATAATAGGAGGCTGAAAGATTCATATTGACATTCCTGTAACTGTACCAACCTCCAATCTTATATACTGTTTCATTTTCTATGATGCGGTCCTCTTCTTCAATTCAGCTACACAAAGAGATGGTCATTTCCTTGATGTTACTCTTATCAATAAATGTACCACTTTCATTTTCATGAATTCTGAAATTCCTTCATTGGGCTGCAACCTGCTACTATTCCATATCTCTCTCCAGCCTTGCTACCCTAAACCTCATTCTTTGTCTTATCAAGAATGCCAATCACTTCACTCCTCAGGCCATCACACTCACTCTAACTATACCTTGCTCCCTTCCTCATCTTGCTCTCTTAGTAGAACAGTTCAACTTTACAACATTTTCTTCTCTTTAGTCCATTGTCCCTTTTCTAATCACCAAGCTTGCCTTGCCAAGCCTCATCCTGGAATTATTCTTACCATCCATGGTCTTTGTTCCTGTAAGTGTGTTGCAGAACAAATTAGAGAAAAATCACACATCTGTGTTGATTGAGTCCCCTATGAATTTATATTGCATAAACTCAAATGTCAGGGACTTATCTGAGGCAGAAGAGGTTAAGCAGAGGTAGCAAGAATATGCAAATGAACTATAAAAGATAGATCTTAACATCATCAATAACCACGCAGGTGTGGTTCCAGATCTAGAGTCAGACTCCCTAGAGAATGAAGTCAAGTGAGTCACAATAAAACTAGTGGAAGTGCTGGTCCAGCTGAGTTATTTAAGATCCAAAAAGATGATAATATGAAAATGTTGTACTCAATATACCAGCAAATTTGGAAAACTAAACAGTGAATTGCAAAAGATCAGTTTGCTTCCCAAAACAAGGAAGGGTAATGTCAAGGAATGTGCAAATTTTCCAACAGTTGAACTCATTTCACATGCCATCATGGTTATGCTTAAGATTTGCAAGCTAGGTTTCAGCAATATGCCAACTGAGAATGAACAGAAGAGAAGGCTGGTTTTTGAAGGGGCAGAGGAACTAGAGTTCAAGTGGCCAGCCTTCTCTGCATTATGGGAAAAGCGAGGTAAATACAAGAAGAACAACAATTTCTACTTCTGTTTAATTGACAACACAAAGCCTTTGACTGTGTGGAGCATAACAAAATGTGCTAAGACCTCAAAGAGATGAGATTATCAGATCATTTATTTTTCTCCTGAAGAACCTGTATGAAGGTCAAGAAGCGACAGAATCAAACATGGGAAAAATTATTGGTTTGAGATTGGAAAAGAAGTATGGTAAAACTGTATGTTTTCACCCTATTTATTTAACTCATATGCAGACTACTTCATGTGAAATGCCAGGATGGATAAATTAAGACCTGGAATTAAAATTGTCGGAGAAATATCAACAATCTCAGATATGAAAATTATACCACTCTAATGGTATAAAGAGAAATAGAATTAAGAAGTCTCTCCATGAGGGTGAAAGAGGAGAATGTAAAAGCTGACTTGAAATTTATCCTAAAAAACTAAGTTCTTGGCAATCATTCCAATTATTTCCAGGGAAATAGAGGGAACAGAAGTGGAAAAGTGTCAGATTTTATATTTTTGGGCCCATAGATGATTGCTTATGCCAACTGCAGCCATGAAACTAAAAGACAGTTGCTCCTTAGAACGCTATGGCAAAATATGAACAGAATACTAAAAAGCAGAGATATCAACTTACCAACAAAAGTCTCTGTTCTCAAAGCGAAGATTTTTTTCTGTTTTTTCCCAGTAGCAATGTGTATCTATGGGAGCTGCACTATAAGTAAAGGCAGGCACTGCAGAATCAGTGTTTTCAAATTGTGGTATTGTAAAAGGCTTGAGATTCCCTTGAACAGTAAGAGGAAGTTAGTCAATATTAAAAAAAAAATTAATTCAGGCTATTCGCTGAAAGGTCAAATATTGAAGGTGAAACTTAAATGCTTTGACCAAATAGTGAGAAGGCAAGACTAATTAAAAAAAAAAACAACAAAAAACAAACAAACAAAAAACAAGTGATGTGGATAAAGACTGAAAGCAAAAGGAAAAGGGGATGGCAAAACCTGAAAAGGATAGATAATGTCATGGAAACAATGAACATGAACTTGGTAAGACTTTGAAAGATAGAGGAAGATGGAAGGGCCTGGAGTGCTATGGTCCATGGGGTCATAAATGGTTGAAATTGACTGAAATGCTGAACAACAACAATTTCAACAGACAGTACTTTGTGCCAAGGCAACTGTTTTGTGGCTCATAATTCACTTAATATCCTACTCATCACAGTGAATTTTGAAAAAATATTTTTATCTCTCTCATGTCTCCGTTTTCTAAACCCTCTCAGCTAAGAACCTTGCCTCATATTTCACTGAATAAAATAAGGCCAATCATTAAAAGCTTCTTCCTCTCTCTTCAAATCCCATTTTTCAGATGCCATCTTCCACTATTTCTTTTTTCAACCCTATCTTCTATAATGAAGGCAAACTCCATCTATATGCACAAGTGATTTTATTCCATCTTGTCTTCTATAGCAGATTGCACCCTTATCAGCCTACTTTTTCACATATATGTAATTTCTCCTTGCTACCTGTTTCCCTCTTGCATACAAACAGGCCCATATCTCTTCCATCCTCTGAAAACTCTTATGTGTTCCATCCAACCCTGATAGCTATTATTTTATCTTTCTTCTCCATTTTGACCTTGAATTTCTTGAGAAGGCTGTGGAAAACTGATTTCTCTACTTTTTTTGTTCTTCTTATTCCTTAATTCTCTCCTGTCTGGCTTCTAATTTTATCATTAAGTGATTCTGCTCTCTCAAAGATTACCAATGATGTATTGATTACCAATGATATATTGCTTACCAGGTCTAATGAACTTTTGTCAGTTTTCATCCTTGACCTGTTTCCAGCTTTTGACAGTTAGTCATTCTCTTTTCCTTGACACTATTATCTTCCCTTTGTGTTCTGTAGCACTACTCTCATGGTTGTCCTTCTGCCTCTTTTCTTTCTACCTCTGCTTTCTGACTGCTACCTTTCTGTCTTTTTTGTTGGATTAAATGCTATAATTGAATGTCTCAAAGGGCTCTGTCCTGGTGTCTCTCCCCCTCCTCCTTCAGTACTGTTTCATCTAGTCATCTCATCAGCACACATGGTTTCCTTTATCATGTATATATCAATGACTCTCAGATCTATGTGTTCAGGTTAATCTATATGCCTATCTGTGGTCTTGTTTCTCCAGTGACCTATGGGACCTCCTCAAACTGGATATCCTGTAGACATTATAAACTCAATATGTCCTAAACTGAATTTATTATCTTTCTCTCCAGACATTCCTTCTTTTTCTAAATTCTCTATTGTTAAGGCCACCACCCGCTTGTGAATTACTCAAGAAAATGACCTAGGACTTGTCCTTGAATTCTTATTCTTTCACTGCCCCTGCCCCCATAGAAATCAGTGTTCAATTCTTGCCTTTTCTGCCTTGGTAGCATCTCTTTTACATTCCCCTTCTATCTTCTAAAATGGTCACTATTGTCATGGAGGTTCTCATTATCTCATGCCTATAATGTAATAATTTGCTGGTATTTCTTCTTGCCTCAAATCTCTGTTCCCTTCCTCACTAAAATCCATCTTTCACTCATCAGTCAAATTAATCTTCCTAAAACAGATTGGACCACATTTTACCACTGTACGATAAATTCCTGTGCCCACCTATCACCATGAGGATAAGTATAAAATCCTGAACTGGAAATTCAAAGCTTTTCACAGCCTGGCAACCTCCTTCCTTTTCAATATTTTAACATCTTAGTCATAATCTCACTTTCTGTAAGAAGCCTTTCCTGATTCCCCATAATACTAATCCCTCCATTATGTTTTTATCTCTAATTTATCCTTTCTATATCTCATTTGACAAAACTGTTTTCATGCTGTTTCCAGCATTACATTTTGAGATTCTCAAGAGCAGAGACCATCTATTTGTCTTACATTAGGACCTCAGTCCTCAGCATAGAGATCAACAATTCAACAAATGCTTGTTGACTTAGGCTTACTTACCTAACCCTGACCTAAACTAGATTTTTTCAATTTTCAATTTTGCATCTTGGAAGTTGATTTTCTAATCCAGGTGTCAGATTTTATATTTACACCCATTAAATATATTTTTAATTTTTTCCCCACAGATCTTCCAGTATGTCAAGATAATTTTTAATTCTGACCTTGCCTTCCACAGTCAACTGGAACTTGACAACTTTTTGTCATCTTAAATTTGATAAGAATTCCATCTATGCCTTTATCCAAGCCATTGATCAAAAACTGCTAACACATGATGAAATATGTTATGGTACTTCCATGATGGTTTAACTTACTGACCTGAAATCATTAAGGATTTTTGGGGGTACCTAGGAATTTTTTATAATCTGATTTTTAGATAATTCTAGAGATATCTGGAGATTTGTAACACATATCACTAGACATAAAATTATAATTTGAGAAGTTTTGTTTCTATGCATGAAAATTTACTTATTTCTGGGAAACTTTTAGTCACTCTGAGTTTCAATTAAGTGAATGAAACAGAAAAAAGCCCCTCAGAAGAGAATAATACCACAAACAACGTCACTTAGGTGGTTCCTTCATAATGTACTAGGGATGACACAAATAGTTTTGCTTTCTTATAGCATGAAAATTTGCTCTCATCCAAAATAATTCACGTGATCACTCTGTACTTTCTTACTCTATGGAATTCATTTGGCTATACCTGCTGATTTGTCTTATTTGGGTCTTAATGTTTGGATGGTACCAACTCTATCACTGGAGAATATGATTTTTCACTGAGTCATTTTATATTTTTCTCACTCCAAAATTGTTGCAAAATGTACCAGATTTTTTGAAATTTTTTATTTCCTTCTAATTAAAAACATTACCTATGATGCAGACATTTAGGAAGTCATCTAAGAAATATCCATGAAAAATATCCCATGTCTTCCGTGCCCCCCTTCTCTGCTCCCATTACTGCCTACCAGAATATTGTAGTAGTTTCTTCTTAGGTCTTTACCTCTCCATTCTTTCAAGCCTTCATTCATTCCTTCATAATGATGCAATTTTTATTTGTATGTTTAAGGTAAAGTATACCTTCTTTTGCATTCACTCTTCACAATCTGGCAATGCCTTACATTTTTAGTGTTACTATTAGGTAGTCTATTGTCTAGTCAAACTGGATTATTTGTCTCATCTCATGCATATAAATCTCTGAGAGGCTTCTAGCTGCCAGGCATATGAATATGTACCACTTAGAGTAAAGAAGATTTAATAGCAAGTCCTAATAATTAGCCTTTTAATATTCCAAACTTTAAATATGAAAGAATAATTATAGGATAGACTTGTCCACAACCATTTCTATCTGAATTCTAACTTGAATAAGTTGAAAAAAGTAATTAGAGACATTATTTTAAGATTTTAATGTTGGTACTGTACTTCATCTATGTAATTTAATTTGGGCCTCACAAACACCTGTGAAATAGATGCTATTATCGCTCATTACACATGGGGAAACTGAAACTGAGAGAGGTTAAATGGCTTGCCCAGAGTCATAATGTCAGTAAGTCTCAGAAGAAAGAATTTGTACCAAGCATTCCTGACTACAAGTTCAGAATGCTATATCCTAACATTTTAAATATTATATTAAAAACAGCAAATGAACAAAACATAACTAATGGTGGTATGATATATATATAACTTACTGAATAACCAATTTAAAAAAAAACCAGTTACCAGTAAATGGTATTAGACAGAATTGTATTTCTTGATGAGGCAATTAAATTTATTAGTGGCTTAACGTGTTTCTAAGTACGCCAGGTGAAATAGATAATAAAAATTTAAGGATATCATATTTGGAGAGATGAATTGTATAATTAATTGAATTAATTTCCTATTTTCCTTGGAGACTGTAGGAACAGTTCATGTATTACTTTTATAGACATTCCATTAAAATGTGTAGCTTTAGTTATGACTACCTGTGAACGTATTTTCTTATTGTTTCCCATTAAGGTTCAATGCATGTCAAGATAAATGGTTTTGTTTAGGAGTGAGATCTGAATAGTTCATAAATGTAGAAAAGGAAAATTTTTAATCAAAATTTTCAGACATCCTTTGGAAGGACAGTGCTGAGACTAAGGTTTAATTTGCGTTTTACTCCTTCTTGACTGAAAACTTTGTCAGTGTTTTCTAAATTAAATCTATATGAGGGAATAGAGGGTTCTACATACCTTCCTGTCCCAAATCAGGACGTGTCCATCATTATATTGACTTATTGAGTTCAAAAAAGGAATCAAGAACTAATAAAATAAGCTAGTAAATGATCTATTTCAGGTTTAATTTTGTTTAGTTATATTTATATATTTATTTATTATTATAAATATTCTGGCTTCTCTTAGTTCTATGGCAAATATAATCAATAGACAATAAAAATTATTGTTCATTTGCCAATTTTTTGTTCACTTGTCCTAAATTGTTCGATATACTTTTTAGCATATAAAAGAAATATAAAACATAACTGCTGCTAACCATGTGATCAATTTCACATCTAAGACATTATAAAATTATATCCATTTATCTTAATGACATGGCCAATTTGGGATGGTAGATTTATAATTTACATACTTTTGTGCACAGTTCAGCTTAGTGAACCCTAGGTGTATGTTTCACTTGTGTCACCCTTCTTATTGTCCGATTCTTACTTTGGAGGACTTGCAAAACTATTGAGGAAGCATGTATTAAAATAAAGAAGGCACAATAGAGGCAGTTATAATCAAACGATAAATTGTATGTTAGACTAATTTGCTATTGAGGTTCAAAGGGGGAAGAGATAGATAAGGAACATGTAAATGAAGGAAGATTTTTTGGAGGAGGGAAGAGGAACCAAGAATCATTGCTATGATTTAAGTCAATAGAGAAAAGGAGAGAAAGCTTTAAGCAGTAAGGAGAAGTAATAAATATATGGAAGGAAGCCTAGGCATGGTACACAGGAGGATTGAGTAATTTAAATTCTCATTTTAGAATGGATTTTTTTCCTGGATTAGTGGTGAGGTGAGGTAATAGCTGTTGGACATTGTGACTGAATTGGCAACATGAAAGTAAACATTTTAGAAATTAGCAAAGAATTTAAATCAACATGATTAATTTTGGTGATTCAGAATCAAGGAATTTTTTCTTTCCCCTTCAACAGTAAATTTGATGGTTCAGACTAATAGATTTATTTCATGCTGCCTCTCTAGTCACAGTCCAAGAGACTATTTCTTATAGTTCAGGGTAATAACTAGTAGATGTCAATCTTAAAAGTCTTATAGAGAAAGGGAAAAGAAGGCATTGCTCATTACCTTATAGCATGCTTTCCCTTCAGGCACTGGAAAACTGGTAAACATTTAGCAACTGGCTCTCCCTCTCAAAAATATCCATTCATTTCACATTTTTAAGTTTGATTTTCATTAATACATTTTTCTATCACTTTCTTAAGTCTAGACAATCAACAAAACAACAAATTAAGTCCTATATTTGGGGTGCTTGTTGATTTCCAATGTATAATTGTTCACACTGAAAATGGAACAATCAACTCTTATGAGCCAGCATGTATTGACTCTAGCAAAACTTGCTTCAGATGGGTATTGGACTAGAATGTTACCAAGGAACCTTCCAAATCTCAAATTCTGTGGTTCTGTGAAATTCCTATTATCTCTTTTACAAGTGTGGCATAACAGAGTACGGCTATAGTTCTGGAGTCAGGAAGTGGGAATCCCTGATCTGCTATGTTATTGCCTGTGTGACTTTGGATAAGTCATACAAACTTTGGGGGTCTAGTTTCCTGATTTGTAGAATGAAGGCATTGAACTACTTGACCTCAAGGGACTTTTTGAACTCTAAATAACCCACAAAAATTTGAATTGTCAAAATATCAATAAATTTACTTTTACCTATAGTATGGTGAAGGAGAAAATGGAGTGTAAGTATTCAAAAGCTAGAACCCATTTTTAATTTTTTTTTATTTTGGTAGAGCAATGAATGCCTTCAATCCATTTAGTTGCCGCCATAAAATTGCCCTTGAGGCTTTATTAACTAGGATGCTAGTAAATGCCAGTTTTGACAGGAGCCATTCTTCTCAGGATTTTTCCTAAGGCTGTTTCCAATTTTCTGGGTGTGCCTGTAAGTTTTCATATATCTGTATATACCCTTTTCAATTCTAAAATATAATTTAGTGAGTATACAGTATACTATGAGAACAATTAGATATTATCCAGTTGGTGTGTGACATTCAGCATGAAGACAAAATAGTTAATTAATTCTCTTTGGCAAAAGAAACACAGTATATTGTCAGGCTTTAGAATTATATGTAAACCAAAGGATTTCATTTTTGAAAATGAAAGTTGTAAGAGTATTTGGTGAAATATCATTCACGTTGCAAGCAATTTTATTATTTTATTGTAGAAATAATAACAATTCTCTGTAAAGAAGTATTGTGTTCATATACATTAGCTCATTCAATCCTCTTAGTAACCCAATAAAAGACATACTACAAATATTCTGATCCTCATTCTACAGCTGGTGAAATAGACATAACAAGGTCACTTAGTCTTTTAAAGGTCACAGGACCACAGATAGAACTTAATACCCTGCCTCTTACTCAAAGTTGTATGCTTTTTTCATGCTGCCCCACAGGTTGCTAATAACAATTGAACAAATTGTTCAGCACTTATGGTTCAGGGAATCAATTTCTCTAAGTCAAACATTCAAGAGTCAAAATGATGTCATGCATATAGAGTGGTGGCCTGGGAGTCATGAAGAGAAGCTTGCCTGGTATAAATGGGCTGTGTGACCCTGGACTTAGTACTTAACCTCCCAATGCCTTAAACAATTCTGTGAGATGGTAATTTATGGAACAGGTAGAGATCTTCACTGGGGGAAAGTTTCCTCTCTGGGAATACCTTATAACAACTATATCCCAAGGTAAAAACAAAAATAAAAGATATCACCACTATTGCCCATAGCAGGTAGGATTAATAAATATTTGTTGAGTTGACATAGCCAATAAATGATAAACACATCCAAGTTTATATTAACAAAAGTGAGTAATAAAAATCTAATATTGAAAAGAATTTCATTCTATTTTTAATTGCAAATATTTTATGAAGCACAAATATTTACCACTCAATGTCTCTTTTGAGTGACAAAGGGAATGAGACCAGCTTTTTGATAATAAATTATGAAACTTAGGGAATTTTCAATGTGAAATTTCTTTCTATCTACTTAGATCTATAATACCACAATGATTTACAACAGGCTTAGAAAGTTGCCCAGGGCAATGTTGTCAAACTCAAATAGAAATAGGGCCATTAATCCATATATAAGGATCCCTGTAGGCTATATATTGATTTAGTTCTGAAATGTAATGTTATCTATGTTTTATTGTATTTTTATTTTGTTAAATATTTCCCAGTTAAATTTTAATCTTGTTAGGCCATCACTCTGGAGTATTGAGAGCTTATTTTAACACCTCTGGCCTAGGTTTCTCTGACTTTAAGTGAATTGCTGAAATCCTGACAACGAGTAAATGCTAGACGTAGGACTTCAACCCAGATCTTCCTGACACTAAGCTTTATGTGCTATTCCACAGTTGCTTCTCACCACTTCGTTGCATTATGTAAATCTTCTGTATACATAGTCATTCTTCCCAGGAAGTTCTAGGGACACTAGATGAACATTCATGGAAAACCATTCATAATCTTGACAAATTTTACTAAAATCCAAAATGAACACAAAAAGTCACTGCTGCATTTTCATCATTGTGTGTTTAATTTCTGAATACATAAAATATTTTTAGGAAATTAGAAGATAGATGGTATTATTAACCAAGATGTGCAATAGAATTTAATTGTAATGGAAGCGCTCTCGTTGTTAGTCCGTTGTTATCAAAGATGTAATGAGTGTGATGTCTTGATTTGCTTCTGAATTGAATTTGTTTTAGGCCAAGCTGCACAGTCACCAGGCTCTCTCTTTTCTCCAAAATCATCAGAGTCCAGTGGCAAAATAAAAGTCAAGACAACAGGCAATGAATAGCCCGGATAAAGTGAATGACCTTGACCTTTTCAAACCTAGATCTTTCCCAGGCAATGCTCATTTAGTAATTAAGGGACAGGGAGAAATTGAGACAAAATATGGCCTACTTTGTCATCATAAAAGAATCATTCTGATTGGGGAAACAACCTCAGAGTTTAGTTCTAGAACAGAAAACAATCTCTATTTACACTCTTTGTGAGCCACTAAAACTCAAACAATGAGCAAGAGAAGAGTGGGCTGGGACATATTATTGGTCATTCAAGAAAGTTACAATGATTTGGATTTAAGACTTAATCAAGTAACTTGATTTGAATCACAATGGTCTTTTTCAAAACCTGTTTGTTAAGAGATGTACTTCAATAAATTATAAATGAAAACTGTGCAAGACAAAGAGTTAATTGTTCTAGCTTTTGGAAAAAAAAACTATCAAATAAATAGGAAATTTTAAAAAATATCTAGCCCCTGACCCAAGATATCCTACAAAATATAAGCAATTGAGGAGGAGATGGAGGAGGAGAAGGAAAAGGAGGAAGAAGACTGGGTACCCAAAGAGCAGTTATTAGTACTTACAGATTGTTGTTCACCCTTTGTTCTCAAAGAGTACCAATGACATCACAAGGATGATGTCTTGGCTTGCCAGTGGGTTGGTTTTAAGTGAGGGAGACCTATGCAGAGTCATCAGCTTTATTTTCCTCCAGGGTCATCAGAATCCAGTGGAAAGACAATAGTCAAGATGACTGGTAATGGTCAAAAGGAGTCACTTTAATAATACATAGGGCAATTAGGTAGTGAAGTGGATAGAATGATGGGCTTGGAGTCAGGAAGACATGAGTTCAAATCTGGCCTCAGACACTTAGTAGCATTGTGACCTTGGGCAAGTAATTTAACCCTGTTTGCCTCTTTCCTCATCTGTAAAATAAGCTGGAAAAGGGAGTGGAAAACTACTCTAGGATCTTTGCTAAGGAGACCTCCCCAAAAAGAGGCCATAAAGAGTAGACATAACTGAAACACTGAACAACCACAGCAATGATATTTAAACCAATACCTATTTGTTAAACGTCTAATATTTAAAAGGGAAAAAAATGATCAATTTGCCAAGAAATAAAAACATCGTATGAACATTTATAGTTTAAATATATAACTCTCTTACTCCTGCTCATTATGATGCCATTGTTTCAGAACACAGGCTTTTATGCAATAATTATGTAGATTTGTTTCTCATAATTACACCATGTTCCTTGTTGACTTGAATGCTAGAATTACTAATCTTATACTGTAAATAGAATTGTAAGTATTAATACTTCTTTGGCATTGTCCAAATGTAAATAGTAATTATTTTTGTTTAGTAATATAAATACTATCTGTAAATCTAAATATAAACTTTTATTACATTAATTTTTCATCTACAGATGCAATATTTATAGCTGATATACTATTTTCGGAATTTCTTCATTACAACTGGAAACACATATAAAAGGGCTTGAAGGGATGAATGTGAGGGAAAACTTCAGAAAACTTCAGTAAAGGTGAGAGACATATGATACCCCCAAAAGATTTTAGTATGACCTGGTCTCAAAATTTGGAATTTAGGAGGAGAGAAATAGGAAAACAGAGCCAAAAGAAAAGATATAATCTGAAGTCATACGTGAATCAAATTATTCTCAGCAGAATGTCAAGAGCATTAAGATTTCTATGCCCAGAATTTCATACAAAAAGGAAAAATTGTTTATATTTAACCTGGTCAAAACCACAATAAAGTTGAATGGGAAAGGCAAAGTTATGAGACAATTGAGACAAATTATTAAGAAACAAATTGTACTTCTGGCTTAATTCTGGAAGGAAGCAGTGTGATGGGCAAATCTAGACAAGATATGCCTGCATTCCTTTGGGCATGAATATTAACTGCAGCTCAGGAGAGAGCAAATGGCAGTCTCAAGCCAGGATATGTTGTCAGACCTGGGCACATTCTGTCAATGCTCAATGCATACCTGGATCCAGTCAGACAAATGATCTGGAAGTGTGTCCACCTTTAGGACATGTAAGTTAGAAATAAAGTTTATGTAAAAGCCATAAGTCATATCTGTTATGAAATCAAAATTCTGGAAGCTGTAGTCTGCAGAATCCCAGATCACTCCCTTTTCTTCCTTAAAGAATTTGGTGTACAGCTCACAATTTTTCTCTCCTCAACTCTTTCCCTCATACTAAAGAACTTCAACAAACTTTACTTCCCCCTTAAATACTGATGTCTCTCAGTTCTTCAACCTCTTCACTTCTTATGACCTACTTTTCCACTCTACCCCAGCCATACACAAAGATGTCAGTATCCTTAATTTTGCCAACACCTACAAATATTTGTTGTTGTGGTTTTGCCATTCCAGTCATTTCTCACTCTTTTCTGATCTCATTTCAGGCTATTTTTGGAGGGAGGGGCAAAGATTCCAAAGCAACTTGCCATTTCCTTTTCCAGCTCATTTTATAGATGAAGAACTGAAGCAAATAGGCTTAAGTGACTTGGCAAGTGTCCCACAAGTGTTGTGTCTGAGGCTGAACTTTAATTCATAAAGATGAGTCTCCCTGATTTCAAGCCCTGTGCTCTATCCTTTGTATCACCTAGGTGCCCATACTCACACACATACATACTCAAGAACACTAAAGTCCCCTTATTCTACCACAACCTACTGGTTTTTTCCTCTCACTCTATATTTCCTAGTCTTCATCCACACAGTGCCCTCCAATCATTTAATCCTTCAGTGCTTTCCCAGGCCATCTCCTTTACATTGGTTGCTCTGTCCTCTTTTTCCCCCATGTGGAACTCTTGGTAAATTAATTCAACTCTTTTCTTCTCCTCCTCTTTTGAATTCCTAGGCCCATTATCATTTCTTTCATTATGCTCTATCAAACCTGTCTTAAATCACTTCTACCAATTACTGTCTTTGCTCCCATACATTTCACTAAGGGAGAAAATCATGCAGCTGTTCCAAATACTCTAAACATTTATGGTACATTACTTCAACTGGGTCGTTCCTGATGCTAGGCAATCATCTTATTCCTTACCCATCCACTCACTATTACACCCTTTACAATGACTCTAACAAATCTTTTATTGCTCTTCAAATTTTCTGTAGCACCCTTTCCTCCTACCCTTTTAGCTAAGAACTTTGCTTCATATTTCACAGAAAACAAACAAATAAACAACTGAGGCATTCACTGTGAGCTTCTTCTTCTACCTTCTTCCCCACCTCATATAGCTTATAAGTCTTACTGCAACTATTTCCTCCTTTGTTCCTCTCTTACATGATGAGGTAATTTTACTTTTTACCAAGCCTAACCTCTTTTACTGCTCAAGTGATCCCATTCCATCTTGTCTCCTCCAAAAGATATTCCCTTCTGACATCTGTGTTCTGTCACTTGTTTTTATCTCTCTCTCTGTCTATTGACTTGTACTTTGTCTATTTCTCTCCCATCTTGAAAAAAAAAATTTCTTACTTGATCCATCTATCCGTACTATTATTTTATGTCTCTTCGCTCTGAAACTTTCTTTACAAGGTGGCTTCTGACCTTACAGAAACTGCCTTTGCCAATGTTAGCACTGATTGCATAGTGGCCAAATCCAGTGTCCTCTTTTCAACGCTCATTCTCCTTGACCTGTCTGCTTCCTTTGACACTGTTATTACTCTCACGTCTTTTATAGTATCTTTTTTCTAAAGTTTTCAGAGTGCCATCCTCTCCTATCTTTCCTTCTACCTTTCCTCTCTCTCCCTTGAGGCATCCCCATTCAAATAATACCCTTTAATCATAGCTGCCCCATGGAGTCTTTCTGAGCTTTCTTCTCTTTTTCTTCTGTACCATTTTGATTACTGATCCCAACAACCACAATGAATTTAATTACCTTCTTTATGCTAAAGATTCTCAATCTACCTGTTCTGCCTATTTATATCATACATACCTCTCTGCAGGCTGCCAATATCACATCTTCAACTTCTTTCTAGACATATCAAATTGAATGTTCAGTAGACATCTTAAATTCCATAAGTCCGAAATTGAACTCATCATCTTTCCCCCAAACCCAGTCCCCTCATCCCTGCATCTTTCCTGTTACTATAGTTGCTATAAAGGGCAACGTAATTCCCCCTCTCAGGCTCACAAACTGGTAGTCATTACTGACTCCTCACTATTTCTAACCTCCCTCCCCCCACCACACACAAACATCAAATTTATTGCTAAAGTCTGTCAATCTCAACTTTGTGACAACTCTACAGTACACATTCCTCTTTCTCCTCTGTCACTACTAGGACTCTAGTGCAGTCCCTTATCACTTCAAGACTACACTTTTGCAATAGCTATCTTGTAGGTTTGCCTGCCTCACATCTCCCCCAACTCCAATCTATCCTCCATTAGGTCAGAAAAGTCATTTTCATGATGTGTTGATTGGACCATGTCAACTAGTCCTGCACCATTTAATAAACTCCAATAGTTCCATATTATCTTACAGATCAAAGACTAAATCTTTTGTTTGTCCTTCAAAGAGATTCATAACTTATCTTCCTTTCTCACTCTACCAGTCTTCTCATACTTCCCCCCACCCATAAACTCTTTCATAAATTGACACTTCTCTCCCTGTTGTTCCATAATCAAGACTCCATCTTTTAGCCCTGGGCATTTTTCTGACTGTGCACATGCCTGAGATGATCTCCCTCTAGATCTCTGCCTACTAGCTTCTTTGGTTTCCTTTATGTTACAAGTAAAATTTTATGTTTCATAGGAATTTTTTGCTTAACTCTGCTAATTTTAGTGCCTTCTCTCTGTTGTTATTTATTCATCTTGTACATAGCTAGTTAGTGTATACTTGTTTGTTGTCTCTTTCATTAGATTGTGATTACCTTCATGGCAGAGACTGTTATTTGCCTTTTTTTTGTATCTCTAGTGCTTAGCGCAGTGCCTATCACATAGTAGACACTTAATATATGTTGATTGCTTAATTGAATTCATGGCACAAAAATGAATATGAAGATTGGTACAAAATTAGGAGTCATGTACAGGAGACTGTACCTGCAGTCAAGACAGATGATTACTGGTCATTGTCCAGACAAATATCCAATTTAACATATATGATATTCTAGAAAAAGTGAGTTTTGAAACTGGGGAAATTCCCTACTGTTATAGTAGAAGCCAATGTAATAAATATTATTAAGTCCTTGCTACATTCAAGGCTCTAAAAAAGAAACAGTGGCTTATAACACAACAATTATACTCTGAAACAATTTGTGATAAAGTAGAAGTTTTCATGCACTCAAAAAATATAATACAAAAGCAAATATGGAAATATGTAAGAGATACTCATTGCTGTAATAGATTTAAGGAAATAAAAATCTTTTCTCATTGAGGAAATAAAGGATATCTTCATGGATGTGATGGTATGTTAATAAGTTTTTTGGGAGGAGTTCCTCTACCAAAGAAATATACTGGGGCAAGGATCAGAGGAGAATAGGTATAAAATATATCTTTAATTTTTGCATTAATGATTTCAACATTCACTTAAAAAAATTGTTCCAAATTCTCTCCCCTCTTCCTGACTGTATTGCTAACATATTTTTGCTTTAGGGAAGATCTTTACCATTCATTAATAGGCCCATATGACCTGTTTAAGTCACATGGATGTCTGAGTCACATGAAACTGGTGATGGGAGGAGTTTGCTGAATGGGTGGAACAGGAAGAGGCAGAGCTAGAGCACAGCTGAGAGAAAATTTGGTCATAATTCTAGTCAGAGCTAGGAAGAATGCTGGCAGGCAGGGTGCCAGCTAGTGAGAAGAGGTGACTTGTGATTTGCTTAATGGAGTTGCTTTGTGGGGACCTTAGTAGGGGTAAAGGCTTGGGGAGAGTGCTGCCCTATGTATTGTTATTATAGATTTTTATTTATAATTTTAGTATAGATATTATAGATTTTTGTTACTATGATGGATCTGGTTTTCTGGTGTCTGAATAAATGTTTTGGTTCTGTCTTCCATGTGGACAGTCTGCTGTATTTAGGGATTCAGAATTGTACTGGGATGGCCACTGTAGGTGCTGTAAATATCACATTAGCACTACACTGATTATCCTTTACTTCTTGAGAAAGCAACCAATCTGATATTGACTGTATATATGAAGTTATGCAAAACATATGAACATATTAGCCATATTGCAAAAGAAAACACATACGCACGTGCACACACACACACACACACAAACACACATACACACACACATACACACATCAATCAGGAAAAATAAAGCAACCTAAATATGCTTCAGTGTATACTTGGGGGTTCATCAGCTCTTTCTCTAGATGTGGATAGCATTTTTCATCACAGGTTCTTCGCAGGTGTCTTGGATAACTGCCTAGGTCAGATTAGCTAAATTTTTCACAGCTGGTCATGCTTATAATATTGTTGTTACCTAGCACAGTGTTCTTCTGGTGCTGCTCACTTTGCTTTACATGAATTCATCTAAGACTCCCTAGGTTTTTCTCAAATATTCCTGCTTATTATTCTTATAGGACAATGATATTCCATCAGAATAATATTCCACAACTTGCTCAGCCATTCTCCAATTGATAAGCATTCCCTTAATTTCCACTTCATTGCCACAACAAAAAAGAAGTACTATAAATATATTTGCATAATTTGGTCCTTTTCTTTTCTCTTTAATCTCTTTGTTGTACTGAACAAGTAATTGTATTTCTGCATCAAATATATGAGCAGTGTTTTTTAAATTAAGTTATTTTATTTGTTTTCAGTGTTCCAAAATCTCTTCCATATATCTTAAGATTTATTTCCCCTCCCTCTTTACCCCTTCCCTCTTCACTCACTCCCTGAGATGCCACACAATGTTATGTAGTTTCTACTCATACTTTCCTATTAAATATATGTTGCAGAGAAGGATTTAAATGAATGGGAGAAACCATAACATAAAACAAAATACAAAAGAAAATTGTTTGTTTCTAACCACAATACAATTCCATAGTTCTTCCTCTGCATGTGGAAGGTGTTTTGTCTCAAGTCCATGGGAAATTCTTTAAGTCCATGTATTTCTATGTAGTACTAAGTCCACAGAAAAATACATCCCACCCTCTGGTTGTTACTATGTACACAGTTCTGCTGGTTCTGTTCCTTTTACTCAGCACCTATTCATATAATCCTTCCCAGGCTTCTCTGAAGTCTTACTATTCATCATTTCTCATAGCAAAATAGTATTCCATTACACTCATACACCACAACTTGTTCAGCCATTCCCCAATTGATGGGCATCCTCTTGATTTCCAGGTTTTGGTCACCAAAAAGAGAGCTGCTATAAATATTTTTGTACATGTAGGACCCTTTCCCATTTCTCTGATCTCTTTGGGATAGAGTCTCTGAAGAGATATTGCTGAATCAAAGGGTATGCACATTTTTGTAGCCTTTTGGGCACAGTTCATTTGGATCAGTTCACAGCTCCAACAACAATGAATTAGTGTTCCAATTCTCCCACCTCTTTTCCAACATTTATCATCTTCCTGTTTTGTCACGTTAGCATCGTACAGGTGTTATGTGGTGCCTCAGAGTTGTTTTGATTTGCATCTCTGTAATTAATAGTGATTTAGAATGTTTTTATATGATTACAGATAGCTTTAATTTCCTCCTCTGAAAACTCTCTGTTCATATCCTTTGACCATTTATCAATTGGGGAATAAGTTGTATTTTTGTACATTTGACTCAGTTGTCTATTTTAGAAATGAGGCCTTTATCACAGAAACTAGTTGCAAAAATTCTTTCCCAGTTTTCTGCTTTCCTCCTAATCTTGGTTGCATTGGGTTTGGCTGTGCAAAAACTTTTCAATTTAATATAATCAAAATTATTCCTTTTGCATTTCATATTGTTCTCTATCTCTTGTTTGGTCATACATTTTTCTGTTCTCCACAAATCTGACCAATACGCTATTCATTACTCCCTTAATTTGTTTATAGTATCAATCATAATAGCTAGATCATGTATCCATTTGGACTTTATTCTTGTATATGGTGTCAGGCTTTGTTCTATGCCAAGTTTCTGCCACACTGTTATCCAGTTTTCCCAGCAACTTTTGTCAAACAGTGAGTTATTATCCCAGAAGCTGGGATCCTTGACTTTATCGAACAGTAGATTGCTATATTTGTTAACTACTGTGTCTTGAAGAACTAACCTATTCCATTGGTCTACTCTTCTGTTTCTTAACCAGTACCAAGTGGTTTTGATAATTCCTGCTTCATAGTACAATTTGACATCTGGTAGAGCTAGGCCACTTTCCCTAGCACTTCCCTGGAAATTTTTTTCCTGTAGAGTTCATTGATGGCTTGTTCAACTTATTTTTCTGAGATGGGGTCATTTAAGTTCTCAACTTGTTCTTCTGTTAATCTGAGCAATTTATATATATTTTTAAATTTCATTCATCTCATTTACATTATAGGACTTGTAGGCATACAATTGGGCAAAGTAATTTCTAATTACTGTTTTAATTTCCTCTTCATTGGAAGTTAGTTCACCCTTTACATTTTTGATATTGGTAATTTGATTTTCCTGTTTCTTTCTTTTTAATCAAATTGACCAAAGGTTCATAAATTTTATTGTGTTTTTCACAAAATCAACTCTTGGTATTATTTAATAGTTCAATAGTTTTCTTGATGTCAATTTTATTAATCTCTCCTTTGGTTTTCAGTATTTTTAATTTGTTATTTACTTGGGGATTTTCAATTTGTTCTTTTTCTAGCTTTTTCAGCTGAGTGCCCAATTCATTGATCTCTTCTTTCACTATTTTATTCATGTAGGCTTTCAAAGATAGAAAACTTCCCCTTAGAACTGCTTTTGTAGTATCCCATAAGATTTGGTAGGTTGTCTCATTTTTTTCACTCTCTTGAATGAAGTTGTTGCTTGTATCTATAATCTGTTGTTTAACCAACTCATTCTTTAGAATTAGATTGTTTACTTTCCAATTAATTTTTTGGTTAATATTTCCATGACCTTTGATTAGATATACTTTTTATTGCTTTACAATTTGCAAAGGATTAACCTTTTCCTTTCTACAATGGATTGTGACATTTTTGTGACCTAGTACATGGTCATTTCTTTATATGTGCCATGTACCACTGAGAAAAAGGTATATTCCTTTCTATCCCCATTCAGTTTTCTCCAGAAATGTATCTTTTCTACCTTATGCAGAGTTTTATTCACCTCCTTAACTTCTTTCTTGTTTATTTTGAGGTTATATTTATCAAGTTGAGAGGAGAAGGTTGAGGTTCTCCACTAGTATAATTTTGCTATTTCTTCCTGTAACTCCCTTAATTTCTCCTCTAAGAATTTGGATATTATACCACTTGGAGCATATATGTTTAGTAATGAAATTGTCTCGTTGTTTATGGTGACTTTTGGCAGTATATAGTTTCCTTCCTTATCTCTTTTAGTTAGACCTCATTCTGTTTATGCTTTGTCTGAGATTAGGATTGCTACTCCTGCTTTTTTTACATCTGTTGAAGCAAAAAATATTCTGCTCCAACCTTTAAACTTTACCCTTGGTGTATGTCCCCGTTTCAAATGTGTTTCCTGTAAATAACATATTGTTGGATTATGGTTTTTAATTCATTCTGCTATCCATCTCTGTTTTATGGGAGACTTCATGACATTCACATTCAAAGTTGTGATTGCTATCTGTGTCTTTACCCCCATCCCTTCCCCCTCCCATTTATGCTTTTAGTTCTTCCTTCTCCCTTCCCCTTCACAATAAAGTTTTAATTTTGACCACCTCATCCTTCAGCCTTCCTTCTCTTCTTTCAGTCCCCTTCCCTTTTAATCCCCTTTTCCCTTACTACTTCTTCCCTTACTTTTCTTTCTCCCTTCCCCTCCTACTGCGTATAGAGCTAATTTTATTTCTATACTTAATTGAATGTTTTTCTCTTCTTAAACCCAATCAGATGAGAGTACCTCTCGAACAATGCTCATTTCCTGCCCCTCTTTCCCTCTACTGCAATATATTTTTGTGCTTCTCCCTGTGATGTAATTTATTTTTTCCTGCCTCTTCCTTTTCATATCTCCCATTACAATGCCTCTGCACCTTCAAATCACATGTATTATGATCACATCATTTAATTTATACCCTCTCCCTCTATCTATGCCTATCACTTTTATATATCATTATATGTATGTATATATATATATATATATACATATATATATATATATATATATATATGTCTATATACAATTCTCAAGATTAACAAGTATCATCTTCCCTTATAGGGATGTAAACAGTTTGCTCATATTGAGTAACAAGATTTTTCCCCCCTGTTTATCTTTTTATGCCTCTCTTGAGACCTGCCTTTGAAGACTGAATTTTCCGTTGAATTCTGGCCTTTACATCAGGAAGGTCTCTAAATCCCTTATTTCCTTGAATGTCCATCTCTTTGGCTGAACTATTGCGCTCAACTTTGCTGGGTAATTAATCCTTTGTTGTAGTTTAACCTCTTTGGCTTTACGGAATATTGTGTTTCAATTCCATTTTGTTTTTTTTTTTAATGTAGAAGTTGCAGGGTCCTATGTGATCCTTTCTGTATCTCCTCAATATTTGAATTTTTCTTTCTGGCTGCCTGTATTATTTTCTCCTTCACTTGATAGTTCTGGAATTTGGCAACAACATTCCTTAGTGTTTTTAGTTTGGAATCCCTTTCAGGAGGTGAACAGTAGATTCTTTCAATGGCTATTTTGCCCTTTGGGTCTAGTACTTCTGGACAACTTTCCTTGATGATTTCTTGTATGATATTGTCCACACTCATTTCTTCAACATGGTTTTCTCATAGACCCATAATCCTTAGATATTCTCTCCTGGATCTATTTTCCCACTCAATTGTTTTTTCCAATTAGATATTTTACATTTTCTTCAATCTTTTCATTCTTTAGATTTGATTGATTCTTGATGTCTCATAGATTCATTAGCTTCTATTTGTCTAATTCTAATTTTATTCAAACTGTTTTCTTTAGTTAACTTTTGCATCTCCTTTTCCATCTGTCCAAGTATCCCTTTTAAGGAGTTATTTTCTGCAGTTAGGTTTTGTACTTCCTTTTCCCTTCATCCAATTGTCCTTTTATATTCTTGTGTGGCTTTTTAAAATCATATTTCAAAAGTAATTTGTCAGTTTTTCTTCTGTTTCTCTAAATTGGATTTTAAAATCCTTCCTGATCTCTTTCAAGAAAGCTCTTTGTACTTCAGACCAGTTCATATTCCCTTCTGAAGTTTCAGATGTGAGTACAGTCTCAATGCTGACCTCTTTAGTATTTGTGATTTGGTCCTTGTCTCCATAGAAAGGTTGTGTTGTTTTTTCTTTTCTGCTTTGCTTCTTACTCATGGTAATCACCATTTACCTGGATTTTAAAATAGATCTCTGTGTCTAGGGCACTGTATGTTCTGTCCCACAGTTCTTGTGCCTAAAACTTGAGCCTTTGAGTGTTGTGGCCTTTGGTCCTTCAAGTTAGTAGCTAAAATGCTGCAGCTTACCTGGTGCTGAGTTGGCTGGTGTTGGAAAGTAGAGGCCAGATGAGGTCTTTTTGGTTTTCCCCACAGTTACTCTGGAGCTGGCTCATTATGTGTGCAGGAGAGGTGGTCTGGCCCCAGGAAGTCTCCTCTGAGGAGCTAGGGCATAGGCAAGCTCAGTGGTTGGTGATTCTGATTGTGGTAGTGTCTTCTTGATACCTCTGGGGTGGTAAGGCATGCCTGGGGTCTTATTGTTGGTGGTTGCATGTTTCAGCCCCCTCAGGCTCAAAATCTTCCCCCTATTTTCTGAGGTGGGACTGTCTGGGACAGTTCTTGTCCTGAACTGGTCCTCTTTCAGCCACAACAAGTGGGACCCTCCTTAGAAATTTCCTAGCTTCCAGGCTTAAGGGAACATTTACCCCTTCTGCTGCACCCACTGTTCTAAGGGTTTTCCTGGGTAGATATTTTCTGGTCTCATCAAGTTCAACAAGGGGAAGGAAATTGCAATTACTGATCTCTTACCCATCTTGATCCCAGACTCAGAAATCTTTATCTGCAGTTTTGTAGCCCTTGGGTCAGAGTTCTAAATTGTTATCAAAAATAGTTGAACTAATTCACAGCTCTACCAATAGTGTATTAGTTTTCCAGTTTTTCCACAGTTCCTACAGCATTTGTCATTTTCCTTATCTTTCATGTTAGCCAATCTGATAGGTGTGAAGTTGTATCTCAGAGTTGTTTTAATTTGCAATTTCTCTAATCAGTAGGGATTAAGAGCATTTTTCATCTGTATACTGATAGATTTGATTTCTTCTACTGCAAACTGCTGTTCATAACCTTTGACCATTTATCAATTGTGGAGGGGCTCATAAAAAATATTGGTTCAGTTCCTTGAAAATTTGAGAAATTAGACCTTAACACAGTGTCTGATACATAGTAAGTGCTTAATAAACCAATGCCTGGATTAGTATGATGAATGTGAGAATGGAGTATACTGGGTAATTCTCCTAGGTTTTATATAAAAATAAACTAGAAAAAATGGAGGGTTATATGAATGTGACATAAGCCACCTCTCTAACCACCTAAAGTTTAGAATGCATTAAATATATACATACTGAATAAAGAACCAGGCATTCTATTACAATATTGTGATTGGTATGACAGAGGATGCAAGTGTTCTCAGAATTAATATTGTAGCTTCAATATTTGGTTCTGGGAACAATTTTTTATGCCTGTCCTAATTTTTTGTAACTTGGATTTCAGATTTTCTGACAGACTGCCACATATTGTGAGCTGAGCTGTGACATCTCTTCTATCCTCTGCAAGTATTGTAGTGGTTTTCTGTCTCATTTTTCAGTAGAAAAAATACTTTCTATTTTTGATAATTAGAGAATGTTCCTTTCCCAAATTATGGATTTGGTGTCCTTAAGCAGAATACCTCACAATTTTAATTCTTCTCCTGTCATTTGATTAGAAAGTTAGTTCTCCTTATATTTCTAGTAGGTCCAGTTTTCCTGGTTTCCATTTTTAGGTTTTGGAGAGGCATTTTACTCTTTTTGACATTGTCTGCATTTCAGCTCCAAAAATGTGGAATTTGTACTATTGGGAAGTGTACCCAAAGTGTAGCTATTAAATAGTAAATACCTCCTTTTAGTTTCAAATACAAATAATAAGTATTAAATATATTATTAAGTGTTGAGTTTATCAAAGTAAATGGAAAAGAAACTGATTAGAGGGGAGAGAATAAGCAACTTATGTGATATATAATGACATCTGTTTTTATACAAAGCTCGAAGAGGATATCTAGAATATTATTTAAAATAAATATTTTAGACTCTCTCTATCCTTACCAATGCTCACATATATTTCTGAATTAAATAAGGCATCAATAACTTATCCACTTATCTGTGTAAGGAAATGGATCATATATTTTTCTTTCCTCAAAATCTTTGGATTGGGTTAGTCATAACTTTGGTCTCTGAAAAGAAATGACCAAATGCAGTAACAATTGTGTTATTGGGACCAGTGGGACAATAAGTATATGAACAAATATATTAAATTCTAAAACACATTTCACGCATTTAGAAATTTAATATTAGGAAAGAGACTACACAGTCACAAATTTGGGGGTTTCTGGGGACCTCAGTAGCCATCTAATGCACATATAACTGACTATAAGGCTCCTTTCCACCATCCTCAACAGGTATTACCAAGATTTTGCTAGAAGAATACTGTAAAGGAAGAAGCTGGTACCTTCTGGGCCAGCCCATTCTGGATTTGGATAGCTCTACCTGGCAGAAAGTTTCTCTGCACTTTGATTTGGAATCCAATTCACATCGTTCAATTATTACTTCTAGAGCAAACAGAATAATTCATATCCTTCTTCCAAATGGCAGCTCACAATACACTTGAAGACATCTATCATTGTCTACACTGAATTCTTCTTTAGGTTGAAAACAAGAATTTCTTCTTCTTAGTGTATCATTTTGATGACATTCACCATTCTAGCTAATTTTTCTCTGGTATTTTCCTGCTTATTAAGGTCCTTACTAACATATGTCCCAGTAATGAACATACTTCTTCAGATGGAAGTGGCTTGGCAGAGAAAAATGAGACTATAACTCCCCTAATTCTAAATTGATCTCTCTTTTTGAAGTTTTACCGGTTACTATTTTTTCTTAATTGATTATTTATTTAGACATTCTCCTTCTCCCCCTGGAAAACGGCAACCAATATATCAGCTATACATGTGAAATAATGCAAGGCTTATTTCCATATTGACCATGTTGGTAACAAAAAGAAAGTGAGAAAGTTATCTTTCAACTTGTACTGAGAGTTGATCAGTTCTCTCACTGTAGGTGGGCAGCATTTCTATTTTATGATGAGTCTTTGGGATTGTGCTGCATGATTGAATTGATCAGAGCATTCAACTCTTTCACTGTTGATCATCATTACAACATTGCTGTTATTGCGCACAAAGATTTATTTCCTAGTTCTTCTCACTTCTCTTTGCACCAATTTGTATAGATCTCAGTTGCCCACATATATCTGAGAAATTATTCCTTTTATCAGAGGAATAATCCAGTTTTTTGGATATTATTTCATTATCTATGGTACCTCTTAGAAAGATTCATGGATTCCTTTAATTGGGTTCAATTTTTTGCTTTTATTCTCCCTTTTTATCCTGTCTCTTCTCACAAGTCAGTTTTGCTTCCAGCAATTACCTCCCTTAATCTGTACGTACTTTTATCACCTCTCCCCCACCAATACTTCAATATCTGCCACTCCTATTTCCCTATTTGGTAAGATAGATTTCTATACTCAACTGAGAAAATTCCTCTATTCTCCCTCTCCATTTCCCCTTCTCAGAGTGTGTCCCTCTTTCTCATTACTACATACCCTCACCCTCCACCTTTGTACACTCCCAACAGTCCTAATAATGACAAAGTTCTTAGAAGCTACATGTATCCTTTTGTTATATTGGAATGTAAACAGTATAATTTATTGAGTCCCTTATGACTACTAATTCATGTTCACATTTTCATCTTTCTCTTGTATTTGAATGTTAAATTTTCTATTTATTCCTGTTTTATTTTCAAGAGGAATGTTTGGAAATATAGTCTGCCACTAAATATCTATTTTTTTTCCTCTGAAGAATGCTACTCATTTTTGCAGGGTTAGGTTATTCTTGGTTGTAATACTCACTTTTTGCCTCCCAGAATGTCATATTCCAAGCCCTCTGGCCCTTTAACATGGAAAATGCTAAATATTTTGTAATCCTGAGTGTGACTCCTCAATATTTGAACTTGACCTAGGAGTCCTGGAATTTGGCTACAGTATTCCAGAGAATTTTCATTTTGAGGTCTCTTTCAGGAGGTCATTGATGGATTTTTAAAATTTCTATTTTTTTCTTTTTCGTCAGTACTCTTTTCTTTGACAATTACTTGAAATATGATATCCAGTCATTTGTTTTCTTGCTCATGACCTTCAAGTTGTCCAATAATTCTCCATCTCCTAGACCTATTTTCTAGGTTAGTTGATTTTTCCCTAATATATTTCAGATTTTGTTCTATTTTTCATTCTTTTGACTTTATTTTACTGTTTTCAGTCTCATAAAGTCATTATTTTCCACTTGCACAATTCTAATTTTTAAGTCATTGTTTTCTTCAGTGATTTTTTTTGTACTTTTTTTCAATTTGGGCTATTTGGCTTCAAAAAGAATCCTTTTCATCAGCGAATATTTGATCCTTTTTCCTGCTACCATTGGATACTTCTGTTTTTTTAAGATATTATTTTCCTCAGGTGTGTGTGTATATGTGTGTATGTGTGTGTGTGTGTTACTAAGGTGTTAATTCCCTTATTACAATTTTCTTACATCATCCATTTATTTTCGCAGATTTTCCTCTACCACACTTAACTCTTTTTTTAACTCTCCCAGGAATTTTTGTTGACTTTGCGTCCAAGCAGCATTTTTTGATATTGCATCATTTTTCATATTCCTGTTGTCTTCTGAGTTTATGTCTTTTCCTTCTCTGTCACTGTAATAGCTTTCTTATAGTCAAGCCCTTTTTTTTTTTACTTGCTCCTTGTTTCCAGCCTATTTCTTGGAACTTTTATCTTTTTTAAAGTTTGGCTCTTCTCACATAGGGGTAGGGTAACAATGTCTCAATTTTCAGGTTTTTTTTTTTTGGTCCAATTTTCTACAGTTATTCTTGGAGTCTATTTTCTTTTCTTTCTTTTTTTTGTACTTCTAAGGTGATATGATCCTAGGAGAGTTATGGCCACTTCTCTCCTAGTCTGTGATCTGATCTTTACTCAAGAAGGGTACCTCTTCCCTTTCATGTAATATTGCTTCTCTTATCTTTGAAACTGTTACCAGTTTCTTTGCTCTCCTGCAGCCTCAAGGGCTATTACTCTTCTTGGCCCTGTAACTGTGGCACCCTTTCCTTTTCAACTGACCACAAATTCTTCTCTCCCCCCTGGAATTGTGATCCAAAACTGTTTATGGGCAACAGAGTTTTCATAGTATCTGTTGTACACGGTGCCAGCACGGTGCCAGTAATCTCTTTCTGAGCAGTTGTCCAACTTCCTTAGTGTCTCTACATTGAGAACTGTGATTGCTGCTGCTATTGCTGTAATTGCTGTTACAGTCATCTCCAAAGTCTACCCCTGGGCTCCTGATATTTTCTGGGCCTATACCCACCCCACTATCATAGACCTCTTTTGAGGGACCTCCTAAGTCAGTCCTATGCAATATATAATCCTTGGACCATGCATGGGTGGCCTTCTACTGTGCACTTTCTCTTCTTTGTCATGTGACTTATGGCAAACTACCATCATCAGTCTGTCTCTACTTGGAAACTGAGCCCCTAAAAACCTATCTGTAGCCAAATAAGTTTAACCTATATTAATTTTGGCCCCTACCTCCTGCCAAGTTATGCAGGCCTGTCCTAAATAGTCTCAAACTGGAAAATAATAGTGTCTCTCACTGACCTTTTGTTGGCTCTGTCATTCCAAAATCAATTTAGGTGTTATTTTAAAGTTGTTTAGAGTGCAAAATAAAGAGAGTTCAGCTGGGTCCAGGCCTGCTTGCCATTTTGACTCTGATGAGCATGGTTCTTTTAATGTAGCTCACAATAACTTTTTTCCCCTGAATTTAATGTAAAATTTTATCTTATATTTACCTTAAAATTATGCAAATCTCTGTTGCTGTTATCTTAATATGACCTGATACCTAGCACCACACTTCCCTAACCTTCTAGCTATCAAGTTCATTTTTGAAACTAGTACTTTTTTCTTTACATTTTTATATATTTTGCTTTTATATTATATTTAAAAACAATACAATGCATTGACACATTTTGTTATACTGTTCTAGTGTTGTTCAAATATTCCCCTACCTATTCCTGACCAAAAGATCTTCCCTTTCCAATGAAAAACAAAACCAATTTTTATTTTGACTGAGTTTGATAGTTTTTATATCATTCTGCATCTTCCTTTTTCATATCTTTCCTATAAAAGGGAGATTTTTTTCATCATCTCTTCTATGGGGTTAGAATTGCTCACTATAAAAATTCACTGTTTCACATTTTTTTATGTTCATTTAATTAACATTATTATAATAATTGTGTATAGGAAATAATTTGTTCAGTCATTTACCAGTAAATGGAAAACCAATTTTCTTATACTTTTATACCATAAAAGTACTGGTACTAACCTCTCTCTCTCTCTCTCTCTCTCTCTCTCTCTCTCTCTCTCTCTCCCCCTCTCTCTCTCTCTCATTCTTTCTTTTCCTCTCCTTCTGTACATATAAGCTATTAGATAAAACCCTAGAGTTGTCTTAATTTGTAATTTTATTATGGTTGATTTATTATTATTGATTTTTTCATAGAGTTGCTCATTTGAAATTCTTTATTAGAAAACCTTATATTTTTTCACTTTATTATTGAGAAATGACTTTGTCAGTATATTTTTTATTAATTACTCAAATAAGTTAATAACTTCAAAATTGTTTATTAGCCTGTCATTGCTATCAGAGACATAATGCTAATTACTAGGGATCCAAAGATGCAAAGAAAGGAAGAAACAGTTCCTGCCCTTAAGGAATTTACATTCTTTAGAAGGGGAAGATGTTTAAATAATTAGTTAAATACAAGATAAATACAAAATAGATGAAAGATTAATTTCAAATAGGAAGTCACTGGCAGGTGAAAGACTTAGGAAAGTCTGCCTCCAGAAAGTGAAATTTGAGCTAAGACTTGAAGTAAGCTAAAGAAGGTAAGTAGTGGAAGTGAAGAAGGATGAACATTCTGTGCAATGGGATCAGTCAATGCAAAGGCAAGAATACATGATATGAAGGGCCTCATGTGTGCAATACAATGAAGAACAGTATACATTGATATTAGAATATGTAGAGGGGAGTAAAATATATAAGGAATTTAAAAAGATAGGAAACAGCCAGGTCTTAAAGTACTTTTAATGCCATATAGACAATGTTATGTTTGAAACTTATATAATAAACAACAAGTTTATGATGATTGGGTGAGGTAAGGAAGGAGATGATCAGTGACCTGGTCACCTACGTTAAAATTCAGAACTTTAAAAAGACATCTAATTATTTGAGTAGCGGAGGAGTTTGAGTGAAACAAAATTTTATTTGAAAATGTAAAACTACTTTTACCTCTTGGGAAATTTGGAAAGCAGTCTAGCAAAAACAGGTCTAGATGAGATATTGGCAAATTACAGCCTGAAGGCCAAATTCAACCTCCTGCCTCTTTTTGTAAAGCCCAAGAGCTAAGAATAGTTTTAAAATTTCAAATAAAGTTTTATTGAACTTAAAAATGTAAAAGAATATTCTTAGTTCTTGAGCTCTACAAAAACAAACAAGATGGGAAAGTTTGGCTTTGGTGTCATAGTTTGCTGACCCCTGGCTTAGACCAACATTTTATACCATATTCCATAATATGGTCTAAATAAATACCTGAATAATATATTCTAAATGACCATAATATAAATAAAGCATAATACAAATAATTAGGAGAAAGACATATTTCACAGCTATAAATATGAGATGAATTCTTGGCCAAATGGATTATAGAGGCAACAGCAAATGATAAAATGCCTAACTTCGATTGCATGAAACTGAATGAAATACTGCACAAACAAAATTAATGCATTATGGATAAGAAAGGAGATAGTCAACTGGGATAAATATT
>CM053773.1:71747951-71772315 GCA_028658325.1 Potorous gilbertii
GCCTTTGACATTGTTAGTATTGAAGGCTTATGGAAAATTGTGTCAATATTTGGTTGCCCTGAGAAGTTCATCAATATTGTATGTCAATTTCATGATAGCATGTTTTCCTGGTTTCCAAATAATGGACGATGCTCTTGTACCTTCCCAGTCACCAATGAAGTGAAACAGGGATGTGTGCTTGCTCCCATCCTCTTTAGCATGTTTTCAGTCATGTTGACAAATTCTTCCTTTGAGGATGAATGCAGCATCAAGGTCAACTACCATACTAATGGTAAGTTATTCAAACTGAAAAGGCTACAAAGACCAAGACCAGAGTGTTAGTGCATGATTTTCTGTTTGCAGATGATTGGTCACTCAATGCAGCCTCTGGAACTGAGATGCAACAAAGCATGGTTCAATTCTCTGCTGCCTGTGCCAATTTTGGCCAAATAATTAACACCAAGAAAACATGGGTTCACCATGAGCCACTACTACACCATCAATATGTGGAACCATCAGTTACCACAAATGGAGAAGGTTTGTGGATAAGTTCACTTTCCCTGGTAGTGTGCTTTCCAGGGATGTACACATTCACAATGAGGTTGATGTATGCATTTCCAGAGCTAACTCAGTGTTTGGGAAGTTCCAAAGAAAAGTTTGGGAGAGAAGTATTAGACTGACTACCAAACTGAAAGTCTTCAGAGCCATTATGCTGACCTTACTGTTATATGCCTGTGAATCATTGATAGTCTACCAGTGTCATGCCAGGACACTGAATCGCTTCTATTTGATTTGTCTTAGGAAGATTCTGAGGATCACCTGGAAGGTGATCCAAGACACTGAAGTCCTTGTTCAAGCTGAACTGCCAAATATATAAACTATGCTTCAGATAGTGCAACCTTGATAAGCTGACCACATTGTTTGAATGCAAAATGCACATTTGCCAAAAAGAGAACTTGCATGGGGCGTGTGATCCCATGGTGGCAAGAAGAAACAATACAAGGACACTGTCAAGGTCTCTCTCAAGAACTCTGGATTCCACTGTGTAACATGGAAGACACTGGCACAGGATCACTCAGCCTGGCGTGCCAACATCAGAAAGGGCGCTGTGCTTTATGAGCAAAGCAGAATTGAGACAGTACAAAGTCAATGCAGGATGCGCCAATTGACAGTATCCACCTCAAATATTCATAAAGACTATCAATGCCCAACCTGTGGTAGACTATTCTAAACTCGCATCGGTTTGATTAATTGCAGTCGGATACACTGAAACTTGACTTTATCATGGTGAGGTCATGTTGGTCCTCTTTAAAAACGAAGGACAACAACCAACCAACAGCTCCACCACCACTCCCAGCCCTGTGCCCAGCACATGCACACAAATATACTTGCTATATTTTTTTCTCATCCCCCTCTCATTTGAGTTTTCAGCTTCTCATGTCAGATATTAGCATTGTAAAATCTACTGTATAACCTCTTGACCCAATCCATAGATTCGTTTTTCCCTACACTCTTTCTTACTTCCTTTTACTTCTAGAAAGTTCCAGAATTTATTCTAAAGTTAACATATAATAACTATAGTAGAGGTAATAACAGCAACAGCAACAACATTAATCCTGGGCTGCTGAACGTGTTCTTTGACTTTTGACTTATCCTATGTTCTCTTTGATAACACACATCTTCCTATAGACCCACGACTACTGTTTCCATTTTCGCTGATTGGTCACCCTCCCACTCCAATTGCAACATATAACCAGAGTGTCAAATTCTGTTTTTTCTTAATTATAGGACTTAGTAAAATTCGATGCCTAGACTTCTACTTCTTATAATATTTAATCCAAACTAAACATATTGTGCTCATTCACCAAATAATTCATGATAACATAGGATTTATTTTCTCTCTTGCAGTCTTATTGATTAAAAACTAGACTAATTTAAATCAATCAGTAGGCAATTATCACCATTTTCCTCTTTGCTATCTATATTTTTATCTTTTTTCTCTTATTCCCCCCATTTATCAGATTCATCATGGATTTCTGTGTTTTTCCATGTCTAGATAAAGTTTGTATAGCCTTTTACTGGTGATATTTTTCAAAAAAAAAATGTTTTCAGGTCAATTTCTTCATGTTCTCTATAGCTACTGTCATTTTCCTCAATAAGGCCTTTAACAGGACTTTCTCCCAGAAATGAAGTTTGCTCTGAGATGAACAGGTTTTTGAAGTTGCTTGTCAGATTTTCTTTGATGTGTTTTTGAAGATTGTTGAGAACTCAATCAACCCCTGGTGTGTATATATATGTTTTTTATGGCTTTTCAAATCCAATTTCTTTTTTTAAATTGAGGAGCTCAGAGAGAGCATTGAAAATATCTTGTTCCTCCTTCTGGACTTTTTTCTAGTATAAATTCTGTAATGAAACTCAGATTTAGTAAATTTCATTTTATTTATGTTTTTACAAAATGAACTGTTTGTTACATTTAGTATTAAGCAAGTATAAGTGTAGAAAATAGGTAATTGTCCATTTGAAAGTTCCTTATGTTTTAAAACCTGTCTTTATTCTTCAAGAAAAAGGATACTTGTACAAAATACAAAACCTAGGGAGGCAAATTTCTTATGTGATTAGATGAGTTTTATTCAGAAAGGGAAAGTGACTAATTTTAATAGAAATATTCTGGACTGTTATACATAAATGATTAGAATATGAAGAACTATTTTCTATGGATTATGGGAACTCAATTTCAATTAAATAAACCCATATTAAGTGCCTATATTGTGTATGACATTGTACTACGTTAGGGTTAGAGATATGGATGTGGGAGTCAAAAAAGCTAATAAAGACCTGGAGAGTGATAAAAATTGTTAACAAAGGGAATATAAATAAAGAAAGAAGAGGGAAGAGGATTGAAAGGATACTCCCACTTATGTTTAAGAGGGTGCATATAGGAAAAAGAAATAGGAATACTAGTTATGAGTAGAATTAGGTTCAGGAGGGTTCAGTGTCTTGGAATAATTAGTTATAGTTTATAGCCTCATTCATTGGGCTACTCATTTCCTCTGCTAGCTTGATCATGCCAAAATATTATGTGAATCTTTCATAAAATATAGGGATCACTTGACATTTGATACTTAATATAATTTCTGCCAATTAAATCCTACATGAACCTCTAGCCTCACATATTTTGATCTCCATGAGACATTTTAAAATATTTCATACCATCTTATTGTTTACCAATACTATTTTTGCCCATAACATAGATTGGGAAGACATCATGTGACATCCATGAAATATTTTATTATTGTTTACTTGATAAAGGCACCCAGTTTTTTGAGAGTATTAGCCTTCTCTATATAGTAATATTGCTATCTCCTTAAAGAGAGAGAATATAGAAATGAATTGGGGGGTGGAACCAAGATGATGAAGTAGAAGGATGGACTTGCTGTAATTCTCCCCCAAAGTCCATAAAATACCCTTAAAGGTGCCTCTAAACAAATTCTAGAGCAGCAGAAGCCACAAAAAGACAGAGTGTAAGAGATTTCCAGCCCAAGGTAGACTGGAAGATGAACAGAAAAGTTCTATAGCACCAGGCTTAGAGCAGAGAATAGTCCACGGAGCACAGCTCAGCCTTGACTGTGCAGCATGGTTCAGAAAATACTGGAGGAGGCTTCAAGGCTCAGAATCTCGGGTAGCAACTGTGGTTGCCAGAGTCCTGAACCAAGAAATGCCAGAGACAGCTTCAAAATGTCGGGGAGGAAGCTCTTTCACCTGGGTGAAATGGAGCAGAGTCCTGCTCTAACCTCAGCCCCGGGTGCCTACAGAGTCCAATTTTGAAACCCTTAGCCTAAAGACCTTTGGGGGAATCAAGACAGTGATCTGAATCTCAGACCTAAGTGGCAGCCCTGGGTTGAGGAGGAACAGTGGAGTGGTGGAGCTGGAGGCAACTGTAGAGAAGGAAGTCTATTTGAAGATCCTGGGCAGCAAAGCTTGTGGTTGCTTCCAGACCAGAGCATAGCTTAGGAGAGGAGTAAACTCCTATCCCCTGATTGCACCATCTTGGAGAACATGTAAATCCCTAGACTATAACCTCCACTTGATAAAGGACTCAAAAATCAAGGAACTGACTGGGAAAATGCTCAAAAAAGGGGGAAAATAAGACTATAGAAGGTTATTTTCTTGGTGAACAGGTATTTTCTTCCATTCTCTCAGATGAGGAAGAGCAAAGCACACTATTAGAGGAAGATATCAAAGTCAAGACTTCTCTATTCAGAACCTCCAACATAAATTTGCAATGGTCTCAGGCCATAGGAGAGCTCAAAAGACATTTTCAAAATCAAGTAAGAGAGGTGAAGGAATAATTGGAAAGAGCAGTGAGAAAGATGCAAGAAAATCAGGAAAAGTGAGACAACAGTTTGCTAAAGGAGACCCAAAAAATCCTGAAAAAAAATAACACCTTTAAAAATAGACTAACACAAATGGCAAAAGAAGTCCAAAAAGCCATTGAGGAGGAAAATGCTTTAAAAAACAGAATTAGCCAAATGGCAAATGAGGCTCAAAAACTAACTAAAAATAGTACTTTAAAAGGAAGAATGGAGCAGATGGAATCTAATGACTTTAGGAGAATTCAAGAAATCACAAAAGAAAACCAAAATAATGAGAAAATTGAAGACAGTGTGAAATATCTCATTGGAAAAACAACTGACGAGGAAAACAGATTCAGGAGACACAATTTAAAAATTATGGGGCTACCTGAAAGCCATGATGGAATACCTATATATCATCTTTCATGAAATTATCAAGGAAAACTGCCCAGATTTTCCAGAACCAGAGGGTAAAATAAATATTGGAAAAAATCTACCAATCACTTCATAAAAGAGATCTGTAAATAAAAATTCCTAGGAATATTATAGCTAGATTCCAGAGTTCTCAGATCAAGGAGAAAATATTGCAGGCTTCTGGAAAGAAACAATTTGAGCATTGTGGAAATACAATTTGAATAACACAACATCTAGAAGCTTCTATATTAAGGAACTGAAGGGCTTGGAATATGATATTCCCAAAGTCAAAGGAACTAGGATTAAAACCAAGAATCACCTACCCAGAAAAACTGAGTGTAATACTTCAGGGGAAAACAATGGTCATTCAATAAAATAGAGGACTTTCAAGTATTCTTGAGGAAAAGACCAGAGATGAATAGAAAATTTGACTTTCAAACACAGGAATCAAGAGAGGCATGCAAAGGTAAACAGAAAAGAGAAATCATCAGGGACTTACTAAAGTTGAATTGTTTACATTCCTACATGGAAAGAGAATATTTGTAACTTTTGAGACTTTTCTTAGTATTTGTGTAGTTGGAGGGATAATATACATATAGACAGAGGGCACAGAGTGAGTTGAATAGGAAGGGATGATATGTAAAAAAACAAAATTAAGGGGTGAGAGAGGAATATATTGGGAGGAGAAATAGTGAAATGGAATGGGGCAAATTATCTCTCATAAAAGAGGTAAGAAAAATCTTTTTCAATGGAGGGGAAAAGGGGAGAAGTGATAGGGAAAAAGTGAAGCTTACTCTCACGACATTTGGCTTAAGGAGGGAATAACATACACACTCAATTTGGTATGACAATTTATCTTACACTACAGGAAAGTAGGGGAGAAAGGGGATAAATAAGGTGTGTGGGTGGATGATAGAATGGAGGGCAAATCAGAGGAGAGAGTAATGAGAAGTAAACACTTTTGGGAATGGACAAGGTCAGAAGAGAGAATTGAGTAAATGGGAGGCAGGATAGGGTGGAGGGAAATATAGTCTTTCACAACATGACTATTATGGAAGTCTTTTGCATAACTACATGTATATAGCCTATATTGAGCTTCCTGCCTTCCCAGCGGGAATGGGTGAGAAGAGAGGAAGGGAGAGAAGTTGGAACTCAAAATTTTAGGAACGAATGCTGAGAATTGTTTTTGCAAGCCATTGGGAAATAAAAAATACAGGTAATGGTGTATAGAAATCTATCTTGCCCTAAAAGAAAAGAGAAGGTGGGAATAAGGGAAGGGAGGTGTGTGATAGAAAAGAGGGCAGATTGGAGGATGGGGTAATCAGAATTCATGATGTCTTCAGAAAGAGGGAGGGGAAAGATGGGGAAAAAAACTTGGAACTCAAAATCTTGTGGAAATGAATGTTGAAAACTAAAAATTAATCAATTAATTTAAAAGAGAGAAGAAAGGAAATTAATTATCTCAGAAAAAGGAGAAAGAATAGCTTATATGACTTTGTAAGAATGAAAGGATATTAAAATATATGTTTAGTCATGGACAATTCTAATCTTCAAGTGCAACATTCAACTTAAACTCCACTTTAAGCACTTAGGAATCTCAAAGAGCAAAATAGTCTACAGATATAAAGTTTTGTTGTTATACTTTTATTTTCTTGCAATAGCAAACTGCTATATGATAGCTGAAAATGTGCTACTAATTACTCATTTTTAAAAAAAAAGCCTTAACATTAAGATGGAACTGTGTTTTAATGTAAAATGCATTACAATTTCCTTACTCTTTGGAATGGATTGGAGGAAACTCTTTGTATAAATTTTATACTAATTAGATGATTAATTAACTCTGATAACAAATAAAATTCAATATTTTTAATAATTATTATATGAATAGTAAATTTCACTATAGATAGTATTCCAATTTGTTTTTACTGAAAATTAATGGTCACAAATTTCAAACATAGATTGAGGTTACTCACTGGACTTGCTATAAAGTTAAGTTGGTAACATGTACAAGAGTGCTTGGATTAATGGAATATTTTTCACTTTTGTACCTTTAATATGTTTAAAATATGATTTCTAATATTTTAAAACTACTTAGACCTTTAATAAAAGAATATTGTAAGGAAAAAGCCATAAGGAATAGACAAATGGTTTTAAGGGATTATGATGGCTCATTTTCCCAGAAGTTTTTGAAGCAAGGACTGTAATTTCCACTATTACAGTAAGTCATTTATTCTAAACACAACAGGAAGAGAATATCTATCATTTAGATATTTTAAAACTGCCTTCCATAATACATTCTTGATAAATGAACCATTGCAGTGCCAGGCTATAATGGAGCTACAGTTCCATTGCTGAAAGCACTATTGTCCTTGCAAGGCCAGCCTCCCTCCCCTGCCCTGCCTGTCTGAAGGCATGCATTGCTGCATTGAGAGGATCTTTTCCAGAAATGAAGAAAGGTTGCTTTTTTTAAATAAAAGTTTAGCTACTGCTTCTTAATAACACTAAAAGTAGTTTAGACTTCCTATTCCTTCAATCACAGGTAAAAGCAACTACCAGGAAAATAAAACATGCTGATGCCTCAAGGGTTCAACACTTCATATTAGTTTACAGTTCTGTGCCAAATAGCAATGATCCAAGGTAAAAAAAAATAATAAGACTATGTTATTTAGACAGAATTTCCTATCATATACTACTTACTGTGTAGTTACTAAATAGATAAGCACAATTTAAAAATCATCTAAGAGAATTAATTAATGACCACTTCTTGACTGATGTGGTAGCTGAATAAATAAAGCTAAATATTTAAGTTTGGAACTTGTATGTCAGTTTTAATGTACCCCTTTATATAGAAAGGATGATTGATTTAAAGGAATTACAAACAAGTATAATAATGTTCCTTGAATGGACAATGAAAAAATAGTTATTACAGTGATCAGACTTTACTATACTGAACTAGAATTAGTCATAAAACATTTCTTGGAGAATGTCAGTGGAACTGTGAATTGGGAGATCCCTTCTGGACAACAATTTGGAATTATGTCCCAAAAGTTACTAAACTTTGTATTTCCTTTACCACAGCACTAGTAGGCTATATCACAAAAGGAATCTAAAAGAAAAAAAAGGACTCTTATGTACGAAAAGCTTTATAGTAATTTTATTTGTGTAGGTCAAAGAGTTGGAAATTGATGAGCTCCTTATTCAGTTGGTGTGTGACTGAACAAATAATGGTAGGTGAATATAATGAAATAGTGTCATTCTATGAGAAACACCAAAATGGATGGTTTCAAAGAAACCTTGGAAGACCTGTGTGAACTAATGGATGATGAAATTAATGGAAACAGGAAAATGATTTATGCAAAAAAACATTGTAAAAACAACTTCAAAAGACTTAAGAATTTTTATTAATACTAGGATTATCCATGCTTTCAGAAAACTGATTAATAGAAAATGATATCCACATCCTAATTGAGCAATAATGAACTAAATATGCAGAAAAAGACATCTTTTATTTTTTGGACATGGTCAAAATGAGAACTAGTTTCCTTTGACTCTGTATAATTCCTCGCCACCACCAGTCAAAAGTAGGTTGGGTAGAGCAGATCATAAAAGCTCATTAACTAAAATAAAATTAAAATTAATCTAAAGTTAAGTTCTATTGTGATCAAATAATTAAAGAGTGATGGAATGATGATGAGAAGTAAAAAATAAAATGTGAAACGCCAGCTGTAGGATTAGATGTTACCTATAAGAAATAAGGTTATTTGTACATGTGTTGAACTGACAAGTATCTATGTTTTCTGATTTCAAAGGCAAGATGAAGATATTCTAGACCCTGAAACACCTTCTGTCATATAGTAGATGTTCCTTGAAATCTGGAATTCCACCATTAGAGTAATTTCTTTGCGTAGGACTTTAATCTGGAAACAAAACAAAACATTTGTCTACCCTAAGCTAGATTTGACAGTAGCATATCATTCTTACTTAATAATTGTTCTTTCTGGAGCAGAGTCAAGATGGTGAAGTAGAAAGGTGGATCTACTCTTAGATCTACCCCAACTCCTATAAAATACCTCTAAAAATGACTCTAAACAAATTGTGGATCAGCAGAAGCCAGAAAACAACAGAATGAAAGAGATTTCCAGCCCAAGGCAGCCTTGAAGGCCGACAGGAAAGGTCTATTGCACTGGGCTCAGAGTAGAGCACAGCGCAGCACAGACTTTACCATGTAGAGCAGCAGGGACAGGACTGGAGCAGGCTGTGGTTCCCAGAGCCTCACAAATGCCAAAGATAACTTCAAAGATCAATGAGAAAGCTCCTTCACCTGGGTAAGAGGGGAGCAGGATTCTCCCCTAGTCCTGTGTCCAGGGCAGCAGCAATCACTGAGGAAGGAGCATCCATTTTAGGAGCCCTCATTCTAAAGCCTCTGTGGGAATAAAGCCACTGATCTTGATCTCAGCCCTGAAAGAAGTTCCTGGGGTGAGGAGGGTTCCTGATGTGGTAAAACTGGAGGTGGTTGTGGAGAGGTAATGCTACTCAAAGATCCTGGGCAGAAAGGAGTACTTGTCCTTGCTCCCAGAAGAGAGTGTAGACCTTGATTGTGTCAACTTGGAGGAACTGAGAACTTACAGGTCCCTAAAGTATGCTCACCACTTGACAAAGTACTCAAAAGTCAAGTAACTGGTTGGGAAAATGCCAAAAAAAAAAAGAGAAAAATAATAAGACTATATAAGGTCACTTTGTTGGCGAATAGGTATTTTCCTCCATCCTTTCAGATGAGGAAGAAGAAAATACACGATTTGAGGAAGACATCAAAGTACAAGCTTCAAAATAAATTTGCAGTAGTCTCAGGATACGGAAGAGTTCAAAAAAGATTTTAAAAATCAAATAAGAGAGGTAGAATAAAAATTGGAAAGAGAAATGAGAATGATGCAAGAAAATCATGAAAAGCAAGTCAATAACTTGTTAAAGGAGATCCAAAAATGCTTAAGAAAAATAACACCTTTAAAAATGCACTCACCCAAAGGGTAAATGGGTCCCAAAAGCCAATGAGAAGAAAAATGTTTTAAAAATTCAAATTAGCCAAATGCAAAAGGAGGTTAAAAAACTCACTGAAGAAAACCGTTCTTTAAAAATTAGAATGGAACAGATTAGAAATTATAAAACAAAACCTAAAGAGTGAAAAAAATGAGGACAATGTGAAATGTCTCGTTGGAATAACAATTGACCTGGAAAACAGATCCAAGAGAGACAATTTAAAAACTATGAGGCTACCTGAAAGCCATGAAGGAAAAAAGGGGAAAAAAAAGACAATTTCATCTTTTATAAAATTATCAAGGAAATCTGCCCTGGTATTCTAGAACCAGAAACTAAATTAAACATAGAAAGAATCCACCAATCACTTACTGAAAGAGATCTGCAAAGAAAAACTCCCAGGAATATTGTTGCCAGTTTCCAGAATTTCCAGGTCAAGGAGAAAATGTTGCAAGCTGCCAGAAAGAAACAATTTGAGTATTGTGGAAATAAAATCAGGATAACACAAGATCTAGCAGTTTCTACATTAAGGGATCGAAGGGCTTGATATGATATTCTAGAAGTCAAAGGAACTAGGATTAAAACCAAAGATCATCTACCCAACAAACCTGAGTGTAATACTTCAGGGGCAACAATGTTCATTTAATGAAATAAAGGACTTTCAAGCATTCTTGATGAAAGTATGAGACCTGAATGGAAAATCTGACCTTCAAACAGAAGAATCAAGAGAAGCGTAAAAAGGTGAACAGGAAAAAGAAGTCATAACAGAGTTACTAAAGTTGAACTGTTTACATCCCTACGTGGAAAGATAATATTTGTAACTCTTGAGACTTTTCTCAGTATTTATGTGGTTGGAGGGATTATATACATATAGACAGAGGGCACAAGTGAGTTGAATAGGAAGGGATGATATGTAAAAAAAGATAAAATCAAGGGGTGAGAGAGGAATATATTGGGAGGAGAAATAGCGAAATGGAATGGAGGAACGATGTCTCATAAAAGAGGTGAGGAAAAACTTTTTCAATGGAGGGGAAAAGAGGAGAAGTGATAGGAAAAAAGTGAAAGGAAAAAATTATTCTCATCATACATGGCTTAAGGAGGGAATAACATGCACACTCAATTTGGTATGAAAATCTATCTTACACTACAGGAAAGTAGGGGAGAAGGAGATAAGTGGAGTGTTGGGGTGATAATAGAAGTGAGGTCAAATGGGAGGAGGGAGTAATGAGAAGTAAACACTTTTGGGGGGGACAAAGTCAAAAGAGAGAATTATTAGTGGGGGGCAGGATAGGATGGAGGGAAATTTAGTTAGTCTTTCACCACATGACTATTATGGAAGTCTTTTGTGTAAATACACATGTATAGCCTATATTGAATTGCTTACCTTCACAGTGGGGATGGGTGGGGAGGGAGGAAGGGAGAGAATTTGAAACTCAAAGTTTTAGGAACGAATGTTGAGAATTGTATTTTGCATGCAACTGAGAAATAAGAAATACAGGTGAGGGCATATAGAAATATGTCTTGCCCTACAAGGAAAGAGAGAAAATGGGGATAGGGAAAGAAAGGATGTGATAGAAAGGAGGACTGTTTGGGAGAAAGCGTACTCAGAATGCATGGTGTCTTGGGTTTGGGGCAAAGGGGGAAATTGGGAGAAAATTCGGAACTCAAAATCTTGTGAAAATAAATGTTGAAGACTAAAAGAAATAAATTAAAAAAGGGAAAAAGTTGTTCTTGCTTCGTGTCCTCTGAAACCTTTGAGCTTCACTGGAGAAAATACAATTTGCTCTATCATGAAATACATGTCTACATGCTAGAACTGGTACTAGCAACATACACATTTATTAAACAGCAATATTAAAAAGCAACTCTCATTCTACCAGTCCACTTGTAACCTTGCTTATTCCTAACTTGTTCTGAAGTCCTAATAAAAAGCAAACACCCTTCAGAAAATAACAAGCAGATTTATTTATTTGTGCTTTTGTTCACCTCAAATTGCCATTTAGTTTTTAATGGAGCCTAGGGTGAGGGGAGGGAGTGAATTAGAGCTTTAGGCATCTAAGGGTTAGGGAAAATATGTATAAGTGGTAAACTGGGAGTGCCAAGATAAAATTCCCCTTAATTTACAGTTCTTCTTAGACTAGGTCCTGGTGCATCAGAGTTAGTAGATAAATAAGTCTGATCGCATGTTTTCAGAGATGCAGACAACCATGGGAGAGTAATGAATTTTTGTTTTGAATTATGAAGTTTTGAACTTCATCCTGAATTCAATGGAATGGAAAAATGTTCCATCTCACCAGTTTTTTATGTCACATGGGAAATACATTCTTCAATAACTATCATCTCTTCAATTAAATTCCTAACCATATGATAACAATTTACTTAGTCACTGTTTTTGACATATGCTCAATTTATCACACCATGTGCACACACGTATATATCTTTTATGAAGTATAATTTTGTTATCATTCATGACTTTATAACTCATTGTCAAAGACTGTCACTTCTCACTGTACTTTTTGCTTCCTATATTACTGTAGATTCTTATTTGGGTCAGTTTGTACATCTGTAAAATAGGTGTATGGCTTATTTCAGATGGACTAGCACTTCTTGTGTGGGGGCTTGCAAAGCCCTTTTGAGGGCTGCTCATCTATCTCTGGGATCTATCTCTCATCCAATTCTCACATGCACCCTTAAGAAGCTGTAATACACACAGTGGTCATATTTTGGTAAACCTTTGTGGCTGATGAGTAAAACCAGGTTGAGGGTAAATGACAGGCCTCAAATCCATCAATGAGTTAGTAAGATGTCTTCATAAAGCATGCAAATATTTCCCCTAGAAGAATGGGTAGGTGAGAACAATTTGTTCCAACAGCCATGAAAGCAGCTGAAGCTGAACCTATAGAGTATTTTTAGTTTGGTTAGACATTGAACATGTTAAATTCATCCACAGCATCCTAGGCCATCACCAGTTATCTTAATTTTTATCATGCCAGTGGAATTCAATGACTCTGGAAGAGAGAGTGAGGCTTATGACTTTGTGCAAAGCTTCACTTGACTCCAAATTCAAGAGCAAGTCAAGACAAAATCAATGCTTCATTTTGAAAACAAAGAAGGAGGAACAAGAGCATTTACTTTGCAGGGTTATTGTGAGAATAAGATAAAATAACATTTGTAAAGTTCCTTGTAAATCTCAAAGTGCTACATAAATGTTATCATCATAATCATGAGACCCTCTGGTTACTATGTATCATACTATGTCTGATATGTGGCAATCCGGTTGTTTGACATGACATGGGTAAACAGGATTTAGTAAAAGTGTAGAATGAGAAGGCAAGGAACCAGTAAGGAAGCTACTTAATCTCCCCTCAGTTTCATTTTATTGTTATATAATCTGGTTGTATCTTGTTGTTCAGGGACAGCTCTGATATAGAAAAGTGATGAGGGGGAAAAATAATTTAACTCTTGGTACCCAATTTTGGGTTACCTTTTGGTACTAACCACTATCTTTATTCTTACAATATAAGTCAGTCTATTTGAACTAAATGATCTCCAGGCATTTTAAAGATATCCAGATGGATTGAGTTTCCTCACTTATGCTAATGTTTATTTTAAAGAAACTCAGTTACTCCCTGTGACTGAGAAAGATAATCTTAGAGCTGCTAATTCCAGCAGAGACTTCAGGGTGAATCTGTAGGTGGTGTAAGTGATATTTATTCTACTAACATACATCAAAGGGACAAGCTAAGAAGCTAAGGTCACTGGTAATGATACATTAAAGTTAAACTTCAATTTTATAAAATTTGGATAAACGTAAATTAAGAGCACACAGTAAACAGAATTTATACATATCATTATTTTTCAAGTATTAAATGGAGTTCTTAAGAAGGACAACTAGTTGCTATATACTGTAATCCTAAACAATTATTTCCTTATGTTAAAATACTAAATTTTACTTCAGAATATTTTATTTAAAAAAAAGAAACAGACAACATTACTAATTATAATTGAAACATTGGTTGTCTCCATTTTTCTGTACCCAATATCATACCTAGCACATAGAAGGTTTGCTGAATTAAATTGTACTAGGGAAATTATAAGTGGCAGTATGAAAGTTGTCCACCTGAATTCATCTGACTTTATTTACTCAGCGAAATGATTTATATAATGGGAGGAACCTATATAACAAAGTGGATAAAGTACCAGATCTGGAGGCAGGAAAAACCTAAATTCAAGTTTGACTTCAGACATTTACTAGGGGTAAGACCCTGGGCAAGTCTAATAGCACTTACTTCTTAGGGTTGTTGGAAGAATTAAATGATACAATAATTGCAAAAGTGATTAATGCAGTTTGATACAAAATAAATGTTATATGAATATAAATTATATAATATAATAATAAGTATTATTTGCAATGAATAGATTTCCATCCTGTATAAATCTGGATTTTGATCACTTTGCAAAGAGGGAAAGATGCAGATTCACAACTTTATTGAGTGCTTTCATTGAATTCTCTTGTCTTCTTATGCCTAGCAATGAAACCCCAATACAGCACTGTTTATCCTTGGCTCTCTATCCATGAGATCACACATATTAAGCTGGTAGGGATCTTAAAGAAAATTGTAATCCTTGATTTTTAGATATTAGAATCAGAGAGGTTTAGTTACTTATATGGATCAGAAAGACTATATTAAATAAGATAAATAAGTGGTAATATTTGGGGGAGGGAATACACTAGCAAGTAGGGCAGTCAGGAAAAGGTTTCTATAGGTTTCTGTTTTAAGCTCTTTGAGGAAAGGGACTATTTTTTTTCCTTTTTGTATCCCCAGTGCTTTGCACAGTGCCTGGCACATAGTAGGTGCTTAATAAATGTTTGTTGTGAAGGAAATGGAAATCTATGTGGCAAAGGTGAGGTTCAAGTTCCAGGTAGAGTATCACAGTACAATGATATAGGGGTCCTGTTATTTCTAACCAATGAAAAGATCAAATATTGTTCTAGTCAAGCAAATTATTCTCTTTTGCTACTGAGGGAGGGTTAGCACCTCTGGGATAAGGGCTTGTCAAGACCTTTTCAAGGCTTTTCATTCATCTTTTTCACCCAGTTCTTACCTGTGGTTCCAAGAAGATGCAGAATGTACAATGGCCACATCCTGGTAAACCTTCCTGGCAGATGGACAAAACCATGTTTAGGATAACCAATAGGCCTCAAACCCATCAGTGAGTTAGTGGGATATCTACTACAAACATGTGAAGATTTCCTTTGCCTAGTGGAATGATCTGTTCTAGTGGTCATGAAGGAGGCTGAAACACTTTGAGCTTGATCAGACATGGAAGATGCCCAGGTCATTTACAGCATCGCAAGACATCATCAATCATCTTGACTTTTGTCTTGCCAATGAATTTTTTGATGACTTTCTAAGACAGGGTGAGACTGATGACTGTGCAATTCTATCACACTTAAATCCAGTTCACAAGCAAGTAAAGACATCATTCCTTGATGTCATTAGTTCTCTTCAAAAGAAAAGACTATAATTTTGACTTTTTGGTGACATATCATCAATCAAACTTATTCAAACTTCTTCAAAATGGCATGGTTGCTCCTCTAGAAAACTTCTTAGCTTGCAGTGATGTCCTTGAACCAACACATTTCCAGCTTGCTTTCCATCTCCTATTGTTAATTACCACACATATAGTTTACCTGACCATTGATGTAGTGCTGGAAGTGATCACAACATATGTCTAAACTGAAATCTCATTTTATAGATGATGACACTTATGCCTAGGTAGTTAAATATCTTGCCCAAGGTTGCAAAGTAATCATAGTCAGAGATAGCATTTGAACCTTATTAGAGACTAAGTTCAGGTAGGCAGCTTAGTGGATAGAGCACTGAACCTGAAGTCATGAAAACTCATCTTTCTGAATTCAAATCTGGCCTCAGACACTTATTAGCTGTGTGACTATGGGCAAGTGATTTATCCCTATTTGTCCCATATGAGCTAATGAAGAAAATGACAAATTGCTCTTGTATCTTTGTGAAGAATACCCCAAATGAGTCATGAGGAGTTGGACATAATTGAAATAACTAAGCATTACCATCACCAGATGCTGAGTTCTTTGAAAGCAAAGATAGTATTTTCCTTTCTTTTTGTCCCCAATACTTAGGACTGTGTGTGGTGAATAATAGGAGCATAATACTTGCTGATTGGTTGATTTATTCTTCAAATGGCTTCCAGAGAACTATACTTGGGTCTTTTTTTGATCAGATTGTCTAAGACCAATATCAGTGTTTTAACCACTGTTCCATCACTTTATCAGGCAATGTCTCTTTTTTGCAGATAGTCAAGTTTCATTTCTATACCTTCACCTTAATATTATCTTATTGCAAAATAATCATGATCAGATATAGGATTTGAACTTTATTAGATACTGAATTTAGCTGGTGGATAGAGGACTGAACCTGGAGTCAAAAAATCTCAGCTTTCTGAATTCAAATCTGACCTCAGACACGTATTAGCTGTGTGACTGAAAGCAAGTGATTGGATCCTATTTACCCCTACATGAGATAAAGAAGAAAATTTCAAATTGCTCTAATACCTTTGTGAAGAATATTCCATCTAGGTCATGAAGAGTTGGACACAACTGAAATAACTCAACATTACCACCATCATGAGAGGCTCATGACATTACAATAGCCACTCCCAGGAAAATGCCATGCCACTATAATAAGTGCCTAAACTCCTACCATGGCAAACATTTATGAAGTCAAAGAAAAATTTTATGAAGACCTAGAGACATTTATCTTCAATGTGCCAAAGAGGACAAGTTTATAATTCTGAAAGACATTAATGCTAGAGTATGATTACACTATCAGACTTGGCAGGGTGTCCTAGGGAGGAGTGGAACTAGAAACAGCAACAGAAATAGTCATTTACTGCTGAAGACTTGTGCATCGCATGACCTTCTCATCACCAACACTGCCTTCCATTTACTTAAACATAAAAAAACTTCATGGATGGACATCTGCAGCAAACATTGGTATCTAAGAAACTATGTGATTGTAAGGAGAAGAGATGGACAAGATATGAGAGTGACAAAGGCAATGTGTGGTGCTGGACTGGTCATAGGTTAATTCTCTCCAAGCTAATATTTGCATTCATCAAAAGTGCTACCCCGAAGGCAAAATGATTACTAGAAAAATTAATGTTGACAAAAGTTAGAGCTCTTCTCTGAGCTTGAACAGTTTGTGCTGATTTGGAGGGAAAGTTGTACCAACACAAAGGTGGCAACAAGGGAGCAGAAAAGAGTGGGCAGCTTTCAGAGATTTGGTGTACAGCACTGCATTTGCTCATCTGGGTCAGAACACTCGCATGCACCAAGACTGTTATGATGAAAATAATGAGAAAATTCAGAAGCTGCTAAATGAAAAATGAGTTCTGCCCAGGATTTACCAGCAGGATAGTTGATCCACCTCTAAGAACACAGTATTTAATTCCATCAAAAGCAAAGTACAAGTAAACTTTAGAGAGATGCAGGATTCCTGGCTCAGTAAGAAGGCAGATGAAATTCAGTTTTATGGTGATTATAACAAATCAAAGTGCTTTTACAAATCCCTGAAAGCTATCTATGGACCAAAAACCTATGGTGTATCACAACTACTCAGTGCTGATGGAGCCACATTGATTAGTGATAAGGACATGATCCTACAGAGACAGGCTGAAGATTTCCATAGTGTTCTCAACAGACCATCATCAATCAATACTGAAGCCACTATTACCTTACGTTGAAGTCAATCCCTCCTTAGGTGAACTCCCAACTGAAGAAGAGGATTTTGAGGGCCATTAGAATCCTTTCATATGACAAAGCACCTAGTGCTGATTCAATTTCAGCTGAGATTTACAAGGTAGGGGAAACATTGCTCATAGAAAAGCTGACTGAAATTATTCAAGTTATATGGCAAGAGAAGGTTATCCCCCAAGGGTTCAAGGATGCCTCCATTGTCCATCTTTATAAGGGTAAAGAGAATAGATTGTCCTGTAACAATCACAGGGGGATCTCTCTCAGTCACTGCTGCCAAAGTTCTTGCTAGAGTTCTCCTTAATAGCCTGATACTTCACCTGGAAGACGGTCATATACCTGAGAGTCAGTGTGGTTTCAGAAAGGACTGAGGTACAATTTATATGGTGTTTGCTGCCCAACAACTCCAGGAGACATGACAGGAGCAAAACAGAGGTCTGCACACAATGTTTGTAGATCTGAACAAGGCCTTTGAAACTGTTAGTCATGAAAACTTATGGAAAATTATGTCAAAATTCGGTTGACCCGAATTTGGAGAAGTTCATCAATATTGTACACAAATTTCATGATGGAATGTTTGCCTGAGTTCTGGATAATGGACAATGCTCTCATGCCTTCTCAGTCACTGATAGAGCACAACAGGACTTTGTGCTTGCTCTCTTGCTTTTTAGTATGATGTTTTCAGCCATATTGACAAATGCTTTCAATGAGGATGAACACAACATCAAGGTCATCTACCGTACTGATGGCAGGTTCTTCCATTTGAAAAGGCTGCAAGTCAAGGCCAAAGTTGAGGGAGTGTTGGTGCATGATTTTCTGTTTGTAGATGATTGTGTACTCAATACAGCCTCTTAAGCTGAGATGCAACAAAATATGAATCAATTCTCTGCTGCCTGTACTAATTTTGGCCTAATAATTAGCACCAAGAAAACACAGGTGCTCCATTAGCCACCACTGCACCATCCATATGTGGAATCATTAGTTACAATAAATGGAGAAGTTTTGAATGCTGTGGATAAGTTCACTTTCCTTGGTAGTGTGCTTTTTTAGGGATGTACACATTGACAATGAGGGTGATGCACACATGGCCAGAGCTACCTCAGTGTTTGGGAGGCTCCATAAAATAGTTTGGGAGAGAAGTAGTAGACTGATTACCAAACTGAAGGTCTATAGAGCCATGGTGCTGACCTCATTGTTGTATGCTTGTGAAAAATAGACAGTCTATCAGCGCCATGCCAGTAAACTGAGCGTTTCCATTTGAACCATATTAGGAAGATTCTGAGGACCACGTGGCAGGATAAAGTAGCAGATACTGAAGTCCTTGCTTGAGCTGAACTGCAAAGTGTTCAGACTATGCTTCAGAGAGTGCAACTTCAATGGGCTGGCCACATTGTTTGAATGCAAAATGTATGCTTGCCAGAAAGACTATTTTATGGAGAACTCACACAGGGCAAGAGATCACATGGTGGCCAGAAGAATCGATACAAGGACACCCTTAATATCTCTCTCAAGAACTTTGGATTTGACCATGTAACATGGGAGACACTGGCACAGTATTGCTCAGCCTGGAGTGCCCGCATCAGAAAGGGTGCTGTACTTTATGAGCAAAGCAGAATTGAAACAGTACAAAGGAAGCATAGGATTAGCAAATTTGGAATAACCACCCCAAATATTCACAGGGAATATCTGTGCTCAACCTGTGGTAGAGCATTCTGAGCTTGTATTGGTCTGATCAACTATAGTCAGCTCTGGATAAGTTTCTCCCTTCCATTCTTTTTGCTATCATCCTCAGTGCCTTGTAGCCAGACTGTTGTAATAGTCTCTTAACATGTCTTCAGTGTTTTCTTATCACAAATATCATTGTCCTGTTAACCTTTCTAATGCCTGATATTGTCACTTTAAAATTTATAAAAGTACCTGGTATGTTTTTTGAATTGTTAAAGAATTTTTCATACATACTTTCTCCTTGCTCATAGAGAAGACATATAACTCAACCTGACAATCAAAATTCTTTTACCATCTGTTTTCAACCTATCTTGCTGTCTTTATTATCTCTCACTTATTTCCACCATACTAGTTATTGGCTGTAGTCAAATTTATACTTTTTTGCTTATATGTATCATATGTATTAAGCCTCTGAAATTTTGTTCACTCCATTCACACTACCTAGAATAGCTCTTTGCTTTTGCTCACCTTTTCTAAGCTTCATTCTTCTTATAATTCCTAATTAAGAGTTTTTCATCTTCAGAAATCATTTCTTTCTCCATTCAAACTCTTGATTTTTACCCAATCTGCTGAACTCCAATGGAAGAATTGTCTTTGCTACCCCTCTGATATTTAGTGTAGAGATTCTTTTGCATTTTTAGTGTGTGTATGTCTGTGTGTGTGTGTGCGTGTGTTCTCTGCCCAAGTATGCTGGATTTAAGATATTAAGTATTATGGAATTTAGAACTGGAAGGAAACTTAAAGATAATTTAATAACAATAACCAGCATTTATGTAGGTCTTTTAAGATTTGCAAAATGTTTTATGTATATTATGCAATTTAATCCTGACAACAGCATTATCAAGTAGATCCTACTATGATTTTGATTTTCATATATTGTAGGTGTCATAAGTAGGGCTCTAACCTAGTCTTTCTGCATCAAAATATGCCACTGTAATCCCTTTATCTAGAGACATCTAGGTGGGATGATAGATCGGGGCATTGGATTTGGAACCAGGGAGACATTAATTCAAATTCTACCTCACATACTTACTAGTCATGTAACCCTGGGCAAGTCACTTAATGTCTTTTAGGCTCCTGCAAAATTGGGATAATAACTGTACTTACCTTACAGATTTTTATGAGATCCAAATGAGTTTACATGTATGTATCTGTGTATGTATTTATCTCTGAATATATAAACACTTAGACGTAGTAGTAGTAGTATTAGTAGTAGTAGTAGTTGTTATTGCTTTTGCAGTAGTAGTAATAGGTCATCTAGTTACTTTTGACCCACAACTCTCAGTTTCTAGATGAGGAAACTGAAAATGAGTCACAAATAGCGTAAGTGATTTCCTATGGTCATATAGGCTTGAGATAACACAGTTGGAATTTAGACTAAAGTATGTTTTATGTCCTTATTTCCCCAATTTGCATAAATTGCTTCACTTTATTGGTCTTTAATAATGGTATGAGCATGATAATGAAAATTCTTGTGGTCTATGACTGATATATGCTAAACAGAGTATAAAACAGCTTGATTCAGGTTGTTGATTACAGACTGTCTTTTCATCATGGAACTCATGGGTTCACAATAGTGTAGACTACATTTACATTTACCTAAATATTTTATAAAGTCCACATATATCAGTCTAAAAACTATAGGGGACATTTTGAAGCAAGTTTTTATGATAAAAGCTTCATTTCTCAAATATATAGAAGTGTGAAATATATAAAAAATTAAAAAAAAATAACCATTCTCCAGTTAATAAGTGATCAGAAGATACGATCAGTTTTCAGGTGAAGTAATCAAAGCTATCTATAGCCATATGGGTTAATGCAAGGTGAGATTTACTGTGTACAAAGTAACAACAGTATTTTAAATATTTTAAGATGATCAGTTGTGAATGATTTAACTATTCTTAGCAATACAACGATCCATGACAACCCTGAAGAACTTCAGATGAAAAATGCTATCCATCCTCAGAGAAAGAACTGATGGTGTCTGAATACACATTGAAGAAATTTTCTGTTGGTTTTTTTGTTCATTTTATTTTTCTTGATCATTTTTGTCTATGTTTTCTTTCACAAAATGACTGTTATGGATAGGTTTTGTATGGTTACACATGTATAACCTATATTCAACTCTTTGCCATCTTAATAATGGAGTGTGTGGAGGGAGGAAAAGATAGGATTTGGAACTCAAAGTTTTAAAAGCAGGTGTTTAAAATTGTTTTTACATGTTACTGGGAAAAATAAAAATAAAATACTTAAAATAAAAAAAAAATAAAAACTGTGGGGGGATAAGCTTGTGATCTGAGCATACTATAATTCCTGATTTTCTTCTGAACACAGGACTTCATATGCAGTAAACCACATTTTTTTGGTTGAACTTCCAAACAACATTCACCCTCATGTTAAAGCTGAGGTTTAGTCTATTCACACTGTCTGATCAAGTTAAATGTGCTGATTGAAGAATTCTGTTGTTCACCTTGATCTTAATATCATTAGCATGTATTAACAATCTCTTACATGCCCCCTGTTTAAGTTCCAGTTAGGGAATTGCTAATCCAATTTTTTTGGTAATAAATTTTTCTATATTGCATGCTTAACTAATTTTTTTGTTTATTTACATTTATTTCAATGATGGTTTAACAGTTATGTCCTCTTCTGTACATTTCACTCTCATTAGTGTTTGGTGAATCCTACAAACAATGGAACAATGTTCTCCATTCTACCATTTTTGTACTATCTAATTGTTTTCCTCATAGAAGAAATGACAAGTGTGGTAATGTATTCTTTAAAAATGAAAATTGAGACTAATAAAGATATTCCAAATACTGAAAGGTAGTTTCTACTTTTCATCGTTGTACTTAAGCCAAATAATATCCAGTCCCTTCTATTCTATTCCTCTTATCCAAGTCTCAGTCAGCTAGTGGGTAAGCTACCAATATGGAGACTAGCCTTATTGACCATAAGGTGGATCTAATGCCATGGATCTCACCACTTCAATGGTTTAAGAGATTTCAAGAAATGCCTCTAATCTCCCAGGCTTCCTTTCCACCTTCTAGAAATACCACTGACAAAGAGAAAGCTGCATTATACTATATTTGTCGACATGACTTATAATGCCTGGGGCAGGGAGCACTTTATTTTAAATTCACATGACATTGGAAATAGCTAATGTTAGCACTGTTCTTAGTAGTTTTGATAATCAAGACATAATGAAAAAGGAGAGGGAAAAGGATAAGGAGATAGGTTGTTAACTGTACAATTTAATATGCTTACTATGCTTAGCAACTTAGCTATCACCATCTTGGGAAGACAATCTTTTCAGAAGAGTTAGTTCTCATATGTCTATATGGAGGTCAGGGCTGGCAAAATATAATTGGTTGGTTATAATCAGCAACATATGTAGTGTAAACCACGCCTTTTGTCATTTTTAAAAAGTTTCCTAAACTGTTAAGAATCCGAGTAGCATGTGTATCAAATTAAGATTGTCTGTGGTTTACTTTGATAAGTTATGCAGCTACACACAATATATTGCAATCTTAATATTGAGAAATGCAGATGAATTTAAGATAGAAATTAGCTTTATTTTTTTTTTGCTTGACATTAAGCCTTTCTAAATTTGGCTGAAATCCAATAAAATTACGAATTCATTGTTTGTCTCAATGCATATACTTGTATAGCCTTGTTTCACATTATTACCCTTCATGTATGCCATATCCCGAAAGCTAAATTTTATTCTTTGGGACTTCTGCCCTTTATTTCTTCAACTCTTTGGAAATAAAACTGAAGAGATTTCCTCCCTCTTCCACAAAAAAGATATTCAAATACACGAAAACTATATATAAACGTTATATATACATATATGTGTGTATGTATGCATTTATATGTATACATGTATTTATACATATATGTATGTGTATGCCCACATATATACATAGTAAATGTATATATGTGTGTATGTATTGTAATGGTTTATAAACTCAATGGTTTTTCTTGGGATGGAAGCTGCAGAGGCAATATGATCTTTTGAGTCAATTGAAAATGGAATTCATGTTCAGGTAGAATTTTTTTAAGATGATCTCTGAGGTCTCTTCAAATTTTTGGTGGTTTGAGCATTTGTGAAAAGGAAAATATTAGCTAAAGAATATGACAGAATCCAATTAACTTTAAAAAATAAATAAATTTCCAGAAAATAGGAAGAAAAAATAAGAATCCTATACCCTCTTTATCATCATGAAATCAATTATCTTTTTCAAAGGAAGAAAACAAATGTTGTATTTGTGGTGAATTAGTAGTCATCATGAAAACAAATGCAAAGTGATAGATTTTAATCAGGTTTTAGTGAAGAACATTTTAAAGTGAGATTTATTAGATGTTAGAATTAGTTCCCAAGGGAAGCCATGGGAATCATTACTTAATATGATATTAAGATTCATCTTATTTTGGATAGTTTTAGATGAGGTCAGGCTTATGATAGAAGAAATAAACTTTCTGTAGACTGTCTCATAAAATTATTCCCAAAGCATCATCAATGCAATACAGTAGCAGTAGTACTGTAATTAGCATAAGATGACTTGAAATTGAGTTTAGCTCTGCTATTTATCACCTAAACAATTTTAAGTAAAATATTTAACCTCTTTAGGCCTCAGTTTCCTCAATTATAAAATAAAGTACTTGAATTAGAACTCTCTTCCTGCTCTAGATCATTTGAAAACTGTTTCCCAATTCTACTGACTCATGAATTATATATATATATATATGTATATATATATACATATATATATATATATATGTATATGACTCAAGTGAAATTTTCATAATCAAGGAGAGTTCCCTGCCATGAATTTTACCTCTAAAGTTTAAAACTTTATTCTTAATTTTAATCATTCCCTTCACAATCTGTAATTATGAAGGTAGATTTTATTAAATCAGTACCATTTAATGCATGTGCTTTCACTTTCTATGCACTCAATTATACTGTAAAATAAATTAGGCCGTGACAAATAAGCAAAAGTGAACTTTGAAGAATTTTCAGTTAATGCCTATGAATTCAATAGCTTTTTGCTACATTATGAGTCTT